>NW_024121099.1:28226369-28282290 GCF_016745375.1 Pimephales promelas
TGCATTGCATAGAAATGTCTGAATTTTAGCAAATGGAGCACTTGGATTGGGTTCTCATAAAGGCTGAAATTATTAGCTTGAATAGCTTTTATATTTGCATTTATTTGATGCAGGATACAGTAAAAAGGAGTAATTCTGACATTATTTCTCTAAAATAATCTTATTTGAAAATAACTGTTGTCTACTTTAATATATAAAAATGTTATTTATTCCTGTGATGGGCGATGGCAAAGTTGAATTTTCAGCATCTTTATTCATTGTCACATGATCTTTCAGAAATCATTCTGATTTGCTGCTTATGAAACATTTATTATGATCAATGCTGAAAACAGTTGTGCTGCGTCATATTTTGGTGGAAACTGATTTAGGATTCTTTGATGAATAAAAAAGTTCAAAAAGCAGCATTTTTTTCATTTTACAACTTTTTTTGTAACATTATAAATATCTTTCCTGTCACTTGTGATCAATTTAATGCATCCTTGCAAAATAAAAGTATTAATTACCACAAATAATTTCTACTATTGAAATCTTTGCACGCTTTTGCATTGTTATAAGCTCAAATCTCATTCAAATGTTGTTTCCATCCCCACAGGTGAAGACATTTTTCTGCACGCAGACGGAGGAGGAAGTGATGTCAGAGTGATGTCAGTGAGGCTGCCCTCTTCCAAACAAGATCAAGAGTCTGTCAGCCTCAGCTCTGTTGAAGGAGATACAGACTCTTCTGCTAATGATGTGTTTTAAGAGCGAAGACCCTGTGAAACCTCTCTGACAGGAAACTGCTAAGTGCTTGAAAGGAATGAAATGTTCTTGATGTTCTAAATTATTAACATTACATCCTAACACAGTTGGATGACAAGAGACAAAATGAACTTTTTTCTTATCTCTTATCATCACTTAGCATCACTGGTAAATAAAACCGTATGTATTGTAATTGTACACTTTTTATACCAATAAATTTTAAACACAACTTTTTAATTTCACTTTTTCTTAAATAGTTTTAATGCATTTCTCCGCAAGTTGACGTCAGCTGTCGGGCTGATTCTGTCTGAGCGGGGCTGTTCTCTGTCATGGCAATGGCAGTTACTTCATGACAGAGGGTTTTCACATCATTAGTCTCAGACTGCTGTTTCTCCCATTACAGGGGGAGATAGAGAGAGATAGCCACTATCAGATGCTGCTTTGCAGTATCCTGCACTGATGATGCCTGTCTAATAAGCATCCTGTTTCCTTTTCAGCACTTAAGACATGATAAAGTCTGGGAGAATGAGTGGAAGCAGTCTCGTAGAACCAGACTTTTGACTAACGCCATAAAGTCTGGTCCATTTTACTGCTCTTCTGGCCTAGAATCAACCACAATTTTAGCTAATAATAGACCAATATTCACTAAAAGTGCTAGTTCATTCTAAGAGAAATTATTGGAAATTGTATAGACTGTAAATTCGAATTTCGGTCCTTCCAAATGTAATAAGCACAGTTATTTCATGGCCATTACTCGAACTAAAATATAAGCATTTTTGAATTGTTTTCAAAGCACAAAAGCTTCTATTAATACAAAACTATGTGCTGTTTGAGCGGTAAAGTTAAGTATTGAATCATACTTTCATTGGTGGGACTATATTTCAATGCAGATAAATAGCTGGTTATGGTGGACTCTTCTCTTTATGTAAACTGCAACTCTCTGGTTTATTCGTGCACCGTGTGAAAGTTGCATGTTTACTGGCTTTTATTTGATCCTGACTTGGGAAAACTAGATATAATTTTCACAATAATCTCATGTTCACACTTATTTGGCCAGTAGTCCCAAACTAAAATGCATGTTTGAGCTGTCTAAACTGAAAGCAACTTGGGTAACGCTTCCCTTTACAGTACAGTACTTGCGCGTACTTACCGTGTACTTACCTAGAAAGTACTGGCTAATATAAGGTAAGTACATGGGTTAGGGGTAGGTTCAGGGTTAGTACCTAGTTATTGTAATTATTATAATAACTACATAGTTATGTACATGGGTAACAGGTACTGTAAAAGGAAGTGTTACCGCAACTTGCACTGACAACTTAAAATATGTCAGTGCCATTGTTTTGTCTCAAGATGCACATAAGTAATGGTTTTTCAAAGGCACTTTTATAAAAGCTACTTAAATGCCCTAATTGGACGTAAACCTAATCCTGGTTTAATCTAAGCCTTGTTTGTGATACCGGGCCATAATGTTGAGGTTTTGTGGCTATATTAATGTTTAGTGTCCTTGTTACATTACATGTAGTTACTGTATACTGTATACAATTTAGCGTAACCAAGCCCTAATCCTTACCCTAACTTTATAGTAAGTACATGTAGTGAATTATTATTACTCCGTACATAAATATAGTATAATTGCACTGTAACATGGACACCGTAAAATAGTGTAACCTATTACACTACAAATCCAGGGAACCGAGATTGTTCTCAATGATAATTAACAATGACTAACTAGCAACTATAGTTCGTTTCTTAGAAGTGTTCAACGTAGCAGCCTAGTACCTTGTAAATGCATTATGGTTTCCCAGTAAAATCCAATGAAACTGGCATAAAACCAGCCAGATTGGAGCATACAGTACAATTTTTAGAAGTCCGTTCCAATATTGTCTACAGTATGTGATAGACAGTGAGCGTATCACCTGAGACATTAATGGAAGAGATCCATCTTGACCTTGGCGCAGGAACTCCCAGCAGATTGTGTTCAAGAATAAAATAATAACTGTGAGCATTGTTGTTTTCAGAGTCAGAGCACTGAGGCACCAAATAACCCCCTATCCACTTTGCTCTGGTTTTTCTGCAGGTATAAGAAGAACAGAGGGAAATCTATATATAAAGAGCTCATCTGGGAAAATGTTAGGCTTTCACAGCTGTAGAGCAGCCAATGGAGCGATAAGTGTGGATGATAAGAGCAGCCAGAGCCAGTCTGGAAATAAAGAAACGAATGGTGTGATGGGACGCTGACCAGAGACACAACCAACTCACAATGATACACAGCTACTCTGAAGAAACGTAAAGTAGGTTTTTAGTTAGTCATGCTTCGTCAATTTATCTCTTGTGGGATGTTGTCAAGTTATAGCCTATATATATATATATATATGAAGAGTTCAGATGCAAAAGCCTCTAAGTGCCATTTGAAATTTTCTTCTAAAATGATAATTTTTATCAAGCTTGTATATTTCAGTTCAGTAATTTCACTTAAATGCCAATGAAGATTACCTATTAATTGCCATTTAAGTGAAATTACTGAACTTAAATATACAAGCTTGATAAAAATTGTCATTTTAGAAGAAAATTTCAAATGGCATTTAGAGGCTTTTGCATCTGAACTCTTCATATATTGTGTTATCATACGTATTTTGTGCTGACACAACCGATGGTCAAGGACTGTGGTTATATTTTGTGTTAGTTAAAATTTTAAACGTTTACTTGCAGTATGCTGAGCTGAGTTGAATTAAATGCCTGCGGTAATCAACATTTTGCCAACTGTATGTTATTACTCTTCATGTGATTTAATCCTGCTCTCCTTTCCGTTGGGTTCATGATATGTAGCTTCTGTAGACTGCTAACTCTATAAGCAGATGTGTGTGTCCAAGCACTAAGTGATCAACCTCATCATATTGCATTTAAGAGCTGAGGTCGGTTTGATTGGATTATAATGAATATGCAGGAGAACCGCAAGGAGAGCTGGACTCAATTGCAGAGAAAAGAGAAGGCATCGAAAAAAACAAACTGGCCTGAAATCACTCAAACTGTCTTAAAGTGCTTTCTAAAGATTAGGTTTGTGGGCCAAGCTTTGCAGTCAGCTCATATCAGTCTCCCACCCTAAAAAAAAATCCTCTTAAAGCCCCTGTTAGCCAGCTGTTTATCAAAGCCAGATGTGTGAGGCAAGAACCCGCAGGAAATTTACCATGACATTGTCCACTCTTCTTTTGAAATGACCTGTAGAACAGAGAGAACTCACGTAAAATCTTCCCCCACCTCTTCATCTATCAGCCGACTGCTTCCATCGGAGACTGGTGCTTAAACCTTGAGGGAATTGGCACACGTCGGAGTGTCTGTTTTGTTTGGAATGTCAATAGTTGGTACTGGTAGAGTTTTAGTGTTAGTTGTGATTGGATGAAGCCGCTCCAGAGGATAAAGGTGACACTTTGTGCATTTAATCATTGTGACTTTAGATGGATTATGCTTAAGGGGAGGGGTGTGGCCAGGGATTTTGGGGCCCATGAAAAAAAATGAGGTAAGGCCCCTACTACTGCACCCGTTCAATTAATCCACAAGTTTCCTACGCCCCATGAGGCCTTGCGTCAAAAGTGGGCGAGACTTTCGGTTGGAAGTAAACAAAGCGCGACTTGACATGCTTGACACTCGTTCATTCAACAGTTGACAGTCATTCAAGTTATAGCGATCCAAACTAGCTAACGATGTGGGAACACAACCTCAACAAAATTAAAAAGGGTGAAATAACAGTACCTTTACCCTCCGCAGTAGTTGATTGGGAGTATTATAATAACGTTATTAATAATCAATACTCATCAAGGCATGGTGACAGACAGTTATGCGAGCTGACAAACAATTAAAATAAAAATACACACTTAGTCATTGTGCTTTGGAGTTTATTCAAAATTATAAATGAATGTGCTACTTGAATGCATTAACTGGCACATTTGTATTCTGTCAACACAGCCTTTGATCCTGAGTTTAGGTGTAACATCAGTAGCGAACAGCCAATCACATGCTGATAGAGTTTATAGAATATTAAGAATTTAAACAAATGTACACAGGAAGATTCGTCGTCTTTTGGGAGGTGATGGAAACTACAGTCGTTGGCAGGATCACTCTGATTTCGTTTTCAGCTTATGTTCAAAACAATCACGTTTAAGCCCCTGAATTAGTTTAGCCCGGTTATTCATACAACCGCGAACAGCACATGTTGTCCATGAGCTCAGTAACGACATCTCTCATAAAGATTTGCGTCTTTAAATAGTAAAATAATTCTCTGAAAAACAGCTAGCCTCTTCGCTAACTAACACACAAAATACCATTGGAATGCTACTTCCGCCGCGTCACCGGAAGTTTCACCCACTTTATTTTTTTACAGGAGCGCCCCTCGGAAACTTGTGGATAAAAAAACCCTAAAAGTGTGTGGGCCCTTAAAATCGTCCTAACTTTCCCCCCCTCAGCGGAGCCCCTGCTTTCGGGAAAAGTCTTGGATTTTTTTTTGCATTTTTCCAAACTATTCCATCTGGTAGGAAAGGATTTTTGGAGGAGCA
Organism: Pimephales promelas; assembly: GCF_016745375.1. The sequence goes on from NW_024121099.1 coordinate 28,231,655, forward strand.
CATGCAGAACTATTGGAGAGGTGTTAATACTGACAGTGATTTGAAGCCACAAAGCGACCAACGGGTTAACTTTATGCAAATGAACAGTATTTGGATTTGATGATTACCAGTAGGAGTGCAGAAGTGATCCGCCTCCTGATACAGTTTTGAATTTAATCAGCTCTTTAGAGAGCATTTTTTATTGTGCGCATTAAGGACTCGGAGCTCCAGTGTGGTTCTGCAAAGCTTTTATTGGGACATTTTGAGGGTTGGGTAATAGCATAGATTAAATATATGCACATATATCAAGGCTCTTTTATGCCAGCAGCCATTTTGAGCCACCAATGTGTGATTTATGTGTGGGGGAGATGAACAGCTAATTGGTTCTTCTGAAATACTACTTAGACATGTATAATTATGAAGTCAGCTTTGTGATTTCATGACTTAAAGACTCCAAGAAAGGTTTTATTTCCCATGTTCGTGTAACCCTAACAAACAGGATTTAGTGATTGGACATATTTGATAACTTTATTATATATTACATACTTATATATATATATATATATATATATATATATATATATAATCACCATACTAATACTGTGTTTGACCCCCTTTCACCTTGATTCATTGATTCAACAAGGTGCTGAAACCATTCTTTAGAGATGTTGGCCCATATTGATAGGATAGCATCTTGATATCCTAGTCAGGTCTTACGGCCGTTAACATTTTCTCTGTCAAGCGGATGCGATGAGACCTGTTTTCCGGTTTGGTCACGTGACGCTCGACATAAAGCCTATTTCACTGGACTTTTAAGTGTTACATTAGCACATATGCTTCAAAGTTAAAGTGTAAAGTGTAAAAGGACGAGTGTTACGCCACATAATTGAAGGGAAGAAGGACATTCACAGACTATCTGACTTGGTGACATTGATCAGCTTTGGTTAAGATTTCTTGATTTATTCCACTACAAGAGCAAGGTGACATTGAGTGATGCTTTTTGGGGTCATGATAAGAAGCACAAAGAACTTCCTTACCCTCTCAGATCAGAGTGTTTTAAAAGATAAATGACTTTCTAGGAAGATTTAGGCCAGTTTAGTGTGCCATCGCTTTGTTGTTTGTCCCTCCGGTGATGAATGACTGCAGTTAAGCTTCAGGATGGTGGGGCTTGTACCCGAGTGACCCTCAGTCCTGAACACCTGCCAAACACATCATTGCCTCATGTCAGACCTTGAAGCCTCCACCTGCTGAGACACTCACCAGGCTCATGTCCACCTATATGTGTCTACAGGACATCTATGCTTCTCTATAAATCACTATCACACTAGAGCTTTTAGTCTGGTTTGACAGCCGAGTTTGGTTTATTTGGTTGGTGTGAATGTTTTTCAAAATTCAGTGTGTATCTACGAACTGGTTCCAGGTCATGCGTTTATTGTATTTTCAAAAAAAAAAAAAAAAATATGGACTAAATTTTATTTGTGAAAGTGAACTGCTATTGGTCATGTATTTTGGTGTATTTTAAAATGTTTCTTGAGCAGCAAATCAGTATATTAGAATGATTTCTGAAGGATCATGTGATGCTGAAGACTGAAGGAATGATGCTGAAAATTCAGCTTTGCATCACAGGATAAATGACATTTTAAAATATATTAAAATAGATGAGAGTTATTTTAAATTGTAATAATGTTTCAAAATATTACTGTTTTTACTGTATTTTGGATCAAATAAACGCAGCCTTGGTGAGCAGAAGAGACTTATTTAAAAAAAAACATATAAAAAACAATCCCAAAGTTTTGAACCGCAGTGTATGTGTGTGTGTGTGTGTATGTATGTGTATATATATATATATATATATACTGTATATATATATATATATATACACACACACACACACACATATATATTAGGGACGCCCAATATATCGGCCACCATATCGCGGGACATGTTTTCTTGTGTTCTCTTTAGTTTGTTTCATTGGATTTGTCTACCTGTCGTAATATTACTTGTCATTATCATTATTAGTTCATCTGTCTCACCTTGTTAGTCTTGTCAGCTGTGTCTCGTTTCCCTGATCTTTTTCCCCATATTTTTAATCTTTGGGATGTGGTGGAACGGGAGCTTCGTGCCCTGGATGTGCATCCCACAAATCTCCATCAACTGCAAGATGCTATCCGATCAATATGGGCCAACATTTCTAAAGAATGCTTTCAGCATCTTGTTGAATCAATGCCACGTAGAATTAAGGCAGTTCTGAAGGCGAAAGGGGGTCAAACACAGTATTAGTATGGTGTTCCTAATAATCCTTTAGGTGACACACACACACACACACATAAGTGACAAATGTGCTGTTTTTATTTGTTAATTCATGTTTGTTCATGATACTATTGTTAATTTATACTAATTTATAGTTGCATTATTTTAAAACGTTTTTGGATTATCCTACACAGCTGAAATGTCTCAGCAACGATGGGGAGTTGAGCTTATTTAATGAGACTATTAACTCGTAGACGAATATGAGAGTTTGTTTGGAGACACTGCAGAATTCTTGGCCTGTGCTGGAGTGTTGCACCACTGGGCTGAATGCTTGTTAATTGGTGTTTGGGAGGGGTTTGATTATCTCGCTCTGGGGTTTTAATGGAGCCTCAACGGATAAGAGAACCGCAACGGAGGATGGGGACTGGACACTGGCCAAGGGATTCTCCGTCAGGCTCCATGTGAAGACGCTAAAACAAACCTCTCTTAGACATCCATCCTCGTTTGTTGTTGCTCTCATACCACAAATAAGAATACAGCCACAATGTGTTTGCTAATGGCTCCTTGCTTGGCCTGAGATTAATTATGGAGGGTAAGGTTTGGCGTCCAATGGAGGGATACAGATGGAAGCTGTCTGTGTGTGTTTATGGAAATCAGGCTACGTTCACACTGCCAGATCAGATGATGGATGGACATACAGTTTCCTTGGCACAGATTGAGTCTAGGATGGCTGCATTGTTCCAGCCATAGGAATATGAACGAGTGAGAAAGCATTGATTTGTGGGAAGAGTGGTATCAGGGCACATCCATCAATAAGAACCAGAAAGGGAGAGAGAACGTTGTTGTTTTGCATATGTGACCTCACGGTGATGATGCTCCATTATCAATTATGCAGTCGTGAGTGGTTTGGACATGTAAACCAATGCCTTCTGGGAGTTTGACTCAGCTGATTTGCGAACAGTATTGATTTTTAATCCTTCTATTGCTGCTGAAGTGCTTTTTAAAATGTACAAAAGCGTATATGTATTATTCGCTTAGGCCGAAAGTCTGTCATTTGTACACTATTGAATGAAATCATTGTGCAAGTGTTCAATCAAAGGCACCAATGTCCATTGTATTGTGTATGAGGTAAAGGCTGAGGGAAGCAGATGTCTCCAGATGTTGGCTTTGACCCTTGGCGTGCTGAGAGGACAGGAAGGAGAACAGCTTTTATCCTCCACCGCCAGATCAAAGAAAGACAGCCGTTTCAGCAGCTGTAGAGAGAAACAGAAGTGGCCACCACAATGTACTTCTGTCAGTGTGACTAGAGAATAGAGTATGTGGTTGCTAAGGTGCTCAGTGTGTCTGTGTGTTGCTATGCTGCATGGTTCAAGCCCTACTTCAATATTTATAGCTCACAATTTAATTTGTCTGTTCGTATCATTTGCCTGTTCATATCATAACTAAACTAAATTAATACCTTTTTATTTTATTTCATCAACCAATCACATGGCAGTTGCTTCAATGCATTTAGGGGTGTGGTTCTGGTCAAGACAATCTCCTGAACTCCAAACTGAATGTCAGAATGGGAAAGAAAGGTGATTTAAGCAATTTTGAGTGTGGCATGGTGGTTGGTGCCAGACGGGCCGGTCTGAGTATTTCATAATCTGCTCAGTTACTGGGATTTTCACGCCCAACCATTTCTAGGGTTTACAAAAAATGGTGTGAAAAGGGAAAAACAACCAGTATGCGGCAGTCTTGTGGGCGAAAATGCCTTGTTGATGCTAGAGGTCAGAGGAGAATGGGCCGACTGATTCAAGCTGATAGAAGAGCAACTTTGACTGAAATAACCACTCGTTACAACCGAGGTATGCAGCAAAGCATTTGTGAAGCCTCAACACACACAACCTTGAGGAGGATGGGCTACAACAGCAGAAGACCCCATCGGATGCCACTCACCTCCACTACAAAATAGGAAAAAGAGGCTACAATTAGCAAGAGCTCACCAAAATTGGACAGTTGAAGACTGGAAAAATGTTGCCTGGTCTGATGAGTCTCGATTTCTGTTGAGACATTCAGATGGTAGAGTCAGAATTTGGCGTAAACAGAATGAGAACAAGGATCTATGCCTTGTTACCACTGTGCAGGCTGGTGGTGGTGGTGTAATGGTGGGGGATGTTTTCTTGGCACACTTTAGGCCCCTTATTGCCAATTGGGCATCGTTTAAATGCCACGGCCTACCTGAGCATTGTTTCTGACCATGTCCATCCCTTTATGGCCACCATGTACCCATCCTCTGATGGCTACTTCCAGCAGGATAATGCACAAAGCTTGAATCATTTCAAATGCACTAAAATGGCCTCCACAGTCACCAGATCTCTATAGTATCACACTATAGTATCAATTATATTTTTATTCCCATACATCTTGATAGTCAACATGTTGCTGACACACTTTTATATATTTTATTTGAACTAAATCAAATGTATCTTTATTCCTGTACAATTGAATTGTCAATATCTTACTGACACACTTTCAAATGTTGTTTTAAAACTCAGTATGACAGTCTTGAGATGGTGTTCAGTCAGTAAAGTCTTTGTTCAACAGAAAAGCAGAGTCACTTGCATGAAGATCAGAGCCATTGTGGTCGACTCCTCGGTGTCTAAGACTGTTAGATTGATGCTGGTGCAAGAGTGTGTATATGCCTGAGAGAGCTTGAATTATTCAGCACTGCTGACAGCTAAGGATTCTTACAGGTGGAGCCAGAAAAACAAAAGTAGGGTTGGGAGTATTTCTAATAGCTTCCCACAATACCTGCTGTTTTCTTACAGTTGCTCAGCTGTGTGTTTGAGCTGCGCCTCGGGCAGTATGCCAAAACAAGATGAATAAATCCCTCGCATATGCGCCCACTGGGTCCAAAATGGATGCTAATTATCATGAATTGGGGTTATTTTGCATTCACCAGCCTATGAATGCAAATGTAGTGGTTTCTCAATTTTACAAATCGTTCACTTTTTTGCTTGTTTTATTTGTCTGTTGTGTTAGGGGACTGGAATGTGTTTCCAAGAAACAAAATTATTGTTTGTCAGCAGATCTATGTTCAATCTCAAAGATATTTTCCACTTCTGATAGCCATGTCCGCAGGAACCTGTGTGTAATTTATGTTTTGGTTCCACAGATTTAAGGTGTATTAGTTCCAGGTGACCTTTCTGAAATGCGTCGGGCAAAATAAGAAGGAGACTGTGATGGAAAAAGACTGGATATTGATTATATGTGTGTTCAGAAAGAAAGATGCTCACCATGAAAAATATTCCATCCTCAGGCTGAGTGTCCAAAATAGAATTAATGCTAAATGCTTGTTGGTCTCTAGGTAGACTTGAAATGTTTCTCTCTCATTTTTCACCTCTCTCTCCCTTACTGACTCACTCCGAGAACAATACTCTCTCCATGTGCTATTTTCAGTGCTTAGATTAATGGTTTAAAATGCAGGATTGTAGGGGAGAGTCTTAAACCTTTCATGGAATATGGGTTGATTATTGAAAGCTCTCTAAACAATGGAAACCCACACCACAGATTTTGATGTAGATCTTGAGATTTGTACAGCTGGGTTTTGAAGTCTGCGGCACCCCACCCCAGACCCCTGTAAAATATTTACAGCATAAAAAATATGCGGTCCTTGTTGAAGTGATTTCTGTAGAATGAAATCTGAAATCATTTGGCTCTAATAGAGTGGTCTTGGTGGCATATCTGTTTCTCATTGGGCTCCAGACTTTCCTAGCAATGTGTCTACTGGTGAAATAGCTATAGCTAATGTCATGAGCAAAGTATAAACTAGAAAATTGTTTCTACCACAGAATAAACTATTAAGTCCCCCTGTAGTCAATAATTGTATCACTTGAAACTAATCTCTGATCACCAAAATGAAATATTTAAATGTTTTTTCCTTAAAATAGCTAGAACGTCACTCTACACCCTTGGCTACTTTATTATACGTGGTTCTATGAATATGCAAATTAGCCCCGCCCCCACTCACTCACTCACACCAGCTCTGAGATCCACTCGCTGACAATCACACATTGACCTGATTGGTTACAAGGTTGATTGTGATGTCAGACAACAGTCTTTGGTTCACTGCAGTTTATATACTCAGCAATGGCGTTGACTTATGAATTTGCACATGGTTTGCCTTAAAGGGATAGTTCACTTTGAAATTAATTTTTGGTATGTTTTAGCTTACCTCAAGGGCATCCAAGATGTAGGTGTCTTTGTTTCCACAGTATTTTCAATTTTGCTATTTTTAGGTCAAACCGTTCTTGTCTGTCAGTCATATAATGGAGGCCTATGGTCACCACCTCAAAGAGCATGCACAGAGAAGTCCAAATTAAACATGATTTAATGACTCGTAAATGTAAGTACACACTAGTGGCTTAAGACACGAAACGAGCGGTTTGTGTGAAAAAAACTAACAGTATTTATATCGTTTTTACCTCTTGTAACCACAACCACGTCCAAGTGATCTGAAGGCATGGGTGCAAGATCTTTTGCGCGGTTGTGAAAAAAAAAATCAACGTTGTCTGTTGATATATTGAAATCATCTTCCATTGCAATTTCCTGTATATCTAAATATGTTTAGATCTTCAAAGTGAACCTCATAAAGGTCATGGCTTCGGGTCCCAGGGAATGCATGAAATAGGTGGTTATTCAATACCCAGGCAAAGCAATTGATCAAATATATACCTTGAATTCAATGGAAGTTGCATCTGTATATTTTACAGTAGATACGACACTTGAGGATAGCAGAACCAAACCAGTTTGACTTTTGACATGTACTTGAAATATGTACATATGTATCCATAATTCACATGTGGCATGGCGATCTGGGTTAATCTGGTTTATATTTTTCACCTGATCGACAGCAGAAAGACATCAGATGGCCAAACCGTGCTGAGGAAAGCAGATACTAATCCAGGAGCTTTAGAGAAACCCAGAGTCCGTATTGAAGTGGGGACATGAGAGGGTGGAAAAGACTCACAGTTTTCCTAACGCGAAGCAGATCTTAAACCGTTAGGTCCCTAATGGAGTCCATCTTTTATTCGGTGACGTTTGTGAGAGGTCTGCTTCAGTCTCTGAGGACCGTCACCGCAGACCCTCATGGGCTCGCTGCAGATGTTTGTTTGATCTGGCCTTTGGAGCGCTGGAAAGTCCAAGTTATTTTTGGAGCCACAGTCGCCATTTAATTAAGGCGATTAAGGGATACCGCCAAAGACGAGGAAAATGGTGCGCGGGGGTGATTTACGCCTCTGTTGGTGTGAGCGATGTGATGGTGAGAGAGAAACGTCGTCCTGAGTAAACACATCTCAGGGTAATTGAGAGTGATGAAAGCGTGGACGGCTTTCTGTTTATTAGCAGACATTCTCAAGTAACCCAAACGGAGAGAGCGAGGAGCCTTAAAATAGTGAAGGTTATGCTTTCATAGGATAATTATACAGTCAACTCCCATGTGCTTGATTTAATCAGCTCTTTGTATTATTTGATTTATACATGGAAAAAATGGGTATATTTATATTTTGTGGTACAATGCCTCAGTGCCCAGTTGGTGATGGACACTTTGATCAATCAGGGGAAAGTAATTATATAGAACTATGAATGTATTAATCCTGATTATCCTGTGGTGGAAAACTGCCATGTGATATGAATGATATCTCAGAGTTATTAGTATGTGAGATGTTGATAAGCCCACAGCTGCAATGTTGATTTATTAATCCACATAAGCCATGACAGCTTGAATAAATGCACCATGTAACCTGAATTGTAAGCCTATAAGTGTGTTAAATCCATTTAGCTAAACTAAAAGGAGCAGTGTGGGTTTTTTCTGTTTATCTATCTATATAAATATAATTCTATAAGTCATGCGACGTATTCTTTTCCATTACTTAAGTATCATCAGAATAATTTAGATAGTGAGAGTAACACATTACAAATAAAGCAAATAATGTAATCAGGTTACTTTTTCAAGTAACTAGTAAGGTAACTTGTTACTTTTAAATATACAACAAAATATCGGAGTTAACTTTTTCCAAATATGTAATGCAAGTTACTTTGTTTCCCCCTGTTTTGAGTCCCTCTCCTGTCCCCATGTGGAGTTTTGTTCTTTTCTTTTTGTATTATTGGTGAAGTAAGAGTGTTGAACTTTCTTCTTCTGTGTCCTATGCTTCTTTAATTCAGAATGGCAATGGTTTGTTTGAGCAGCGCCCTCTAATGCACAGGTGTGAATTTGCATTTCCTTCAGCCTGCGGCTTATTCATTTCACTTTGTGTAAAAAGGCCTTTACATTTGCCAAAAAGAGCACTTTTTTGTTGTTGTTGTAGTTATAAAACACAAGCAAGCCTAACCCAGATGGAAAAAAGTAGCGCAAAAGTAATGTAATGGATTACTTTCCATAAAAAGTAACTAAGTAATGCAATTAGTTACTTTTTAATTTTAGAAAGTAGCTTTTCCCAAACTAACTTATTTTATGTTATGTTATGTTATGTTACAGTACGTTATGTTATGTTGTGTTATGTTACACATGAATTATTATTTGAATGATCGCTCAGTGAGTCATTTAACCATGTATTACTATCTTTGGAAGGCTTTCCTTTCAAACACATGAAAATGTACAGATTCACGTCATTTCATATTTACATACAATGCAGGGATTCCCCCACATTGTTGTCTGCTGAACATCTTAACTGAACAACGTCAGTTGGTGTCAGTAATAAAATTAAGTCAATAATACAAATTAAGTTTCTGATGTCGGTTAATGGTCACATGAAGTTAAACAAATACATTTAAAAAAATATTTTTTATTAGGTGTTTTATTTTGATTGTTTTTATTTTAAATATAAAATTTAAATAAAAAAATATTTTCATTAAAAAAAAGCTTTTCATTAAACTCACGAACCCCTGCAGTTCCATCATGAACCCCAGTCTGGAAAACCCTGACCAAATATAATATTTAATGCACTTTATGTTGTTGAATAACAAAGAATGAAATATATTTTCTTTCTCTTTTTATTTTTATATCAATTTGGTACAAGATTATCCTATTCAAATCAGCGTGATAAAAGTAGTCAGTGTGTCAAAAGTAATCTAATTACCTTAAATGTGTAATGTAATGGATTATTTTTGTCAGGTAATTTGGAACCAGTAACAGTAAATAATGTACCCAGCACTGTTTGTACAGTATGTGTCAGTATATACAGTATATATATAGTCAGCCAGCCAATCATTATCACAGAAAATAAACCCAGACTACCCTGAAACGAATCTGAGAACTATCGCAGAGGGGTTTATTTTGCAAAAATGAGTGGCTGATTGTTCATGATCCTGACTATATGGTTTTGTGCCAAATAAATGAGTAAAGTGGGCATGAACTCATTTTTTTGAATTTAAATGTAATACAGTTAAAAGGTCATATACTAAAACAGTTGACCAATTTGTTATCATAACATACACACACTATCTTTGTCTTGTATTTTTCCAGAATAAATGTAAGCTGTGTGAGAAAATCATTTAATGTTTTTCTTTTTTTTTCAGATTGTGACCTTCACAGCAGTCATTTTCATTTGAAGACACGCCACCATGTCCAATTCAAAGACCCACAGACCACCCTTTTAAAATGAGTGTGTGTGAAGCGTCTCCGGTTGCGTGAGTGTGTTTTAATTACACACAAATCACTGGGATGACTGATGGAGGGGCGGAGAAGGGATGCAGGAGGACCGGTGGCTGATAAGATGTTGCCATGACAACCGTATCCGCGTTACCTCCCGGTTAAAGCCAGTGCTGCGGGGATTAGAAAAGCAAAGCAAAAAGTCAATCGGTATTATCTTCGCAGTTTAGAAACGGATCGCTGCATTACACAAACTCATTTCCTTCAGATTGTCGATCAGTCGCGCTTACTAAACATGAATTTATTTTAAAACCTTTGAAAGTTCAGTTTGGGCTCTCAGACAAGAAGTATTAAATCTGTGCTCTTTCCCACTTTAATTACACTGGATCTGTAAAACAAATAATGATTTTGATCTGTCAGTAAGATGTATGAGGCGTATGGAAAACAGGCCAATTTTACGTTGGTTGTTTGACATTTGGAAGACAGAAAATGCACCCGAGGCTATGAAGTTTTTGTTTATGAAGTGAATTGTTGGCTGCATCATTTGGTTTTATATCTAACCTTTGGAGTCTTGTCATCTGCGTTAAAGGGTTAGTTCACCCAAAAATGAAAATTCTGTCAGTATTTACTCACCCTCATGTTATTCCAACCCCGTAAGACCTTCGTTCATCTTCGGAACACAAATTAAGATATTTAAGATATTAAGATCGCTCCTGCATACAGTCCATAGGCTTCTTGAGGGACTGGCTCTTGCCGTCCCCGAAAAGTCATAAAAGACATTGTTAAGATAGTCCAAGTGACTACAGGGGCTCAATCTTAAGTTTATCAAACGACGAGAACACTTTTGTGCGCAAAAAAACAACAAAAATAACGACTTTATTTCAACTATTCGTTTATTTCTCCCTCTGCGCGAGTCAGGTAACTAGTTTAATAGCGTAAGCTTCTGTTATTGTACGTCACACGCATCACACACACATGACCAGCGTCGGCCAATAGTGAGCCTACGTGTGACGTAGCTCTACGCAATCACACTACGTTAACGGACTATAGGCTTATGGAGAAGGAAGTGAATAGTTGAAATAAAGTCGTTATTTTTGTTGTTTTTTTGCGCACAAAAGTGTTCTCGTCGTTTGATAAACTTAAGATTGAGCCCCTGTAGTCACTTGGACTATTTTAACGATGTCTTCAATTACTTTTCGAGGACAGCAAGAGCCAGTCCCTCAAGAAGCCTATGGACTGTATGCAGGAGCGATTTTAATATCCTAAATATCTTAATTTGTGTTCCGAAGATGAACGAAGGTCTTACGGGGTTGGAACAACATGAGGGTGAGTAAATACTGACAGAATTTTCGTTTTGGGTGAACTAACCCTTTAAAAAGGCCTCTCGGGCTTTGGTGGAAATGCTTTTTTATCTCATAAAGCGTTTCTTTCAGATGTTTCACTCAAAACTTCACATCTTGAGTCGGAGACATGGAACCAGAACAGAGAACTGAACAGGAACGGCATCACAGAACCACAAATCCAGATCATCCGTGGAACAAACTCAACCTCCACACGACTACAGCAAGATTGTAAGTATATACTTTAAGTATCAGTCTTTAATCTGCTTTCACAGGAATAATTGCTTATTTCCTTTATGTTGTGAAATTGCTTGTTCCACCATCAGTGATTAAACTGACATTTAAAGGGATACTCACTTTTTTTTTTACTCACTTTAACTCCCCCAGAGTGTAACTGTTGAGTTTTACAGTTTTCGAATGTATTCAGCCGATTTTCTGATATAGTCTAAATATCAGAAAATCGGCTGAATACATTCGAAAACTGTAAAACTCAACAGTTACACTCTGGGGAGTTGTAAAATGGGCCTATTTCCAAAAAAAAGTGGAGTATCCCTTTAAGTCACACTTAAATGTGAATGTCATTTCTTTTGAAAATATATCGTGTGAAAAAATGCTGTCCAAGCCATTTTTTTTTTTAATTCACTTTTATCTAACAATATGAACAATAATGTCTGACAGTCAGATTTTTTTGTCCTCATTTTGAACTGTACTGTATGTATATTTTGTTTTATCATTTAAAAGCTTTCTTTTTGTGAAATCTTTGCTTGAAAAGTGGGAAAAGTTGAAAATCTCTTCAAAATAATGTTGATCACAATGACATTTTCTAGATTTAGTGTGACTCAATGTCCAAATACTTTTTGAGTACTGTATTTATTGTTTAAATATTTAAGTAACAATCATCTACATACATTCATTCATCAACATACATTACCATTTCAAAGTTTGGATTTGGTCATATTTTGAAATGTTTTTGAAAGGTCTCTTTTTTTGCTCACCAAGGCTGCATTTAACTGATAAACTAAAAACAGTAATATTGTGAAATATTATTACAATTATTACAAAACCGTTTGGAATTTGAATATATTTTAAATTGTAATTTATTTCTGTGATGGCAAGGTTGTATTTCCATCATCATTCCTCCAGTCTTCAGTGTCACATGACCCTTCAGAAATCATTCTAATATGATGATTTGATACTTAAGAAATGTATCTTATTATTGTCAATGTTACAAACAGATGATTAATATTTTTGTGGAATCATGATATATTTTCTTCATGATATAATATCTCTGGATTATTTTATATGAAATAGAAATCTGTACTGTCAATTTTGTTTAACTTCCCTGCTGAATAAAACTCTTAAAGGAATAGTTCACTTTTAAAAAAAAACGTTTGCTGATAATTTACTCACCCCCATGTCATCCAAGATGTCCATGTCTTTCTTTCTTCAGTCGAAAAGAAATTAAGGTTTTTGATGAAAATATTCCAGCATTTTTCTCCATATAATGCACTTTACTGGTAACCAAACGGTTCAAGGTCCAAAAGACAGTTTCAGTGCAAACTGCAAATTATTCAAAGGGCTTTAAACGACACCAGAACAATGAATAAGGGTCTTATCAAGCGAAACGATTGCTCATTTAAAAAATAAATAAAAAAGTTTAAGTTTTATAAGCTCAAATGCTCACCTTGCTCTGTTCTGTGATGCACGTTCGTGACTCTCCTGTTTGAACTCGTTCATCAATATGAACGAATCTTTTTTCGTGTTATTTGGTTCATTCAACGAACAAAACGAACGAATTGACTCGGGAAAAGATTCGTTCATTTTTTTTGTTTAAATGAGCGATTGTTTCGCTTGATAAGAACCTCATTCATCATCTGGAATCGTTTAAAGCCCTTTGAACAGTTTGCACTGAAACTGTCTTTTGGACCTTGAACCGTTGAGATATGGAGCTATGAAGAAAAATTCTGTAATGTTTTCGTCAAAAACCTTAATTTTCTTTCGACAGAAGAAAGAGAGACATTGACATCTTGGATGACATGGGGGTGAGTAAATTATCAGCAAAAGTTTTTTTTAAAGTGAACTACTCCTTTAATTTCTTTAAAAAAAAAATATTAATAATTCTAACTGACTCCAAATTTTTGAATGGTAGTGTATGAGTAAATATTATAGCAGCATCCACCCTGCATACACTGTAAACACCAAACACCAAAAAAAAAAGACAAAGGAAAACCAACGACAAAGAACGATAACAGTGAAATGATGAAGAGTGATCCTGTAAAAAATAATCCTGTTAAAAAACGGTAAACTACTGGCAGTTGTGGTTGCCGGCATCATACTGTAACTATACAGTGTGTTACTGTTTTTGTGTCTGAGCATAGCTGTTAAATTTAACTTTTATACTGTAGCTGACAAAACTATATTTAGCTGTTAATTTCAAAAACAGTAACACACCGTATTTTTTACAGTATGATGCTGGCAACCACAGCTGCCAGTAGTTTACCGTTTTTTAACAGGATTATTTTTCACAGTATCACTCTTCATCTTTTCACTGTTATCGTTCTTTGTCGTTGGTTTTCCTTTGTCTTTTTTTTGGTGTTCTGCATGCAAATCTTCCATCACCCGCCTGCACTCGGCTCACACAGATCAGTGTGTACCTGCGGTGGAAAAGTGCACGTATGAGCCCGTATAATGTGTTTGTGAGTGTCTGCACTCAGACCGCCATGGTGAACGTGTTTACAGGGTAAATGTGTGTTTTTGAGAGCTTTTGAGAGCGGTCTGTGTGACGAGAGGGGGTCATTGGCATTGTGTCGGTCCACATTACCCCACCATTAATACTCTTAATGATCCGCAGGCTGACAGTAAGGAGATGCTGGAGAGCGCCTGGTCCGACCACTATTGTGTGAATCCTCCAAAGAATAAAAGAGCCCCTGAACCACTTTTAGCTGACGCCGTTCTCTTTAGCTGAAGTATCGTCTTCTCCGTGTCTTACTTTAGGGAAATAGCTCTTTTTTTGTTTGATTTTAAAGACCTTTGGACTGGATCACAAGCAGTTTAAAGTACAAAGGCATAGCTGGGATTTCATAAGTGAGAAATTGTGTGGTAAGAAGTTGTATGAGTAAGCAAATCTCAGAAGAAACAACTTCTTGGACAATGTCCTGACCTCACGCAGCTCGGCTCAGATGTCTGGTTAAGCTTTGTTGTTCGAAACGGGACATTCTGTACCGACTAATTTGACATTGAACTTTTGACGTGATACAGCCTTTATTTTAATCTAATCTCCACTTTTTAAAGGGCTGAATGTCAAGATCACCATCCACACGTGCCAATGGCCATGCTTCTTTTTCAAATCTGTTTTTATTGCTGTAACATTAACATCAACCGACACCCTTGACAAAGTCATTCGATTCGAGATCCAGGTTTAGAGTTTTAAGTAACATATGATCCAAATTATTTTGTAAAAAGTGTCTAAAAAAGGGTTTACAAATCTTTTCTAGTCTCTGTTGGAGTTATAATATTTTTTGTTGCTGACATGACGGATTCTTTGATACCATATGTGTGACACAAGGACATATCAAGCCTGACAACCACGTCGAACTTAATAATAGCCCGAGGGCACTATATGTTGGTCTGAATTACAGCAGGAGGCTCATGGGACACCCGTCAGTAGCAGCAGGACTGACTTTGCATTAATATTCAGCTGTCTTTGTCTTGTTTTAGATTCATTAAGTAATGACTCGCACTATTGCTCAATTATATTTCAGTCTTATAATCAGTTTGAAAATATTTAAACAGCAATGCCATATATTTCATTGTAAAAACAAAAACATCTGTGTGTAAATGACCCTGTAAAGCCTGACATATGAAATAATACCTCAAAGGCATCTAAGATGTAGGTGTATTTGTTTCTGCGGTAGTTTCAATTTTGATATTTTTAGGCCAAACCGTTCGTGTCTGTCAGTCATATAATGGAGGTCAATGGGGTCCACCTCAAAGAGCATGCACAGAGAAGTCCAAATTAAACATGATTTAATGACTCGTAGATGTAAGTACACATTGATGGCCTAAAACACGAAATGAGCGGTTTGTGTGAGAAAATGAACAGTATATATATAGATTTTACATCTTAGTTGTTAGTGGTTACAAGAGGTAAAAACGATATAAACACTGTTCATTTTCTCACACAAGCTGCTTGTTTCGTGACTTTTTACAAGTCATTATATCATGTTTAATTAGGACTTCTCTGTGCATGCTCTTTGAGGTGGACCCCATAGACCTCAATTATATGACTGATAGACAAGAACGGTTTGACCTAAAAATATCAAAATTGAAAATACTGTTGAAACAAAGACACCTACATCTCGGATGCACTTGAGGTAAGCTAAAACATACCAAAAATGTATTTCAAAGTGAACTATCCCTTTAACTTAACCTTTAGACAAAGTATAAAAACGTATTCTTTTTTACTCTATAAATATCAGTAAAGATTTCACAGTAAAAAGACACGTGTACCATGACTTAAAGTGTATACTATAAGGCCTTTTATTTGATAAAAGTAGTCATAACTATAAAGACCTTAGAAATGTGTGTATCAGATGTGATAGGCTTTATCTACTCTAAAAGATACTGGGCTGTTCATGGTTGGGTCAAATATGGAAATTTCTTTATTACATTTTTGTCTCCCAATTGTTGGATTTGTCCATATTTATGTGGAATTTACAATGGAAGAGGCAAAACACTGCACTGACATGAAACTAGTGATAAAATTGTACAAACTAAAATATTGCTTGTGGTGTTCCACAGCATCTTTGGCATGCCGCCGATGAGCACAGACAATAATTTTGGCTTTGTCCCTCAGTATGTAGAAACAAAAATCACTTATGAACCCAGAATATTCGTTTAAGCCTTGATTTTCTTGACAAAGAGATATGGAACTCATTTAGACCTTTTCAATTTTTGTCTTAACCTCAAATTCTTATACGGCCTTTAGCATCGGGAAAGTTAATTTGGTGAGCAAAGCTCTGGCCTTGAATGTTATCCAGCATCCCTCGACTGTATTGATGTGTGTGGTTTCTCACAGTGTGGGGTGAATGGGCAAGCTCTACCTTTCGAATCACAATCACAAAGCTTCAACGGACTCGGGGTTGACACCTGCGTCCAGCGTCCATTCAACTCCAGGTAGTGGCCGGTCTCTTGATGGAATATTTTTTCCAAGTCTTTTGTTTCCACTACCCCAGGAATACTAAAACAAACACCTCCGACGAGTTATTTTTGGCTCATTGCCACAGTCTTTGGGTGTGCGTTTAAAGTAACAACATGGGCGATATGACTGATGTGTTGTATAAAAGCGCTCTGTGACCAGCATGACATAAGATATAGGTGAGGGGTGACGGTTGGTATCATGCTTATAAACCCTCACGCCGCATTTGCTCGATTTGTCGCCACGGCTCGGCATCTGTAGGCTTTGATGTATTTAGATGTATTAATTTATTCCCCATGTTCCTGCCAGTCCTACATAATGGGGTCCTGTTCTCGTTTAATGGGCCTTACAAAATTCATAAGGTAATTACTGTGAGTGATTGGATTAGGTTAAAGCACAAATGTGACTTTGTACTTGCGAAAGCTAGTTTATGGGGAAAGTGTCTGGCTTTTTTGGGTCAAATTATATGGGAAATGATTTACATAAAATAATCAAGCGTCGACTGTTAAAACAGTTTGATTTATTCTAATGGAGACACTTCTCTTGTGTGAATTCAGATTGAAACAGTGAGCTTTTTGGGGGTAAATCTGGCACTGAAAGGAAGGATTTATCCTGTGTGTCTGAGAGATTTGATTCTGGTGGTACAAAGACTGTAGCCTTTGATCCAATTACGATGTATGTATATCCCGGGTCACTTCCTGTCCCACAGTCGTAGCCTAAGGAGTGGGGCCGCAATCACGACTCTGTCCAATTATTGAGTTGGTGCCCTAAAGCCAATCTTTCTTTCCGTATCCGTGACCGTGTGTGTGTATGTCTGTGTGCTTGTGTAACCGTTCGGCCTGGGCTAATGTTTCAGAGCTGTTTGAGAAGGGTCACCAGCTGTGTTTCAAACATCTGTTCCTCATAGAAGCAGCCATGGATCCCATTTCCTCGATCCCTGTCATGTTTAGAGAGAGAGATTAAGCTTTGTGCCGTCTACTGAGGGTCTCCTCCTCTCTTTGACTCATCTTCACCGCCTGCTTAGCTGCAAATCAAACGAAACTGTCTGAGCCATTGGTTGACGTTGATGGACAGGGGTTTGAGAGGTGCAGTGTTTTTCATTTGACATGCTTTTGTGGAAACGGGGGTTTGCTCATTTATTCCGATTTTTAATTGGAATTTATATACGAGTATCCAAAAAAAAAATAGTAATTGGAAAAAGACTCAATTTGTATATAAAACCTGTTAAACTATACACATCTTTGGATCCAAAATATGAATTAGCTTAAAACCTGCCAGAACAATCGCATTCCCGATATGTAAATTCTTGATTCTTTTCACAGATGCATTTTCAAACAAATCGGATGTCTGTTTTGAGTTCTCCACGCGTCTGACTAATGAGCTAGTTGAGAAATGTGACTTCAGCCTCTTATAGAAGCAGCTGTGGAGTCTATTACCAGAAATAATGTTTAAACACATGTTTCAGAAAAACCTGTAGATCATTCTTTGTTTGAGTCAATGTATATTTTCTCACGTCTTAGTGAAATGTCAGTCTTTCCTATTAGATTACAGCATCTAGAAGATTTTAGTAGGGCAATTTGTGCATTTGTAAAAAAGAAATTAGAAATAGTCAATCAAGTGCATTTGAAAGTAAACAATGTTTTTGTTTGAACAACAGAGGGCAGTCACTCCACCTGAGTGCCTTTAAATCAGATGCGCCTTTTAGAAATCTTAATTATAAAATTAAAAAATCTGAAATGCATGTCATTAATGGTAATGCAATTTATATTGCCTCATGCATTTTGTCTTTGTATGGCCACTGGTATTTTCCTGTTCTTTTAGAAATTATAGCTACTAAAGTATTAACATTTATTAGACATTACGCCATGGTATCCTTACCATGTTCATCTGTATAAGAATATGGCAGTCATACAGCACCTAATCTCATCACTGTACCACCATAGTTCTTTTTAATAAACTGATATATGAAATATAGGATATGAAATTGATTTTAATACAAAAATGAAAGTGCTTACTTATAAATCTCATCATATTTTGTAGGCTTGGGTGTATTTATTTCTTCTGTAGTAACTGGCTAGTGCTACTGTACAAAATGTGGTTCTGTTTTTGTTGAATATGATAAGATGGGATAGTTAATACTTTCTTTTATTTTGCATGTAATCTGAATAGTATAAACCATCTAATGCGAATCTTGATCCTGCATGAAAAGACAACTCCATAATTCAGAGGAGGAGGGGGTAGAGTGAACGGGGCGGGCATTGGGACCCCGTGGCCTCCTCAGCATCGAGGTTTCCTCTGTGTGCGCGAGTGTGATTGAGCTCTTCCCTGCTGGACACATTCAGATCCCAGTATCAGCCGGACGGTACACATCAACGCCCTCTCTATCCCTCTGTCTGTGGATTTGGACTTTTTATACTGAGCTTCAGCAGGGACAACAAACTTTTCACATTTATATTACAAACAGTCCTGATAATTTTTTTCTCTGATTTTTTTGGATTCTTTATTTTTGTTTTGATGATCACTTTTAATACATGGAGATTATCTGACCATATCGTAAGTGTTTCTCAAATGTACTTAGTTCTTAAGAAGAATCTCCATCAGATTATCATCGGTGGATATATAAATGAATGAGCTGTCAGAGATGCTGGTGTCCAGGGATTATTGCGCGCTCATGATGCGGGATCGGAAGGAATGCGACGCGCGCTCCGGTGAAGTGGAGCGGGTTCGAACCCGAGAGCGCGTGGACGCGACTGTTGCGGGTCTGACCGAGCTGGAGTATCTGAGGCAGAGACAGGAGCTGCTGGTCAGGGGTGTGTTGAACTGTCAGGAGGACAAACCTTGCCTTACAGTGGAGGACAGCTATCTGAACACTGAAGAGAAACTTCTGGAGGAGAATATTTTATTACTCAGAAAACAATTGGTGAGTAATAGATACTGATTTATTATTATCGTTGTTGTTGAAGCTATGGCCCAACATCATATTTTTTGGCCTTTTTTGTTTATTTTTTTATCATTGACATTTTTTTAAGTAATTAATTTAAACTTTTATTTTAATTGAATAACCCTTACAAGAGACCATAGTACAGTGATGGTCTCTGATAAGTACTAATTCTAATATAAGTTCTGTAGCCTACTTTTCTTTGTACCATTGTATACTAAATGGTATTACTAAATGGTACTTCCAAAAATGCCATGATACTACATGGTTAATGCATTGAGCATTTTCATATTTTTAAATTATAATTATAATTTAAAAAAAACTTTAGATTAGGCTATTTTTAATTGCCATAATTAAACACTTAGTTGGATTGAGATCTATTAAAATAAGAAAAAGCTATAGGCTATTAAAGTAAAAGTATTAAAATGTTTTTGTCTATTAAATTTTGGTTTTGATTTGTCTTGCATCAAATTGCAAAACGTAGAAAACGTATTTTGAAGATTAATACTGGTATAGACAAAATTGGCTCTTTTTTTTTCTTTTTTTTTTTTTTTTTTTGCATTTAGTCATGTGACACAGCGCTATAATCATTAGGAACACGTTAAAACAAAAATAGAACCATTTAAATAAAACTTCCTGGAGGTAGTAGAACATCCCTGAGTTTCTAATGCAAGTCTAGGAGGGGGTCTGACAGGCCTGAATAAGATTAGTTGATGGGCTTCAATGGAAATGAACTTTTTACAAGCCCAGCTCAAGCCCCCTGCTGTCTTTAGAGGATGACCAAGATTAAATTTAACAGTTGGGCCAAAGACACCTGGTTCCACTTGAGGTATTTGCAAACATTTCCATTATTGTAACCCTACGGGGTTCATGCATTGTGGTTAATGTATTGTATACACAAAAGAAGATTTGGATTTATTTCCTGGCTTTGCTAAAGCCTCAGACATGTACACAAGTGGCTTGAGTCTTCCCCGCTGTAGTTTGGCGTGATTCCACTTGTTTATCTTGAGGTCTGTTTGTTTGCAGGCCTCACACCCAGAACTACATTAAAGTTAATGGCAATGTGTGGATCGTATAATGCCTGATGTCCTTATGATTCCCCCAAAACAAACAACTGATCATATGTGGTCTTGTGCAATGAATTGAGTATAAACCAGTGATGTAGACACCATCGTTCAAAAAACCCAAGCCCAGGCCATCAAGAGTGGTCTGGGGTTAATTTGACGCCGTTTCAAAATAACCGTCGGTGTGCTCTGCAAATGGCACTTTGTGTAAAAATGGTCTGCACAGCCCAGCATGCTGAGCGCTCAGGGCCCATAAATCACTTGTAGCCCGCCTGTCAGGACCAGGCTTTTTTACAGCCTCGGTCTGCAGCGGAGGAAACGCCATTCCACTTCTCCATATAGCCTGGAATCTGCACTGCATTACCTCCCCTGTCAGCAAACAGCAGTTAAATTTTGCAGCAGATAACATGCCTCTGATTATAGGTCATTTGAAGTAATGTCCTTCTGCTTTGAAGGGGCCACATTTTCCTCAGTCTGCCGTTTCACCATGCTTAATTTGGAATGCAGCACATGATACGGGTGTTGTCAGATGCATCCAATTGCTCGCAAGCTGTGTGTCGAAGTTGGATGGTTATTCCCATGCGAGGTGTGACTCTAATTTAGTTCATTACATCTGTCTGATCAGTGCCATGAGGCCACCGGCATTGAGACATCAATTGTGAAATGTAACTGTTTGCAGATTCTTGTTTGGGCTGCAGGGCAAAACCTTCAAAATTAAATACCAAACGTTTTTACCATTTATGAAGCTCCTTTTGTTAACATCTTTTCAATATGTATTGTTCCTTTATAGAACTGCCTTAGGAGACGAGATGCAGGTTTGATCAACCAGCTCCAGGAATTAGACCGGCAGATCAGTGACCTGCGGTTGGACACAGAGACTTCGCATGAACACGTGGAAACGGACAGCCGGCCAAGCTCGGGTTAGTATCATTTGTGGAGCCATGGCTCTTTAAAAGGGGCTTGAATTCTGTGCACTGCATGTTTTATCGAATTATCATTAAGGGTTGGCAAAATTGATTGCCTCCAGAATCTTCTGCATAAACCCAATCTAAGCAATTGGCGTAGGCAGAAAGGATTTCCAATAAAATTGATTCACGAGCTCGGGAAAGCATTTCTAATGATTGTTAATCTTCTACAATCACCCGAGGGTGGTAATCAGACGTCCTGTTCGAATTATATCACTATATGCTTTGGGCATGTAGTAGCATGTGTACCTGTGAGCCCTAATGTCTGTTGGAAACTGTTTAGCTGTTTTGCTTAAGCACTAATTTGGTAATGTGAACAATCTGCACCCGGTACCAGAGGCCTGCTACAGCTACATTAGTTTACATTCCAAAAACGAGAGGTAATTTTAGTGCAGGAACTGACTGCACTTTTGTTGGAGGAAGGTTATATAAAGTGGAGATTGATTACATGTGTGTATGCTCCTCTCTGAAAGTCTTAATTGTTAAAATGGCC
This sequence comes from Pimephales promelas, assembly GCF_016745375.1. Next base: position 28,253,514 of record NW_024121099.1, read on the forward strand.
TTATACTGCAACTGCTTCTAACGTGAAACTAGAGTTATTCAACCTTTAGCTATTTTGAGTGCTGTTTGTAGTAGTTGTTATGGTTTTATTCTTCACCATTTTAATGCTAATATCAATTGTGATGTATGGAGCTCTGGTTCCTATCTCTATTTCCTCTGGCCAATGTATACCTTCCCTAAACGCTATGTTGTTCAAATTGAAAGTAGATTCCAAACGCGAGCTCTAAAGATGTTAAATGAATGTGTTAATGTCTCACCCTCTCACTCCCAGGCTTTTACGACCTAAGCGACGGTGCTTCCGGATCCCTCTCCAATTCCTCCAACTCCGTCTTCAGCGAGTGTTTGTCCAGTTGTCGTTCCACCACCTGCCTGTGCACCCCCCTCGACACCTCGCTCTGTGCCTCTGAGGGAAGGCTTAAGCCTGCAGGTGAGAGTCTCCTTGTGACGATTTGAGGTTTCTGGGTGATTCAGACTGGTCTTACCCATCAGAAATGTTTCATGCATTCTTGAAACACTGTTCCCTTCTCTTGCTTTGTTATGCAGAACTATTTTACTTAATGGTGATTTCTTGCTCCAGGCTTAGAAGCTGGTATCACAAAGAAGGGACGCTCTGTTCGTTTGTTTCTAGTTTCTTCAAATTACATCTGTTTTTGTGTTGCATTACCGTTAGCAGAGAGCATTCTGTAATCACTTAAGCTCAACTGTGCAAATAGAGGTGAAACAAGAGAAGTTTGGTCCCAGACAGAGATAGAAACAGTTTCACATCCCAGCCACACCTATAAGCCAGCAACAAAAGGCTCATTAGCACATCAAAACTAATCAACCACCCACCCAGCTGAGCACTAGAACTCTATGAATCAGATATACTCTCCTCTCACATGCCATAGGATAATGAAAATATTGGTTTTAGTAATCTGACGTTACATTTTCTTGTAGTATTAACTGTTGTGTCCTCTGGGATTTGCAGATGAGCTGGGCAGTTGTGCCGAGTGTGATTGCCAATGCGAAGACTCAAGTTCTGGAACAGTCCGCAGGTCTCTTTCTGCATCTTACTCCCCTTCCCCGGATGGCTCCTGCGATGGCCTTTCCAAATTCCACTCTGATCTCATTGCCAAAAACGGTAATGATGTTTACCGGTACCCCAGCCCTCTCCATGCGGTGGCTGTCCAGAGTCCCATCTACTTCCAGTCCATGACTAGTCACCTAAAGGACGATTGTAGCTTCTCCAAGCTTGGTGAACCATCGAGTGATGAACCGAAACCTGAGCAGGTCATAGGCACCCAGAATTCATCTTGGCATGCCTCTCAGGTGCTCCCAAACAAAAAACTGGATAGTTATATCTTTGGGCTACTTCAGAGGAGGGCACAACCATTGAGGACCTGCAAACCCAGAACAAGCATCAACACTGACCCCTCCAAGAGCATTTTGAGGCAGGCTAGTCTTTGCTCACGGGCCCCTGCTTCTGCCCAGGCCCAACATAGGACCTCTGACCTCAAGCCTAACTGGCAGACATGTTTACAAGATGCATCAGCAACTAGCACTGAGCCAAGCACAGCTTCGCCCCAAAGACAGTGGTCTTCTGAGTCTCCAAGTCAGCCACAGAACGGTTACTCAATCACCAATGATAATAACACTAGTTGCCTCTTGAAGAAAAACGTTTTTGGAGCCAGTAAAGGGCAGCCTTTAAGTGTTGCATCGAAGGACTGCCAGGATTTAGACAGCCCTAATGCAGTTTCCTCTCCCAAACTCAACAAGCATTCTTATTACACTGTGGAGGACAATAAATCAGGACAAGCAATGAAAGCAAGTCCTCTTAAGAGGAGTCCTAAAGCTCAGGCTCCAGGAAGTTGTGGTGAAGACGCCGAGCAGCTGGCTCCAGAGTTGCTCAGTCTCGGTTCTTCTTCGCAAAGCCAAGACGAGGGAGGTCAAATGGTCAGTGCCCAGTACATCGCTGCTCAAAAACAGAATGTAAATCTATGTAAGGGTGGCACCAAGAACATCAAGATTGTCAAAGTGAAAAATTCCACCAGTGCAAAAAGTAGACCTCATGTGTCCAAGCATGTTTCCGAGAGTGGTCGTGACAAGCATCGGACGGGATCTAGGAGGTCTCGACAAGTGGACGACGTCCACCACTTGCATAAATCCTACAAGAAGTCCTCCTCAAAAGCCAAGAGAATCCCTGCCCCCATCCCTGAAGAACGAATCCTGGAGAAGCACACCAGTTCCACTGGGGGTCGATCTTCTTCCCAGAGACACCATGGACATCACCGACATCACGAGGCCGTGTTGGCCAAACCCAAGTACAAGCGCAACGACTACCATCGGCGACCCAGGGGTCTCCATGAGATCCCGTACGAGGAGGCTTACAGGAGGGCTCACTACAGGCAGAAACGAGAAATGTTGGGCCACATGTCTGCCATGCACCTGCCGTCCAACGCACACTACCCCAGCCCCTACGCTTACGTTGGCAGTGACTCTGAATATTCAGCGGAGTGCGCCTCTCTCTTCCATTCCACCATTCTGGACACAAGCGAGGATGAGCGCAGTAACTATACCACCAACTGTTTTGGGGACAGCGAGTCGAGCGCTAGCGAGGCGGACTATGTAGCTGAGAGCAGCACTAGCAGTGACTCCGAGGGCAGTGCAGGGGTCAATTGGCCCCAGTTCAAGCAGGCAGGTGCAGGATCCCACGGAATGACGTCAGCACAGGCTAAGGCGTTTGTCAAAATCAAGGCTTCCCACAATTTGAAGAAGAAGATCTTACGTTTCCGATCAGGCTCGTTAAAACTCATGACCACAGTGTGAGAGACTTGAGGGACCCAGAGATCAGTTAGGATGCAGCCAATCAAATTGGCTTCACTCCCTTATCAAACAATCAAGTGCCTAGACAGAAATCATCTGCACGGCCTAAAACTGCCTGTCTCGAACGAGGGAACTCGACTTCTGTCCAGCACAACGCCTTCCCCTGCACTTTTCACGCCTTTGATGTCATTGTCTGTAGCCTTTTTGTTTTGTATTTATTATAAGTTCAGCTTTTGCTGTGACGCATCTACATAGCAAGTACTATGTAAATGCTCTGTTCATACATGGTTTACTTTACTAAAGATATTTATAACTTAATATATTTGGTTAGCCATACATGGAAAAGAACAGGAAGTATGACTGAACTGAAGCAGTGGATTACAGACGGTCTGTCTGAGAAATGTTCACCAAGCCTAGTTCACCTGCTGATCATTAAGGGCTTTTGTTAAATGCACATTAAATATGCATGAGCAACAGCTTTACCATTTTCCTTATTAGCTGTAAATTCCCCTTTTGTAAAATAAATGTTAATGTATGTCGATTTCTTGAGTCTTTCTTTATTAAATCCCATGGTTAAAATCATTCAGTGGTGTCCTTGTTTATTTGATGTTTCTCTGTACTTTTTAATCCAAGAAACCTAAAGTGCCATCCTGAACAATCCTAAAATTGCACCCCTGTTTATTTTTATAGTCTGAAATTGTCAAGGCCATGTTAAACCAAACTAAATCCCCTGCTAGAGGAGGCAGTAGTTAAGTGTGGCATCTACTTATAGTCTTTGCAAGTGTTTACAAGTGTAAACAAACACTTAACGTTCTTCCTCCATGCCATTTGGGTAGCATCGTTCAGGGACAGCAAACTCACTGACATCGGCATCATCATGAAGATCCGATGTTGAAGTTATTCTTGATTTATGTCTTTGCAATAGATGCAGTTTCTAATATGGTCTGACTCTGGAGAGAAAAACAGATGAGACGTAGAAAAGTCTTAAAGTTGAATATGTAGTGAAAGAGAAGAGTGCAAACAACTAAACCCGTGGCACTCAAGATACTCTCTTCTTTCGTGAGTATCTGACCTTTACTTTTTTGGCTCATATCCCTCATGGTTACGTTGAAAACATTACCCCTTCTGTTTCCAGAATCTAGTATACTGTAGATAGCCTCCTGGAATAGGTCTGGCTTTTTAAAGCACAGTGCATCTGTTTATATTACCACAGCTGTGAGAAAACCAGACTGTGCTCTTCTCTTTCTGGCATTTAAGAACACATGGCTTTTCCTGCCTGGTTACAAGATGTTTCTTTATCCTCACTGAGATCAGTGAATCTCATATTCAGAATCAGATGATAGTTTATTTTGCTTCCATGATAACCATAGATCTTAAACAAAAGGTTTTGGAGTAAACGAATTTCAATAAGACGGTGTCAGATTTCTCTAACTTGCATATGCATCCATATTGTGGTTGCCTATGTTTAATTGGTTATTGTCCTTATCGTTAATGGTTTCAATCAAACTGTGGATGATCAGTGCAAGCAAAATCAAGGAAGCATAATGTACTTGGCAACTCACATTGAGTTTAGACATCAGCAAAAATGTCTGAGAACAGATCTCGTGACTAAGGTTTTGACTGTAACTGTGATTTGCATTGTGTTTCTGTGAAAGTACAAGCAATGAAGAGCAAGACATTTAGATCTAGTGGCTATGGACGTGTCCCATTCTATTCTGTTTCTGTTAAGCCTGAATGTTTGTTGACGGCTCAGATACGTCATTTTTTTAGTCATGAGGGATTAGTACTATCTATGAAAGCCAAAAGAAGTTTAAATTTAGAGGTCACCTTGTTTGTTTTTTTTTGTCCGGAAGGATCCATACAGACTTCATAGCTTACATTGGTTTGAAGGGCAGTTGTGGTCGCTCTTGTCTCCCAAGGTCAGTCGGGCCCTGTGGAACAGGCAGGTTGGGGCCTGAGACCGTGGGCTATGAGAAGCATGCATTCAGTGTTGATTTAGCCTTGCTCTCCAGGGTCCAATGACTCTCTCAGGCCTGTCAGAGATCACGCACAGATCAATCTTCTTTTGAAACCAGCTCTTCCAGCCAGGTCAGCGAGAGGCCAAGTTGGTAAACTTAATACATGGACAACTGGCGGAAAACCCACGCAAAACAATCTCCCCACCAGAAACCAGGGCGCTCTCTTCTCGTACTCATTGTCAGGAGAGAGTTTCTCAGAAGTATCTTGATTTCAGCTGGTGAGGTGATCAGATTGCTGAGGGGGTTTTAGCATTGTGGTACTGTACATGCGCTGCAGGCTGTCTGCTTCACGCAACCAGTAAATAGATCTTCACCTCTCTTAAGCCCTCGGCTTTGTTTTATTGGTTGGGTTTGATATTTATTGGAAAGAGCTTTAAATGTGCACCAGCATCACTGGGTTAGCAAAACCAGAGATAAAAAACTGGAGGAGCTAAGAATATTTTAATATATTTTACTCGACCGTTATTATAAAGGGTATTTTTATGTTATCAAGTACAAATATATATATATTTACAGTACAATTTCTAAAGGACATGTGACACTAAAGATTGGAGCACTGATGCTGAAAATCCAGCTTTGCATCAAAACCAATAGAAAACCATTATTTTAAATTGTAATAATATTTTTTTTGTTTATTTTTGATCACATAAATGCAGACTTGATGTATAAGAGACCACTTTTAAAAACATTAAAATTAGTAATGTTTCCAAACTTCTGACCAACACTGTAAGATGAATTGTGTAAAATGTCCTTATAAAGTGGTAAAAATGTAATTGAATAATTATTACATGAACTTGAAATGGCTGGATATGAAGTATAAATATTCTATTTTAATTTATATATTTAGTTGAATATTTAGAAATAGAAAAAACGCTTTAATTCTCTTTGGATATCTTGTGTGATTCCAAAAATAAAATTGGTTTATTTCCATAAAATTGTGTTTAAAACTATTAAACAAAGATATTTGTGGTTACTTATATACAGAGCAAAAGCCTCCGAAAATAATGGACGCAACAGTTGCCTTAGCAAGGTCAGTAACATTTTAAGATGGGTTTAGCAAATGATCAAATAACCTGAATTATCATAAACCTTTTTTTTTTTTCAACGTGGCTTCACAAGCAATAATATTACAGTGAAGACAGTTGGTTGTTCATGTGGTCAGTTTCAGATTTCCTGCGGCACGTGAAAGGCATCGGTTTTCTCTCTCTTCCAAACATTTGGCCTCATCTGAACTTCTGACTCTGGAGTTAATGAAGACCAAACAAATAGGCACTTTCACAGTCTCCATCATGACGGCGGTTCAACAGACACTAATACCCAAACACTGTCACATTAAGCTAAATAATGCAAAGGGAACAATGCAGCGTCCTCCCTTCCCACACACTCCCCTTTCCCTTGCCCCTTCTCAAGAATACACTGCGATCCGAGACCCCGTCAGAGTCTCCATAGATCAGCAGATTCAACTGCACTCAGTCAGCGTTCACATTAGACCCCATATCGGGCATCTCAAAGCTTGTTTGCTCCTTGAACTTCTTGATTTCCACCGATGGCTCTTTCTCTGTAATTACGGCTCTCTCCATGCCCAGCATGGCTGAAGTGGTGTGTTCAGCACGCTCAACGACCCGGCTCTGAGGAGTGACACCGGCTTTGAGAACAACAAGAGATGTTGTGTGTATGTGAGAGAGACATAGAAAGACACTTTATTTGTGAGACTTCTGACTTCCCTTTCCCCGCAGCAGTCTGTCCTCCTCCATTGATCTTCAAACAGTCACCAAGAGTCATAAAGTTAAATGGGAGGAAATGGATGACAGATATGGAGATATTGGATGTGTAAATCAAAAGGGACCAGACAGACCACAACATCCCCGCCTGTGTCCTAACCCCTTCGCTCTTTGTAGAATCTGATCTGGATGTGGATAAAAGACTTTAGGGTGATGCAACATGTCCCATCTGGGTTGTTAAAAGGAGATCTGGACGATGCATAAAAGCTTTAAAGGTAAATAGCGTTCCAGTCTTCACTGCCTAAAAGCGAACATGTTCTGAGTGGCTATCTGACCCGGGGTGTGTAACTATGGCCCTGTTTGCACCTGGTAACGTGCATCTCAAATGTGTCTCCTGTGACCACTTGTGATCTCGGGAGAGTCTACGATTTCATGACTACATGCATCACTGCATATTGATAAAGCAGCAAAGGTTTTCAAAGAAATCAACTCCCATTACAAAAAAATATGCTGTTTGTAGTGAAGTGTTCAGTGTTATATTTGTTGAACATTAATATATATATATATATATATACAGTATATATATATATATATATATATATATACAGTATATATATATATATATATATATACTGTATGAAGAGTTCAGATGCAAAAGCCTCTAAATGCCATTTGAAATTTTCTTCTTTAATGATAATTTTTTATCAAATTTGTATATTTAAGTTAAGTAATTTCACTTAAATAACAATTAATAGGTAATTATCATTGCCATTTAAGTGAAATCACTGAAATTAAATATACAAGCTTGATAAAAAATTATCATTCCAGAAGAAAATTTCAAATGGCACTTAGAGGCTTTTGCATCTGAACTCTTCATATATATATATATATATATATATTAGGGTTGTCAAATTATTAATCGCGATTAATCGCATCTAAAATAAAAGTTTGTATTTACATAATATATGTGGGTGCACTGTGTATAGTTATTTTGTATATATAAATACACACATGCATGTATATTTAAGAAAAAATATTATTTATATATAAAATATTTATATTTATATATAATATAAATTAAATATAAATCTACATACAGTATATGCATGAAAATATTTCTTAAATATATATAAGGATGTGTGTGTATTTATATATATAAAATAATAGACCCTAATACATACATATATATATATATATATATATTTAATATTATTTCATTCATATTTTTATATTAGTATTTTTCTTATGTTTTAAATAAGTTAACAATTTTTTAATTAAATATAGTTTTTTTACTAAAATTTTTACTCTTTTACTCTTTGTCATCTTGATATAATTTTGACATTTGAAGTTTTAATTTCTATATTTGTGTACTATTTATGTCAAATTTCTATGTATGATGTTTTTAAAAGGAATATTAGTTTAATTACATTTTTTCTATTATTTTTTATATCTGTAACATTTTATTTATTTAATTTGACATATTTACATATGAATAGCGTAATAAATAAGATAAGATACATTACTATGTTATCTTACGACAGGACTTTAAATCCTTTTACTTTTATCATCTTAATGACATTTAAAATTTCTCATTTTTAAATTGTCCATTTTCTTGTCTACTTATTTTTTTTTTACCTTATTGTCTATTTATTTTGTGACACATATGTCTATATTTATATGCCAGTGTCAACAACAAATTCTCAATCAATGGCATCTTGAATGAATAATAAATCATATAAAGCATACGTATAGCCACCAAAGGCGAGTATTAATGGTTCGTTTTAGCATTCACGCCGCAAATGTGTTTATGACTACCTCAGAATATGTTTTTAATGATCGAATAATTCAAAACTGATGTTAATACCATGTAACTGCCCCTCTGACAGCAGAAAGCAGTGACATTATTATTATTATCATTCTGCATCCGACGCCACACGCTCCTTTGAGATCAATAAATACCCCACGATCCCCAGCTATCTGCAATCTTGGGAACCAGTAGGAATCAGTGTTTACCAGCAGCGCCCCAGTCCGACAGGCCATAAGTCACTCGCAAACAGATAAACGCATCTCTATTTAAATGAGTTCCTTGGCTGACCTCTAAGAAAGCGCTGCAGGGTTTCGGTGGGAGAGATCCCGGTGTAATGGATGGTGAGGGGGAGAGAGGGAGAGAGCCAGGCAGGTGATTATTATGAAACACATTGTCTCCTTAATGGAGCTTTTTCCCTCTCTTAGTTTGTCCCCGGTGTGTCATGAGAGCTTGGGCCGTCGAGGGAGGGGTCGTCTACACCCCGAGGGGAGAGAGAGGGGCTTGTGGAGGTCACTGGAGCCTGTGGGGAGAGGCCTTGGTGGTCTCAACAGGACCCTACACTTCATTTGCATGTAATCAGAGATGTTGAAAACAGGCTTGAGGGAGTCGAGGGACACTTTTGACCACAGCTATATTTGATGTTGGCTTTAAAGGAGCAGGGGGCTTTGCTTTTCAAACACACTTAATTAGGTTTTTGCATGATAAAAGTTGCAGAATGAGGTTGTTGCTATGAGGCGAGCGCAAACACCGGAGCTGCCGCTCATTATGTCAAAAATCCCAGCTATTTGTGGGATCGGTGTGAGGCAAATGCATTCGTATGGAAGAAAATTCAAAAGCAGGTTGCAAAATCCTTCCCCTCTCTTTCTCTTCTCTAATTTGCATAATTGTCTGAGGATGCCTGGTTCGACTTGCCCTGAAGAATGACATTTATGGTACAAGCAGCCCAGCGCTTTTTAAAAGCATTGATGACTTTGTTGATAAGCCCAGAGAGAGTCATTAGGTTGTCAGACTGATCCATGACTTGCACTCAGTGCTCAAATGAAAGCCCTTTACCATGCTTAATGAAAAGGTAATTATGACCTCATGAGCATAGTAACCTTTTGTTTTATGGTCGCTAGGGATATGCGTCATCGAATATTCCCAATAAATTCACAATGATTTATAATTTTCAATTTTAATATTATCATGGTCAGAATTTGTTTCATTGTTTTTTGGTTCATGTTCCTGCGTTTCCTTTCGGTTCAGTTCCCGTCTCCTTCATGACTGATTAAACACACCTGTGTCTAGTTTAGTTCTCTGTGTTTTTGTTCAGTTCATTGTAAAAATGAATATGCTATATCTAAGCAATAAAATTGTGGCAACAGATAAGCAATAGTATTAATTAAATTGAACAAATTAGAATTGAGTAATCATTCATCAAATTAATTCCTTAAAAGTTAACCAGAAATGAGTAAAAGTTAACAAGTCAAATGATTGTGAAAAAATTATTATAAAACATAACCAACATCATCAGATATCCTTTTCTATTGTTCATCTGACTGTTATAACTCAGGTATATCACCCAAACAAAACTTAAAATGAATGACTTAAGGGTCAAGAGCCCAACTAAATCATACAATTATGGTTTTCTCCTTCAGTGATTCGGCTTGCTAACATCAGGTTTCTTCAATATTGGCAATATAAAATAAAGAGTTCTTCACTCATCTTTAACGTCTATCTGTTATTCAGATATTTTTGTGTCAATTTTATTAATTTTAAATGGTTAACTTTTAAGGAATGAAATAGATTAATTATTACTCAGCTCTAATTTGTTAAATTTAATTAATAATATTGCTTCTAATCGATATAGCGTATTCATTTTTACAGTGTTCAAGGTCGCCTATCATCATTAATGCTTTGCGCATATTTTTTTCTGAGGTGTATTTCTGTTTGTGGATTAAAGAATATTTAGATTTAATTCCCTCATCATCTGTCTTGGACCACAGCGCTGTGACCATCATTTAGCAGACCTTTTTTGGGGGGGAGATATCATTTTCGTTCTATTGTCCCGCCTTAATGTTTACCCAGGAACTATATCTTTCTTTTAACAATAGTTGTGCGTCAGTTTGCTGTGTTTTCATGCAAAGCAGCTCACCACTTATTTGTTTAATGTGCTAATTTTAGCAGTAAGCATTGATGAAGTAGTTTGTGGAGCATGAAATGTGCCTGTGTGTGTTGTCTGAACGGTCAAACCGGGATAAACGGGCTTGTGTGTATACGGGCTCGGTCAGGAAACCGACTGTTCGATTAACGTCTCGGTTACGTATGTAACCCTCGTTCCCTGAGTAGGGAACGGAGACGTTACGTCAGAAGTGACGGAGATTGGGGGTTTCGCATAGAAAGCCAATCCTCTTCGAGTATTAAAACACGAGCCAATGGCATGCAATGCCTTGGGGCTGCGGAAATTTGCATAGCGTACTCCGCCCTACTCCGTGAGTATAAAAGGAGGAAGTGAACGCAACCGCAGTATGTCTTCGCTGAGGAGCCAAGACTGAACTCGGCCTCTACCCAGCGATACAGCAGAAGTGGCAGGGAGACGTAACGTCTCCGTTCCCTACTCAGGGAACGAGGGTTACATACGTAACCGAGACGTTCCCTATCGTAGTCACTTCGAGTTACGTCAGAAGTGACGGAGATTGGGGGTCTGTGCCATCACGCCATCTTCAAGCTGTCTTCCAGTGCCCTGCGAAAGACTGAACCCCCGAGCCTTACCTCTTTTTTTTTTTTTTTTTTTGGGGATCCGACTTTGACACAGGATTACCAAGGTACACTGGGAAACATATCCCGAAGGGGACATGCTACCAGCTGCCTACCGAAGGGAGGACTTAAGAATACACATATGGCCACATAGGGACACATATGGAACACTGGAGTACCAACCGCAGGTGGCTACTGATTTAAACTCCAGGGGTGGCAGATGGCTTGCCAAGGGAAGACACATGCTCAGAGAGGCTTACAGTGGATAATACACATGAGACGGTTACCATGGGGAACCGTGCGCATGGAGGCACCTAGCTAGCATCCAGAGCCACGCAGTGGTGCCCGCATCGTCGGTGCTGGAGGACTCAAGACTTCAATGGAAGAACTGAGGAAATATCGCACTTATCCAGTCCGGGGAGTGGAGTGGCGAGCAAGCGAAGACACCTGAGCGGATCCAGAACTGGCCGAAACGAGTACGTGAGAGGATACCGGCTCAATTCGCAGATTATAGAATCTGGCGAAGGTGTTGGGTGTCGCCCAGCCTGCAGCTCTGCAGATGTCTGTTAGCGAGGCGCCGTGCGCTAAAGCCCAAGAGGAGGCTACACTCCGAGTGGAATGGGCCGTCACACCAAGGGGGCACGGAAGGCCTTGCTGCTGGTAAGACAAAGCAATGGCATCCACTATCCAGTGGGACAGCCGTTGCTTTGAGAGAGCCCTTCCCTTCTGGCTCCCTCCATGACAGACAAAGAGCTGGTCTGAGGTCCTGAAACACTGCGTTCTGTCGACATAGGTGCGGAGAGCACGTACCGGACAGAGCAGTGCCAAGGCTGGGTCTGCCTCCTCCGGGGGCAGCGCTTGCAGGTTCACCACCTGGTCCCGGAAGGGAGTGGTGGGAACCTTGGGCACATATCCAGGCCGGGGTCTCAGGATCACGTGAGAGTAAGCCGGCCCGAACTCCAGGCACGCTTCGTCAACGGAGAATGCGTGCAGGTCCCCCACCCTCTTGATGGAGGCCAATGCAACCAGGAGTGCTGTCTTCATGGACAGAAACTTTAACTCTACTGATTGCAAAGGCTCAAAGGGATGCCTCTGCAGAGCACTTAAAACTACCGAGAGGTCCCAAGAGGGTACGAGGGGAGGACGAGGCGGATGCAGCCTCCTCGCTCCCCTCAGGAACCTGATGACCAGGTCGTGCTTCCCTAAGGACTTACCTTCCACTGCTTCATGAGAAGCGGCAATGGCCGCGACGTAAACCTTAAGGGTGGAGGGCGACAGCCTGCGCTCCAACCCTTCTTGCAGGAAGGAAAGCACGACACTGATCGAACATCTCCGGGGGTCTTCTCCGCGAGAAGAGCACCAATTGACGAAGAGGTTCCACTTCAACGCATAAAGGTGTCTCGTGGACAACGCTCTTGCGGAAGTGATGGTTGCCGCCACCGCAGGTGGCAGCGAACTCAAACCTGCCTCGTCCCGTCCAGGAGCCACACGTGCAGCCTCCAGAGATCGGGACGAGGGTGCCACAGAGTGCCCCGTCTCTGAGAGAGTAGGTCTTGTCTCAGAGGAATAGGCCAAGGAGGTGCTGTCGCGAGGAGCATGAGATCGGAGAACCACGTCTTGGTGGGCCAGTAGGGGGCTACCAGCAAGACCTGCTCCTCGTCCTCCTTGATCTTGCACAACACCCGTGCAAGGAGGCTCACTGGGGGAAACGCATACTTGCGTGGGCCCCGTGGCCAGCTGTGCGCCAGCGCATCCGAACCGAGAGTGCCCCAGGTCAGAGAATAAAACTGGGCGCAGTGGGCTGAGTCCCGGGAGGCGAACAGATCTATCTGTGCCTCCCCGAACTCTTTCCAGATCAGCTGGACCGACTGGGGATGGAGTCGCCACTCGCCGGAGATAGGGCGGACCCGAGACAGCTCGTCGGCTGCCCAGTTCCGGTCTCCAGGAATGTGAACTGCACGAAGGGACCTCAGGTGCTTCTGACTCCATATCAAGAGGTGGCGGGCGAGCTGCGACAACCGGCGCGAGCGTAGACCCCCCTGGTGGTTGATGTACGCTACAGCCGTAGTGTTGTCTGAGCGGACAAGCACATGCTGGCCCTTGAGCAACGCTCTGAAGCGGTGCAGGGCGAGCCGTACTGCCAGCAGCTCGAGGCAATTGATGTGCATGAGGCGCTGGGCCCCCGTCCAGGAGCCGGCGGCTGCATGCCCATTGCACATGGCACCCCAACCCGTGGTAGATGCATCCGTGGAGACGATGAGATGCCTGGAAACTCGCTGAATAGGGACGCCCGTCCGTAAAAAGCTGAGGTTCGACCACGGGAAGAAGGTTCGCCGGCATGTCGGAGTCACTGGGACTCGGAGCGAGCCGCGATGCCATGCCCACCTCGGGACTCGATCGCGAAGCCACAGCTGAAGCGGTCTCATATGAAGCAAACCGAGCGGCGTTGCCGCGGCCGCGGATGCCATATGCCCCAGGAGCCTCTGAAAAAGTTTCAGTGGAACCGCACTCTTGCCCTCGAACTGACGAAGACAAGTCAGCAGTGAGTGCGCGCGCTCGATCGTGAGCTGCGCGGACATGGCGACCGAGTCTATCTCCACGCCGAGAAAAGAGATCCTCTGCACGGGGCAAAGTTTGCTCTTTTCTCGGTTGACCCGAAGGCCCAGACGGGCTAGGTGCCGGAGCACCAAGTCTCTGTGTTCGCAAAGCTGAGCTCGAGAGTGTGCTAGTATCAGCCAGTCGTCGAGATAATTCAGGATGCGAACCCCGTGTTCGCGAAGGGGAACAAGGGCTGCCTCGACGATCTTCGTGAAGACGCGAGGGGACAGAGCTAACCCGAATGGGAGAACGGCGTACTGATATGCCTGGCCCTCGAAGGCAAACCGAAGAAACGGTCTGTGTCGAGGTAAGATGGACACATGGAAGTACGCGTCCTTCAGGTCGATCGCTGCAAACCAATCCTGATACCGAACACATTCGAAAATGCGTTTGGCCGTGAGCATTTTGAACGGTAGTCGATGGAGAGAACGGTTCAAAATGCGCAGGTCCAGGATCGGTCGTAACCCACCGGTCTTCTTGGGGACAATGAAGTAGGGGCTGTAAAACCCGGACCTCACCTCGGCTGGAGGGACCGTCTCGATTGCACCCTTCGCCAGCAGGGTCGCAATCTCCGCTCTCAGGACTGGGGCATTGCCACCGACTATCGTGGAGCGAACTCCCCTGAAGCGGGGAGGAGACCGTGCGAACTGAATCGCGTAGCCGAATCTGATCGTTCTGATGACCCAGCGGGATACCCCGGGAAGCGCTAGCCAGGCTTCCAGGAAGTGAGCCAACGGGGTCATGTGAACCACAGACGTCCCCCCGGAGGGGCAGCGTGGCGGGTCGACTGGCACGCGTGCAGGGGTTACCCCGCTCGGATGCGTCGAAGCCCGCTCCCCGACAGAAGGGACCAGGGAAAGCGGAGCGTTCCACGGGGGTCCGTTCTGCCGGGGGTCTGGCGAGAGAGGGGGAAGGGATTGGTGTAGCCCGGGGACGACACACGCACCCTTCCGCGCCCTCCGAGACAGAGAGGAGTGAGTGGGCCGACACCCTGGGGCATCGGGGGCACTCACTCCAGTCTGTGAGCTCAGTGAGGATGTCAAGTCTTTCTTTAACCAGTTCAGGGTGCTGCCCACCCGTGGGTGAGCAGCGGGGAGCTGAGAACAAAAGATTCTCCCCCGGCCCTCCACCGGGGGAAGGAGGGGGCCTGCTACCGCCTCCTGTGAAAGACTCGAGATCGTCACTGAGCGGCCCGTGTCAGGATCTTCGCTTGGCCTGGCGTTTAGCGGGGCGAGCGGCCTGAGGGGGCTGTGACGCCGGCCTGCGGCCTCCTCGACGCCGGGGCCCGGGTGAAGGCTGCTGCTGGGGCCGGGCGGGAGGGAGGGGAGCCGCAGGGGGCGTCCTCGGCGGCGAGCAGGGGGAGGCGCCTGTGCCGACGACTGGGTGGAGGCAGCAGCTGGTCGTCGGGGCAGGATGTGTTTGATGGCCTCCGTCTGCTTCTGGGCGGTGGAGAACTGATGGGCGAAGTCCTCGACCGCACCGCCGAAAAGGCCAACCTGGGACAGCGGAGCGTCGAGCAGACGAGTCCGCTCAGCGCTCCGCGTATCCGACAGGTTGAGCCACAGATGACGCTCCTGAACCACGCTAGTGGCCATCACCTGACCAACGGCGCGAGCAGCCACTTTCGTTGCCCGGAGAGCAAGGTCAGTGGCGGACCGCAGTTCTTTGAATGCCGTCGTGTCAGTCCCGCCCTCGTGCATGTCTCTGAGCAACTTCGCTTGGAAGACCTGCAAAGTGGTCATAGCATGCAGAGCGGAGGCCGCCTGTCCCGCCGCTCTGTAGGATCGCGCCGCCATAGCAGACGAGAACCCACAGGCTTTGGATGGGTGCTTAGGAGGACCACGGGTGGAGGCGCTCTGTGGACACAGCTGCATCGCAACAGAGCGCTCCACCGGGGGCATCCCAGTGTACCCACGGGCGGCCCCGCCGTCGAGGGGGGGAAAGGCGGGGGAGAGATCGCGCTCTCGAGTGGACAAAGGAGCCCCCCAAGAGCGCGATAACTCCGCATGCAGCTCGGGGAAAAAAGGTATTGGAGTCGGCCGTGGCTTTGCAGCGGCAGCCTTGTCCAAAAACCAATTATCCATCCGTGAGAGGTCGGGGCAGGATGGAGGTTTCCATTCTAGCCCGATACTCCCAGCGGCTCGAGACAGCATGGCCGTCATCTCGGGATCTGACGCGGACAACGCTGGGACTCCCGAAGGAGGCAACGCAGCCGGATCTTCCTCTCCCGAGGAATCAAGCCCGCCTAGTGATGCTGTGATAGACATCGCATCATCATCTGGGGCGCTGCTCGAAGCAGCCGGTGCCGCCGAAGAGACAACCGACCGAGTCGAACTAGCGCCCGCTGGCTCACGCACTGAGGCGGGAGGTGTGGCCCGAGGAATCGTCGGGGCTTTATCCCACACCGTCACCGTTAGATCGCCCGGTCCCCGGGTCGACGGGCCCCCTCTCGTGAAGGAAGCCGATCGAGTAGGGGGGACCGGGGCTCTCACTCTAGTGAGATCATTGAGCCGCGACCTCAGTGTGGAGATGGTCATGGTCCCACAGAAGGAACATGAGTCATCCACGAACGCTGCTGCTGCATGCTGAATGCCCAAGCAAACAAAGCAGCGTTCGTGACCATCAGATGACGACAGAAATCTACCACATCCAGAAGGGCACGGGCGAGCCATCTTTAAAAAGACGTGCCGCGTGCAGCTCTTTTACAGAGAGGAGAGAAATTCACTCTTTCAGCGCTGAGGCTACCAGGGAGAAGCGCAAAGTCTGGCAAACCACTGCACAGATCGCAGGCAATGCAGAATCTCGCTGGGTACCGCCGTCACACCAACACTGAAGAGGACGCTCGTCTCGAAGAGTCTTGAATCAGCTTTGAGGAGTGAAGAGGTTCTCTTGGCTCCGAAGCGAAAACATACTGCGGTTGCGTTCACTTCCTCCTTTTATACTCACGGAGTAGGGCGGAGTACGCTATGCAAATTTCCGCAGCCCCAAGGCATTGCATGCCATTGGCTCGTGTTTTAATACTCGAAGAGGATTGGCTTTCTATGCGAAACCCCCAATCTCCGTCACTTCTGACGTAACTCGAAGTGACTACGATAGGGAACTACAGTTACGGTTGAATCGCAGAAAGTGTGGAGTATGTGAATCAACAATAAAGTTCAATCTGCCACTATAGCCTCTTGTTGACTTCCAAATCTTTTGTCTTCAAAAGACTGATGTAGGCCATTTGTAGTGGATATATACAATATTAATGTAATATTTGTGCTGTGTCTGATCTAATGCTCTGACAAACCTCAGATTTCCTTTAGCTATTTTGAAAGCCAGATAGAAAAAACGAACAGCTGTAGGAAAACATTTGTACTCCATCATTCAAACTTGTTTTTACCACCGTAAATGACCTTAAATACAGACACTGACGTCTGCCATAATGGGGATGGGGACGTCCATCATCCTTAAACCTGCCTAATAGTCTCTCTCTCTCTCTCTCTCTCTCTCTCTCTCTCTCTCTCTCTCTCTCTCTCTCTCTCTCTCTTAGAAAAACAGCATAAGAATTCTGTGGTATTGAGTTGCGTCATTGATTGTTCCTCAGATTCTAGTAAAAGTTGCAACACTGTTTCTCTGTCTGTCTCTGCATAAACACATGAACATGGGTGAGCTGAAGCTTATCTCCTCTCTTCTGTCCTCAGTCAAGCCTTTCATTATTATAATGAGGCTATGATAATGACTAATGCTAATTCTCTCTCTCTTAAACTGATTAAACAGAGGAAGCTGTGTCTACAGCCTAATGAGAATTAATGACGGTTGTAATTTCTTCCATATCAAACTGTGGTTTGGCATGTAATTTTACTTTTAGAAAATAATCACATAGAAATTTCCTGTTGGTGCTCTTTTTACACATATAATGCTTGCACATAAAGAAAATGTGTTTAAGTTGTTTGCAATCACTATTATTTAAAGAGCAAATTAATACTTTTGCTTTTCCCAATAAAAAGTCACACTAGTATTCTGGTTTGTGTTTCTTCTGGAGTTTCCTACACTTTTGTTAAATATGTTGATTTTATTTCTTCTCTAAAGATTTTGTCTCCATCATCATCATCATCCTTGGCTTGTTTCGTTTAGATGCACTTAGTAAGAATGCATTACAGACATCCAGAATATACAGAGAAATATGAGGACAGATGTGGTCACTTGAGACAAAACTGTACAATTTAGTGCTTCAGCAGTGGAGCTGTGGATGGGAAAGACTTCTCACCATTTGTCTATCTGAGACTGATGCCAAAGATAGACCCCGAAGGCCATTTCTGTAAAAAAACAAAAGTTTTACACGAATGTAGAAATATTTCCTGTCAAATAAACACAGTGGTGTCTATTCTTTTGGCTTAGGAAAGGACAAGAGACAAAGATTCTTGTTGTCTCTCCCTCCCTCCCAGCTCAGGGAAAAACATCTTTTAGCATTGCATGCCAAATTTGAAACCGTCCTTATTTACGCGGGGTGGTATTTAAAGTGAACAACTGTGTGTTCTGTGGCACGGCATCAGATGCCGCTGATCGAGACCCTCCCGTGAATCGGCACTTCGGGTCTGGCACTAGAACAGAACTCAGTCACACATGGAACATTCCATTTGTCAGAATTATTTGCAGCGTTTGGAATTAAACGCTGTTTCAAGGCCTGATGGAAGAAGTCATTAGCTGTGCCATCTGTGTTAATGTGGGAAAATTGCAGAGGCCCTTCTTAGACCACTGCTGTGTAAATGACACACACTCCATACTGGTGAAGAGAAAGACTGGGGGTTATTTACTAAACTGCTGATTAATAATTGTAATTCTGTGCAATAATTATAAATCATGCCCATTTACATGTAAACATTTAATGAGTAGAAATACAGTCAGCTTGTCATTATCTCAAAATAAACTTCTTCAGGGTCCGTTTTCTTCTCTGACAATGACCAGCCAAACGTACTTAATCCCTTACTTATTAAAAACATTCTACATTAATTTTACATTATTACTTATTGGTACTTTAAATCATCATGAAATCAAAATTGACCCTATTTACTTTGTTAGCGCACATTACAAGTCTTGTGGTGAACAATGAATCTGTGCAAGTTAATACACAGACAGAAATATATGTTTGTGGTGGTAATCTTTAATCGAAATCTGAAAATTTGCTTCAGCTCTGAAGTGACATTCCTTCTCTGATGACGTCAATATTTCATTTAACTTGGAAAACAATACTGAAGGTTGCAAATTCCGGTTCATAAGGACTTTAATATACAGGTATACAGAATGGGTATTGTTCAAAATTCATGTGTGACTTTTTAATGAAAGGTTTTGATCCACTTCAAATGTTGAATACACTATTTACACAGTGTTACTGAAAACAATTAGCCAGTACTGTAAATACAACTAAAATCACAGTATTTAATTGTTTTTGATGTCAAAGTATATACTGTACATAAAATATGTATGGATGGAAGTACAGTGCCCTTACTGTAAAAAGTATTCACAGTAACTTACTGGCAACAATCAGCCAGTAAGTTACAGTAAATACAACTAAAATCACAGTATTTAATTGTTTTTGATTTCACAGTATACTATACATAAAATACTGTAAATGTAATTACAGTAACCTTACTGTAAAAAGTATTCACAGTAACTTACTGGCAACAATTAGCCAGTAAGTTACAGTAAATACAACTAAAATCAGTATTGAATTATTTTGGATTTTTACAGTATATATATATATATATAAAATACTGTAAATGGAAGTACAGTACCCTTACTGTAAAAATCACACTATTTAATTGTGTTTGATTTCACAGTATATGCATAAAATACTGTAAATGGAAGTACAGTACCCTTACTGTAAAAAGTATTCACAGTAACTTACTGGTTAATTGTTGCCAGTAAGTTACTGTAATACATTTTTTACAGTGTACTATTTAGGATTATTATACTTATTACAATTAAATGTGAACAGCAAGTAGCAGACTTATACGCATTATATGATGTTATAATGGAATTATGACATCACATGGAAACTGTGCATCATTCTTCATGCCAAACAAATCAGTTTTTTGGAATATGAATTTGCGTTGCAAATGAAATAATGTTTCATTGTTGTGGATGGTCAACATTTTGCTTATGCAAACATCCCGGCTGTATAGGAGAGATGTCTCCACATTCCAGTCTGTCCTCAACAGAAATACTCAGTCTGTCAAAGCATCAGTGCTGAAAGGGTCTCATTAGCAGCTAAAGTGAGAGCATGCAGTTTAATGTTAGCTACTCATATGACATTCTAACTCATCACACTGTCCAGTTTTGGCCTGGAGAAACTGATACTAGTCTGAGGTGAATGCTGGTGCCCTGTTACCATGTTGAGATGTTTACTACTGCATCCAGCTTTAAAAGAGTAATTCTGTCATTCTCAGAAAAACAGTTAAGAATGCTTCGACTGAATAGAGTTTGTGAATACATCTCCACCAAGCCATTCACACTGCGTTCACACGGTTCTTAAAGAAATCAATCGAGCGTCTTATTTCCTTTCAGCTGAAATGAGGCAGAGTTGTTGTTTTCTCTTCACCTGGGCGAGAGCTCAAGGTTTTTCCTTGTAAAATCAATAAGACTCCATTTACAGTTGGGCTGGTTTCTGTCTGTTTCATGTCTGGACAAGAAACCCAAGAAAATAACCAGTTTATCTGTAAAAAAAGAAGAGAAGCTTATGTGTCTGTCTGCGTTTATAGGTCATTTAGGCCTGTGTTGACTTGTTTCAAAGAGTGACAAAGCACAACACAACGAACAAAACTCGTCCCTCTTCTGTATTTTCACTCGGGCTGCCAAGAGATTCAAATAAAGCTTTCTGTACTTTATGTGACAACTCTCACACTTCATTTTTTCTGGAACTTGTTTCGAAGCTGTAGCATGTGAGTGTTTTATTTCATATGTGAATCAGTGAATTTAAAAGTTATTCATGTTGATGCCATCGATTTCAGTGCTAATTAAGTTCTGTAATTTAAAGACATGCAAAATAAGTCTTGTAAAAAGCCTCATCATGGATTTAATTTAGAATTCAGTTAGGACTAAATATCTAGTTGGTAGGTATGACAGGACTAAACATCCAACACAGTCTCATGAAGATGCGTATCTATACCACGAGTGTCATTTCTCGTGGCATTTATACGCCAAAAGTGTTTTTTTTCGTGTATATGGTACGCACTAAAAAACCCTGGGTTAGGTTTAGGGGGGAAGGGGGGGTGGGGAGTTCGTGCGTATTATACGCAAAAAAGTGTGTATCATATGTACGCGAAAATCGTGTGCCATATACACACAAAAACTGTTTTTGGCGTATAAATGCCACGAGAAATGACATTCGTGCCATAGAAACGAACTTTCATGAGATCGGGCTGAAATATCTAGTTGCGACGGATACACATCATGTGAAAGCTTAAAAACTTAAAAACTTTATAGAAATGTCAATCACTGTAGCATTTAAGCCTAAAACTTTGCGACATGGATATAAAAGTGCTTTTTTTCTGTTGTTGACATCTCCTTTGAGGAAGTTCATGAGTATTTATTAAGTGAATTAATATTCATGTGAAAAGATGAGATTGCCGATCACGGCTTGCTTCTTCATGTAGGACATTGCTGATGGTCTTATCATGGTCTTTCATACTTTCCAAGCAATATATAACATCTTTCAAATATATTTATAGTCTCCCAAAGAATAGAAAGGACAAAGTGATTCCTAAAAGTGTGGGGGACATGTCTGCCCCATTAAATTAGCTCTATGGAAAGTCATTTAGTGATAAACAAGAGCCCAGCCGATGCTTGCATTCTGACCAGGCTTTAGACGTTTTAATGTCCAATTAGCTAAATGCATTAACTGTGTTAAATTTAACACAGTTAAACATATTTAATTAACCTCATAAGTTAACGTGTTTACATTGGCAGCCCTGACTTTCACACGCACACGTCTTATATGCTTGCCATGATTGCTGTTTTTGTTTTGGCTGCTTTCAAGTATACAGTCAGAAAAGTGGTGGTCTTTGCTTTGATGGGCTTATGTGACTAACGGGAGAGAGGATGAGGTGAGAAAGTGGGGGATAACAGGAAGACACTGCTGTGATGGAAGTAGAGAGGGTGGGACGTCCCAGCTGGACCCGTCTTTGAAATTGGCGGCCGGCCGAGGGGGGAAACAGGGAAGAAAGGCTCTGATTCAGGGAAATACCAACAAGTCGCTCTTCACGGGAATCAGAGGAGGTCTGGGAGAAGGACTTACACTCCATTCAGTCCTAACCAAATGCATGTGCCTCCGCTTTCAACTCTGTGCGGTACTTTGTTATTTGTCTATTAGCATTAGAGGCTCAATGGGTGCAGTTAAATGGAGTCCTCTTTTGCTACAGTGGTTTCTGTGGGGTTTAACTCTAATGAAAAGGCAACGTTGTGGGCTGAAGTGAAAATGAATACAGAGTTAGAAAGCAGATATGAAGCAGCTTTGAAGCGGCCTGTAAAGATTTTGGCCAGTCTTAAGAGAAGCCGGTTTTCAAATCCTGGCACCCCACACGTTATAGTTTTTACTACAATTGGCAACCTCCAGGAAATCTGGAGAAACGAAGATCTGGAATAATCTTTTAAGCCCCGTTCCAAGTCCTTTCTTCTCCACAGTCACGGAAAGCCTTTTTTATTATTTGATCAGTCTAGTGTTTCACACTACGATTTAAGGAGGAGCAAATCTGTATAATCCGGACAATCGCACTGTTAAAAGTATATAAGTGCCGGTTTCATTTTACTCCAGCTATTTCTTGGGCATCCCTCCTTAAAATGTATTTCCCAAATTAGGTCCAACGGGAAACTTTGTTCTATAGAGTCCACTCTCACGCTAAAGTCCATCCATTTTGCATTGCCACACCAGTTTAACTTTGCATAAATCTATTTCAAGTAATTATTTGGTTAGATTTAAAGTAGGTTTGAGTTTTACATTTCATTTTGAGAGGCCACTTCCTATATTGCAACACATTTCAAGACTTATTCCCCAAGATAAAACAAGAATCTTTTGCATATTCCAGTTTTAGAATAACATGGAATCATTAGTGTTCCTGGGCATTGTGTTGTGGATATTGTTTTTGTCTCATCACATCTCCCAAGGGTTGGATGACAGCTGACCCTGAGCGACAAACACAAGGGCGGGAGCAACACGGATGGCTACATGCTAACAAAACCAAGACGTAAAAGTCACAGGCGACCTGATGTGTATAAAACGGATCCCCGCCAGCTCATCAGTGAGTTCATCAGAGGTCAAGATGTGTGTCTGTGCCGCCCAGAGGACACACCATGGGCTTTGAGTGTGAATCCCTGAGGTTTCACCTGGTTTCCAATCGAAACCGTCTGAGGCTCACTCACTCACCGACGGACACTCCAGCGAACTGCTTAGCAAAATTTGTAAGGTTAAAATGATACAGTAAGTTCGTTTTCATACTGCAATGTACAGTATTGGCCTTTAAATCTGTGGTTGCGTGTAATTATTTAGGGAAGAAATTTAGTGTAAGGATTTCAAAGGGGCACAAAGAGAGCACACACACACACACACACCCTCCCCCTTGACCAGTGATTTCCCAGGGGTTGATTCAGAGGTCACAGAAAGGCCACCTTATTTAAAGACAACATATATTTTAATTTGCTATATTTATTGTTTAATTTTCCCACTCTTTTTGTGCCTAAAGTTTGTTTTTTTACATTTCTTTGCTGCTTTTGTAACCAAAGCACCAAGTAGTGAAAAATAATATTAACTAACTATATTATTTTATATTTTGCCGAAAATGTGAATGATGTTTACTCATTCATAACTCAGAAAATGTGGTTGTTAGTTGGTGTTGCTGTGCATTCCAGTGACATTTCTATGTGGTTGCTTGTGGCTTCTATTTTATGTAAATGCATTTCAGCAACAAAATATAAAACATAATCATATATACAATTCAAAGGTTTGAGGTCAGATTTTGTTAAGTGTTGTGTAAAGACTCTTGTGCTCCAAATCTGAATTTATTTGACCAAAAATACAGTAAATACGGTAATGTTGTAAAATATTATCAAATGAGCAAAGCTGAATTTTCACCATCATTGATTCAGTGTCACAAGATCCTTCAAAAATCAATATAATATACTGATTTGCTGCTCATTAATGTTTATTTAAGTCATCAAGTAGCCTAATTTCTGTTTATATTTTGCTTGCATATATATATTTTTTTTTTGCAGAAACCATTTTCTTTTTCAGGATTCTTTGAAGGAGAGAACGTTCAAATGAACAGCATTTACTGAAATAGAAATGTTTAGTTACATTATAAATGTCTTTACTGTCCTGTTTAATTGAATTCAATGCAGCCTTGCTGAATAAAAGTAATTAAAAAGTTAATTAATAAAAGTGATAAAAGTTCAAGAACTGACCCCAAACTTTTGAATGGTGGTATAATTATACAAAATGACAAATACTATTATTATTAAAATACTCGCATGTTTGGATTTGCACATCTTTCCACAATTGATTGACATCCAATTCATTTTTTTATATAGATTTCATAATATAATATTTCAGTCTTTGAAATGCAAATCACTACTTGACATAATTACGTATAATATTCCCATATCTTTGGCTTGTAGCAAACATGATCTTGGCTGTCATGATCTTGGCGAACCAATTTCCCTCCTGACCACCCTGAAAGGAAGCCGCCCAATTAGAAGGAGCTGCTAAATATATGGAGGCTCATTCTCATTGCAAGAGCCCAGATGGTAGTACAAGTTACCTGTCTCCACAGGCCTCCTGAGAGGAGCATGGGGCTGGAAGCGGCCCACAGCCAATTTATCCACCCTTAGTTGGGTTGCTTGAGCTGCTGGTGAAATGCACCCTGAAACGTTCATGTTCCCTCGCCTGGAAGTTAATTAGGAACGTCTGCATTTGGCAGTTGGGGCATGCCGTGACATGTCACAGACGCGATAAGGCTATCAGATGCATTTGGCACAGAATTAAAAAGATGGAATTATGACTCACCGACATTGTCTCTTCGGTTGTTTATGGCGTGCAGAGAGCTGATGAGTGATTGGAATGAATCATCACTCAAGATCACAAATAATCAATCAATGATGTGATGGTCTGCCGCCTCAGTGGCAGTATAGAACCAGGACATGGGTGGGCATGCAGGTACGGATGAGATTGACAGAAAACTACCTGAAAAAACCTACTGTGAATTAAATATAAGTTTAAAAAAAGCTTGTCTAATATTATTGTGCAACACAAACACATATTCTGAAAAACGTCTCAGTGTTTTTGTCCATATAATGAAACTCAATGAAGTCTAATGGTTTTTTTTTTTTTTTGGACAGCATTTATTTCTTGATGTAAACTCTCAAAATAGAGAATCAATCGAAAACTAATATTTAAGAGCACACATGTTGAAGATTAGCTGATGGGCTGTCGATTCATTAAAAGATAAGCTTTTTCCTCACAAGAAATTAAACGTAGTGATTCAGGCCAACGTAGTGAAGCCTCTCCTCCATTGACATCCATAAAAAATGGCCTATTGTCTCCTTCTCTGCATATTGCAGAGGTAGCAGTCGTTACGCTTTTTTCGGCTAATGCTGGGTACACACCAAAGGATTTTTTACATCTTATAAGATTTTCAAAATGTGATAGACCACACACGAGGAGAAAATAATCCTAGATTTAACCGTTTTGCTCCTATAGTGTGTGGTGTGCCATGATGTGACAAAGAAACACACGAAAAGATTTTCAACTGTGAAACACAGTTGTGAACACTGTGACTGTGAACTGTGAACACAGGAAATCTCACAAAATCTCACGAGACTTCAGAATAGTGTTTGGAATGACCACAAATTAACCATAGTTTCGCTAAAAAAATCTATGTAACTGTACACTCTAAAAAATGCTGGGTTGTTTTAACCCAATTTTGGGTCAAATATGGACAAACCTGAAATGTTGGGTTAAAAATGTAATGTAAAAATTTAACCCAACGGCTGGGTTAGTCCATATTTGACCCAAAGTTGGGTTAAAACAACCCAGCATTTTGTAGTGTAGTATTTATTTGGTTATACAAATATTCAATACGCCTAGTATTGAACATTTGGTTCGGACCAAATGTTTTTAGATGGTTTTAGCAGGTTCGGACTATCTTAACACACCTCACACTATAAGGGAGAATCTGATAAGATAATCTTTATAACCATCAAGATAATCGGGACATAGATAGGATTGTCGGAAGGGGGGAAATCGGCCCAAATTCAGCCTGATTATCATTGGTGTGTACCCAGCATTAGGTTGCAGACTTGCCGTTAAGTGGCTTTGGTTATAGGCAGGTGAGTTTTATATGATGAACAGATTTTATTTTGGCTATTATTCACATAAAAATACACATACTTAGAGTGCATCATGCAACCAGTTCTACTCAACCCGGGGTGTCCGGCGTGGGAGGCGGGAGTGCTAACAAGGACACTAAAGACTGCAGCCGCTAGCAACCCTCTTGAGGCCAGGGGAGTGAGGTTTACATGCACAGCTCTTACTGGCCTACATCTGTTACTGCTTCTGTGTTTACCATATGTGTTGTGGTCTATGTATTACAAAAACTTGTTCCTGACACGGAATAAAACAATTTGAAAGATAAATTGCTATTGCTAAAGATTAATTGCTATATTCTTTTCTCACAATTGCGAGGTATAAAATCTTACATAAATACTTTTTTTCCACGTTTATTACTATTTACTTTATAACACGCAATTGCGAGTTTATATTACACATTTCTGAGACAAACATTCACAATAACCTTTTTACTATTATTTTATTCTGTGGTGGAAACCCACAATGTATGTATGTTGATAATTGGTTAGATAAATAAAATCAAATCTGCTCATCATATAAAGAAATATTTTCTCCTCACAAGACTTGGATTAAACCACTCAATTCATTTAGATAATCTTGGTTTTAGTTACTGAACTTTCAATGGAGGGACATAAACTTCTCAGGTTTCATTAAAAAATATATTTATTTAACTAAAATCTTATGGCTTTGGAACAACGTGAGGGTGGATAAATGTTTCATTTTTGGCTGTATGTTTCATTTAAGGCTCAAGGTTATCTTCTGCCAAAGGAAGAGTGACTGAGACTGAATCTGAGTAGGTCGTATTTCATCTGGCTGATTTTGCCATGTCTGTGACAGTGAGCGATGTCCTCAGCCAGCTGTGTTTAAGCATGCACAAGCTGTCGCCAATCAGAGCAACTCCCAGTGTGTTTCAGAAGCAAGGTGACCGGCCTTGTTATTACCTCATCAACCAAAAGGACAAAAGACGACTGCATGGTTGCAGTCATCCATGCTTACTGTGGTTGCCTTGGAAACCAGCTGCTCAGCTGGAATGTTGGAAGTAAGTATGAGCAGGGGGCAGAGGGGGGGTTACCGAGGGGCGACTGGTTTACGCCCCTCTCCAAAAAATGGAGATTAAGCCCATTGAGAATGTAACAGTTCAGGAGACAGAACACAATCTGAGCTGATTGTTTTGCAACTTTAGAGCTGACGGAGCAATTTTCCAAAGTGGGCTGGCTGGGAGAGGAAGCCGTTCCTAATTTGTAGTACCCACTACTGCATGGCACGCTGCAAGTCAAGCATGCTTTTTCCACTGCATGAAACAGACGTCAATAAAGACCAATAGACTAATTCAAGTGATTTAACAGCCTGGGAGAAGCTAAAGCAGACTGAGCAAGGTTTCTTATTTGCACCTAATCCCTGTAATTTTAAATCCATCAATCTAATTCATATTTCATGAGTTCCCCTTCTTCTCAGGCCACAGGGTTCAGAGATTGACCAGGGATATGCATTTCCAGAACCCTCCCGAAAATAAATCACACTGGCTATGGGCCTTATTCATGAAACACGAGCTGAGCGAGTCATTTATAAAAGCGTTCTTGCAAACAGTTGCATTCGATTCAATGGGACAGTTCACACTACCAAAAGTTTTGAACTTTATATTCATCATATCCAGAAGAAATAAATATAACAGTTTCTCAGAAAAAATATTAGGCAGCATGGTTGTATTTCATGACTCGATTTCAATACTCATACTCAACAAATGTTTCTTGAGCACCAAATCCATATATTGGAGCAATTAAACTTTGGCCCTGTTTACACCTGTTATTTAGATGCATTTTTGTCGATCGGATCGCAAATGAACAACCCTAAATTTAAGTGTAAATGGGATTGAAACTTGGTCACCTGAAGACCCAAGTTTGGTTTGAAACAAAAAAAAAACCCATTCTCATCCCAAGACGTCATCTAACTGACGCTTTTGACCATACGTCAACATACAACGTTTTAGGGGACCCTTTAACATCAGTTATGACGCTATTCTAGAGTGTCATCTAACTAACACTTTACCTTTAGGTCTGGGGTAGGTCTGGGGTTTAGGTCTGGGTAAGGGTTAGGGTTAGATAGCGCCAACTGACGTTAAAGGGTACCCTAAAACGTCGGATGTTGACGTATGGTCAAAAGCGTCAGTTAGATGACGTTTTGGGATGAGAACAGGCTGCAAAAAACGTACCAAGCACAATGTTCTCTCACCACTGATTTCTTACACTCATTCACAGCATTCTGCTTTAACTTGCGGCTGTCAGAGCAGAAACTAAAGCTGCTGTTCTCTGTATGTTTTCCGCCATCTCCTTTCGCTTTCATAAATTGCGCTTATTTTGTCTATTAGATAGAAAGACCTGAAAAAGCCCATCCATTTGCCTGCCCATCGAACCTCCCATGAAGAAATCAGGACAGAAGTGGTCGAAAGTGGACAAAATAAACAGATTAAAATGTGTCCTCATCCACTTGTGATCCGATAGACATCTTAATACCAGGTGTAAACAGGGCCAACAGACAAGTATGCGAGTGTTCTATAAATTTCAAACAGTATTGATGTCACATGATCATCACATGGCTTGGATTCTAGGGAAAAAATGGGTTTATTTGAATGAAATTTTGTTTAAAAAATGTGTTTTAGCAGTCAGGTTAATAATAGGTCAAGAAGGACACTGCAGATTATATTACTTCTAGTTTAAAATAAA
>NW_024121099.1:28282790-28367710 GCF_016745375.1 Pimephales promelas
TCTTAGACCTTCCAGAGCTGAGATATCGAAACTCAAAAATTTCGACCCGAAAAAAAAACGACAGTGGTACCCCTTTCGTTTTTTTTTTTCGGGCGAAAAATTAAGTTTCTCCAATCTTCTCAAAACTCTGGATTCTGATAGAGGGCCATGAGACTTAAACCTGAGTGCAAAAATGGAGGCTCTAGACCCTTCCAGAGCTGAGATATCGAAACTCAAAATTCGACCAAAAAAAACGACAGTGGTACCCCTTTCGTTTTTTTTTTTTTGGGCGAAAAATTAAGTTTCTCCAATCTTCTCAAAACTCTGGATTCTGATAGAGGGCCATGAGACTTAAACCTGAGTGCAAAAATGGAGGCTCCAGACCCTTCCAGAGCTGAGATATAGAAACTCAAAAATTCAACCCAAAAAAAAAACGACAGTTTTTCGGTTTTGTTTTTCGGTTTCGGTTTTGTTTTCGGGCGAAAAATTAAGTTTCTCCAATCTTCTCAAAATTCTGGATTCTGATAGAGGGCCATGAGACTTAAACCTGAGTGCAAAAATGGAGGCTCTAGACCCTTCCAGAGCTGAGATATCGAAACTCAAAATTCGACCCAAAAAAAAAACGACAGTTTTACCCTTTTGTTTTTTTTTTTTTTTCGGGCGAAAAATTAAGTTTCTCCAATCTTCTCAAAACTCTGGATTCTGATAGAGGGCCATGAGACTTAACCTGAGTGCAAAAATGGAGGCTCTAGACCCTTCCAGAGCTGAGATATCGAAACTCAAAAATTCAACCCAAAAAAAAACGACAGTGGTACCCCTTTCGTTTTTTTTTTTTGGGCGAAAAATTAAGTTTCTCCAATCTTCCCAAAACTCTGGATTCTGATAGAGGGCCATGAGACTTAGACCTGAGTGCAAAAATGGAGGCTCTAGCCCCTTCCAGAGCTGAGATATCGAAACTCAAAAATTCGACCCAAAAAAAAAACGACAGTGGTACCCCTTACGTTTTTTTTTTTTGGGCGAAAAATTAAGTTTCTCCAATCTTCCCAAAACTCTGGATTCTGATAGAGGGCCATGAGACTTAGACCTGAGTGCAAAAATGGAGGCTCTAGCCCCTTCCAGAGCTGAGATATCGAAACTCAAAAATTCGGCCCGAAAAAAAAAACGACAGTGGTACCCCTTACGTTTTTTTTTTTGGGCGAAAAATTAAGTTTCTCCAATCTTCCAAAACTCTGGATTCTGATAGAGGGCCATGAGACTTAGACCTGAGTGCAAAAATGGAGGCTCTAGCCCTTCCAGAGCTGAGATATCGAAACTCAAAAATTCGGCCCGAAAAAAAAACGACAGTGGTACCCCTTACGTTTTTTTTTGGGCGAAAAATTAAGTTTCTCCAATCTTCCCAAAACTCTGGATTCTGATAGAGGGCCATGAGACTTAGACCTGAGTGCAAAAATGGAGGCTCTAGCCCCTTCCAGAGCTGAGATATCGAAACTCAAAAATTCGGCCCGAAAAAAAAAACGACAGTGGTACCCCTTACGTTTTTTTTTTTTGGGCGAAAAATTAAGTTTCTCCAATCTTCCCAAAACTCTGGATTCTGATAGAGGGCCATGAGACTTAGACCTGAGTGCAAAAATGGAGGCTCTAGCCCCTTCCAGAGCTGAGATATCGAAACTCAAAAATTCGGCCCGAAAAAAAAAACGACAGTGGTACCCCTTACGTTTTTTTTTTGGGCGAAAAATTAAGTTTCTCCAATCTTCCCAAAACTCTGGATTCTGATAGAGGGCCATGAGACTTAGACCTGAGTGCAAAAATGGAGGCTCTAGCCCCTTCCAGAGCTGAGATATCGAAACTCAAAAATTCGGCCCGAAAAAAAAACGACAGTGGTACCCCTTACGTTTTTTTTTTTGGGCGAAAAATTAAGTTTCTCCAATCTTCCCAAAACTCTGGATTCTGATAGAGGGCCATGAGACTTAGACCTGAGTGCAAAAATGGAGGCTCTAGCCCCTTCCAGAGCTGAGATATCGAAACTCAAAAATTCGGCCCGAAAAAAAAAACGACAGTGGTACCCCTTACGTTTTTTTTTTGGGCGAAAAATTAAGTTTCTCCAATCTTCCAAAACTCTGGATTCTGATAGAGGGCCATGAGACTTAGACCTGAGTGCAAAAATGGAGGCTCTAGCCCCTTCCAGAGCTGAGATATCGAAACTCAAAAATTCGGCCCGAAAAAAAAACGACAGTGGTACCCCTTACGTTTTTTTTTTTTGGGCGAAAAATTAAGTTTCTCCAATCTTCCCAAAACTCTGGATTCTGATAGAGGGCCATGAGACTTAGACCTGAGTGCAAAAATGGAGGCTCTAGCCCCTTCCAGAGCTGAGATATCGAAACTCAAAAATTCGGCCCGAAAAAAAAACGACAGTGGTACCCCTTACGTTTTTTTTTTTGGGCGAAAAATTAAGTTTCTCCAATCTTCCCAAAACTCTGGATTCTGATAGAGGGCCATGAGACTTAGACCTGAGTGCAAAAATGGAGGCTCTAGCCCCTTCCAGAGCTGAGATATCGAAACTCAAAAATTCGGCCCGAAAAAAAAAACGACAGTGGTACCCCTTACGTTTTTTTTTTGGGCGAAAAATTAAGTTTCTCCAATCTTCCAAAACTCTGGATTCTGATAGAGGGCCATGAGACTTAGACCTGAGTGCAAAAATGGAGGCTCTAGCCCCTTCCAGAGCTGAGATATCGAAACTCAAAAATTCGGCCCGAAAAAAAAACGACAGTGGTACCCCTTACGTTTTTTTTTTGGGCGAAAAATTAAGTTTCTCCAATCTTCCCAAAACTCTGGATTCTGATAGAGGGCCATGAGACTTAGACCTGAGTGCAAAAATGGAGGCTCTAGCCCCTTCCAGAGCTGAGATATCGAAACTCAAAAATTCGGCCCGAAAAAAAAACGACAGTGGTACCCCTTACGTTTTTTTTTTTGGGCGAAAAATTAAGTTTCTCCAATCTTCCCAAAACTCTGGATTCTGATAGAGGGCCATGAGACTTAGACCTGAGTGCAAAAATGGAGGCTCTAGCCCCTTCCAGAGCTGAGATATCGAAACTCAAAAATTCGGCCCGAAAAAAAAACGACAGTGGTACCCCTTACGTTTTTTTTTTTTTGGGCGAAAAATTAAGTTTCTCCAATCTTCCCAAAACTCTGGATTCTGATAGAGGGCCATGAGACTTAGACCTGAGTGCAAAAATGGAGGCTCTAGCCCCTTCCAGAGCTGAGATATCGAAACTCAAAAATTCGGCCCGAAAAAAAAAACGACAGTGGTACCCCTTACGTTTTTTTTTTGGGCGAAAAATTAAGTTTCTCCAATCTTCCCAAAACTCTGGATTCTGATAGAGGGCCATGAGACTTAGACCTGAGTGCAAAAATGGAGGCTCTAGACCCTTCCAGAGCTGAGATATCGAAACTCAAAATTCGACCCGAAAAAAAAAACGACAGTGGTACCCCTTTCGTTTTTTTTTTTTCGGGCGAAAAATTAAGTTTCTCCAATCTTCTCAAAACTCTGGATTCTGATAGAGGGCCATGAGACTTAAACCTGAGTGCAAAAATGGAGGCTCTAGACCCTTCCAGAGCTGAGATATCGAAACTCAAAAATTCGACCCAAAAAAAAAACGACAGTGGTACCCCTTTCGTTTTTTTTTTTCGGGCGAAAAATTAAGTTTCTCCAATCTTCTCAAAACTCTGGATTCTGATAGAGGGTCATGAGACTTAAACCTGAGTGCAAAAATGGAGGCTCTAGACCCTTCCAGAGCTGAGATATCGAAACTCAAAATTTCGACCCGAAAAAAAAAAACGACAGTGGTACCCCTTTCGTTTTTTTTTTTTTTTTTGGGCGAAAAATTAAGTTTCTCCAATCTTCTCAAAACTCTGGATTCTGATAGAGGGCCATGAGACTTAGACCTGAGTGCAACAATGGAGGCTCTAGACCCTTCCAGAGCTGAGATATTGAGATATTTATAATGGCGTAAATGCTACGTGGGATGTCCATATCTCAGCTCTGGAAGGGTCTAGAGCCTCCATTTTTGCACTCAGGTCTAAGTCTCATGGTCCTCTATCAGAATCCAGAGTTTCAAGAAGATCGGAGAAACTCAAAATTTCGACCCCAAAAAAAACCGACAGTGTTACCCC
Source organism: Pimephales promelas (assembly GCF_016745375.1). The sequence continues at coordinate 28,286,940 of NW_024121099.1, forward strand.
TGTCGTTTTTTTTTTTTTTTTTGGTGCGAAAAAATAAGTTTCTCCAATCTTCTTGAAACTCTGTATTCTGATAGAGGGCCATGAGACTTAGACCTGAGTGCAAAAATGGAGGCTCTAGACCCTTCCAGAGCTGAGATATTGAGATATTTATAATGGCATAAATGCTACGTGGGATGTCCATATCTCCGCTCTGGAAGGGTCTAGAGACTCCATTTTTGCACTCAGGTCTAAGTCCCATGGCCCTCTATCAGAATCCAGAGTTTCAAGAAGATTGGAGAAACGTATTTTTTCGCACACAAAAAAAAATGACAGGGGTACCACTGTCGTTTTTTTTTTTTTTTGGGGTCGAAATTTTGAGTTTCTCTGATCTTCTTGAAACTCTGGATTCTGATAGAGGGCCATGAGACTTAGACCTGAGTGCAAAAATGGAGGCTCTAGACCCTTCCAGAGCTGAGATATTGAGATATTTATAATGGCATGAATGCTACGTGGGATGTCCATATCTCAGCTCTGGAAGGGTCTAGAGACTCCATTTTTGCTCCATTTTTGTCCATTGTGAAATGCTCCAGAAGTTAAAAAAAGGGGGCTAACATGTGATGTCCATTGTAATGGACACAGGGTCTGAATGGGTTAACCCGACCATAACCCGAAAATTGGCTGCATGTAAACGAAGTCCATGGTTTAAGGTCTGGGTAGTTAGCATAGCCAAGTTAGTCCCTTCTGGTAGATTCTGGAACTAAACCATCTGGACATACAAGCCCGAGCAATGCCAAAAAATATATATATTTGGGCAACTGGTAATTGTAATTTAGAAACATGTTGAGGAATATATCTCCAGAGCAACCTCAAGTTTTTTTCTTTGTAAAGATTAAAATGTTTTACCTGGAGTGGGGTTTGAACCCAAGAAAATATTTGTTCAAAGTCTTAACCACTTAACCATCCTGGTTATTATTTTTGAGGCTATTAATTTGAGAAACCAGCTTGTGCGCAACCACATACAGGCATATTCCCATTAAAAATCCCATTGAATTACCAGGAGTGGGGTTCGAACCCACGAGGACGTTTGTCCATTGGATCTTAAGTCCAACGCCTTAACCACTCGGCCATCCTGGTCACTTCTGGATACTAAGAACCTCTTTGTTCTTTCAACAGGGCACTTCAGGAGTCCTTAACCATCATCATTGTGGTAACCATTATGCCTGATATTGACTACACTCGCTGAACGAATGGATCTGATCTCATTGATTTCAAAATGAAAGTATGGCCAGTCCTAAAGATCAAATTTGAAAAAAAAATAAATAAAGTGGAATTGTGTGCTATTAAGACATTTATAAAACACATTGGCCTGAACCTTTAATTGAGTATAGTATACTAGCCCTTTTTAGAGAAATCTCCATGTGGTGTAATTTATTTTTTGGAAATCACATGAAATTGCTTTTGAATGCATAAAAAAGCTACAAAATGAGTGCATTCATTAAATCAGCTTCAGTCTTGTGAGGATGGAAAGCACACATAAATCAGTAACCATGGTTTCTGGTGACTTAATATTGCCATAGCGACGGAGAGATCAACAGGGACTCTGTAGAAGGTGCAGATAGCATCTATATACAACCTGTCAGTCGCTGGGCTCAGCTCCTCTCACTTTGTGAAACAGCAGGCATCCCTCCTGACATGGTTCTTATTAGCACTCATATAGTGAACCGCTCAAGTGAGACGAGACCTGTTTTGTAAGAAGCATGCATTGTACACATGGGAGAAAGAGGGAAAGAGGTTTCTGGGGAAAAACAAACATCTGGTTATTAAAATTACCATGAAACTAATATCTCACCAATATTTTGTCTTGCCTAAACATATGTCCATTGATGTAAATTGTTTATTTTCTATTTTCTAACATATGCTATAGGACTGTTTGAACCCACAAGGACATTTGTCCATTGAATATTACTTCCAATGTCTTAACCACTCAGCCATCCTGGTTACTTTTACAGGTGCTTTTGAACCACTTTGAGAAACTAGCCTGTTGGTAACGCAACCAGCAAAACATGCATTACTATATTCCATTTGAAATTCACAATCATCGACTAGAAATGGGATTCGAACCCTAAAGAACATTCATCCATTGGATCTTGAGTCCAACACCTTAACCACTCAGCAATTCTGGTAATTACATTGAGCTTCCACTTGTTAGTAACACAACCACATTACTATAATGCAATTATAGTACAGTTGCATTACTATATTCCACGTAACATTCACAACAATCTGTGAATGTGGGGACTGAGTGGGGCTCAAACCCAGGAGGACATTTGTCCATTGGATCTTAAGTCTTACTCCTTAAACACTCAGCCATCCTGGCGATTTTGTTACACCAACACCCCTTTGTTCGTTTAACAGGTACTTCAGAACCACTTTGAGAAACCAGTTTGTTAGTAACTCAACCACATTCATTACTACATCTTAATGATCTTGGTTACTATATAAGAATATGTTTAAATGAAATGAAACTAAATTTAATGACGAAGTTAAAACTGGATCTATGTTTTTAAACAGATTGTGCAGCTGCTCAGTGTGTGTTCTTATCCGTCCTTAATGCCGAGTGAACGCGTCCCTTTAAGCATCTTCCCCATTTGTGACACAACCGCGTTCTGCTTTGATCGCCTTCTGTACGGCTCACCAAGCAAATGCTTTAATTAGTGCTTTATTGACTAATGCTTTTCTCTTGGCCCTGTGTCACTAGCTTTACCGGCCACCGGCCTATTCTTTGTGGATTAACCCCTTTCTGTGCGCAGTTTAACCAGCCATTGTTCTGCAGTAACGTGAACTGTTCTTGCAGGAGGTTTCTCACACAAAAGCCCTTCAGTGCTCAAGCAGACCTCAAAGAGCCATCATCCCTCTATCTCCAGCTCTTCAAAGACTCCTTCATCATTCTGAATCCCTCTGTCCCTCCTCAGGCCCTCGTTTAGGAGCAGGACCCCATCGGCCCTCACCTCCCCCACTGACCAGCACACTTATCCCACTGTCTCCTGGGAGCTTGGAGCTCATAAGTAAGACCTGGACAGCTGATAATGACTTTGCAGCTCTGGGGGAAGGAGATCACCACTGTGTTTTAGTGGTTATGGCAGTGGTGGTCTATGTGTACATGTAGGGTCCAAAATCCACACTCTGCAGTCTCTAGATGAGAGTGAAAATTGGCTTTTGGCAAATACAAAAGGCATTTTCCACTTATTTTTTAAGGAATGCAACAACATAGTGGTTAAAACGGCAATAGACTGACCCTTTTTGACTTGCTTGAATGAAAAAAAAAAAGAGATACAAACTGTTTACCAAAGAAAATTTTAGCTGTGTGTAATTCCACAAAGCAACTTACTGTATTCCTGATGTTGAAAAATGAGAAACAAAATCACAATGGGTCTTTCTGTTTTTCTGACATAGTTGGTGTGTTTCTCCTGATAAGACTGATGGACTTGCAAATATGGACCTAGTTCTCACACTTTTTACTTTTTACCAAGGAAATATTTCGAAAGTCAATTTATATTTAAGAAGTCATGGCCACAAAAAAGCTTCTGAACATTCCTGCTTTTATTGCCCAGGAAAAAGAGACAGTTGATTGAACACAGGTTGACTTTTAATGGCAACATGTCCCAACATAGACCATTGAACATAGGTTATATCGGTTTATTGATGGTGTGTTGCAACTTGCATATATTGGCAGACCAGACATGTCAATTTCGATCGAGGGTGAGGGGATTTATCCTCTATTTCTTATTTCTATCACTCTTTTTAAGAATAGTGGACACCTCCTTATGTGGAGTCTGAGCAGCCCTTTCATCTCTAATGATCTCTTGTAATGAGCAGACCTTTGCCATGCTAATGAGCTTTCAATTGTTCCTGCTTTTGCAGGGCTTCTCCATCAGCAGGGGCAGCACTCTTGGCTGGGGGCTTCACCCCTTCCATCTCCTAAAAACCCTGCTGGATCTCAGCAAAAGGGGGGCAAGATAGTTGCCTTTGAAGAGCACATAGTCATTATCTTTTCTGAGGGCTCTCTTTGGGTAATTGTGGTGGCTTTTTGGTGCGAATGATTTCTTGATATTGTAGACGAGCGATTCCCAGCATGTGCTTAATTTCTTTCTGTTATTTTTTTTCTTTTCTTTTGTCCGTCATACCTGACAGGTCACGGGGGAAGGGTTCGCTTGCCGCAGGGTGCTGCAAATCAATATAACACACTGGTTCTTTTCCGATAAATGACACAGGGATGGAGGAAAATGAAGTAGACAGACTGAAGTGAACTGGTTTATTGGAGACTCGATAACTCAAGCTATTAATATGCGCAGCCTCCTCGTTTCCTTAACGACTTCTTTACCTATTTCAGGCCACCTGAGAGCTTCAGTCTGTGTTGGACGGGGATTTGTACGGAGCTCTACAGCAGTCTTTGTTTCTTGATCTCTCTACGAGTGCTCTTGAGTTACTGGAATACCAGTGTTTCTAAAAATGAGTCCGCACTCCCCCTGAGGAGGACAGTGAGAGATTTACACAGCTGGTCCACGAGTACAACACAAACTCCAAGCTCTCCGTCCATTCTTTCTTTCTTTCTCTTTTCAGAAAGAGAGGGTGTTGGGTACATATTACGTACATTCCCTCCAGCTGAACTCACCCCTCATCTGATTCCTGCGATCTGGGTGGTTTCTGTGTATATTGATTCATCCTTTCATCAAATGTCAAGAGTTGTTTATGTACCAGTTGATTTTTTTCTCTCTCTAGATGTTTATTTCTTTTTAAAGATGTCTAAAACAGAATTTTTGATGTAAAAAAGCCCTCTTGAACGTGCATAGAACAAGTAATCGATCGTGTAAACTCTGTAGTAACTTAAAATGACCAGTTGACTGTACTTGAACATCAAATACTGATTTGTGTCTTTAAATTATTTTATTGTGTGAGGAGAAAAATAAGAGTTAAATGAGAGACTTTCCACTTTTTTCCTGAGCAAACTATGAGCGCTGTCATGATGAATACTAATTTTCGTTTGTATTCTGTCCTGTTTTGGTCTCAATTGGAATTTATTGTTAAAACTTAAATAAAAAGAGCGACTGAATTTATTAGAAACTTTTTGAACATTACTAAAGATTCAAATGAGCGCAGGGTTCAGCTGTCCTGTTGTTGACTGCCACAAGCATGGCAATAAACTGAAGAAGTTCCTGGAACGTACGTGTTTTGTGCACCAGCAAATATGAAAACATTGTCTGTGAATGGCACCATATGCCTTGTATTTTATGCCAAATACTGACAAGAGAAAATAAGCTTGGCTTGCAGCATTTCAGTTGTGCACTCTTATCATTTTTGAGGACTGACCAATCAGAATCAGGTATTCCAGAAAGTCTTAACTGATTGGTCAGTCACTCCATTCCACCGTCAAATATTTGTATAGAGAGCCTAAGTCCCACCCCTCCGCTTCCGGCTCATGGGACCTTACTTCGGAAAAAATATGAATGGTAGTCAATGGCGAGAGACAACTTAGCTTTTTATTCCGTCTGAACTGTGCCCTCAATTACACATATGATGTTGGTCAATTTAAAAGACAATTCTGAAAGTCAAAAACGTCGCAGTTTGTCATACAACAGAAGAGTAACATTTAGTTTTATGTGAAAATCGCTCTGTGAACTACATCTCCCGGGAAGCGAAATGAGATCCGCTGCTCGTGTGTGTGCAGTCTGGTACAAAACACTCAGGTATGACGGCGTAACGTTACGATTATAACGTAAGACTGTAGAAACAATGACAGACAGCCTCAGTAAAGTTAGCTTCATTCATTGAGAGAAAATGTGCGCCTTTGGGGTTTGTAGTCTTTGTAATTACGTATTTTCACAGTCTTGTACCTTGACGGTTTTACATCAAACTGCGACTTTCTTTACTTTAAAATGTATCTTTTAAATTGACAAACATCATATGTGTAATTCAGGGCACAATTCAAACGAGATCAAAATATTTGTTGTCTCTCGCCATTGACTACCATTCAATATTTTTCCGAAATAAGGTCCCATGGTGGTCGACCGGAAGGGGAGGGACTTAGGCTCTCTATAGTGACTACTTAGCTTTTAACATTAGTTATATTCCCTTTAAACTAAGTACACATCTGCCATGAGTGCGGTTCAAACCATTTTTTTTTGTTCAAAGAAGGCAACAACCTCCCAAATACACCAGGAGTGGGGTTCAAACCCACACAGACGTTTGTCCATCGGATCTTAAGTCCAACCTTAACCATTCATCCATCCTGGTCATTTTGAGCAACTAACTGCATACAACCAGTTTTAATGTAATGTAATAGTCCTGCTGTAGTCAATTTAAAATTCTTATCGAACTACCAGGAGTGGGGTTCGAACCCACGAGGACATATGTCCATTGGATCTTAAGTCCAACGCCTTAACCACTCGGCCATCCTGGTTGTGATAATGTTTAGAATTAGTGAAATGACATTTTTTGGACATAACCTTAAGAGCATCGCCAGCAATATGTAGTAAAGTAGTTGTTAAGTTTAGGTATGTGGGTTAGATCAAATGATGTAGAATATCTAATATGAATCATGCACAATAAGGCACTACAACGTGTTTAACAACTAATAAAGATTAGTCGTTTACTTTAATAGTAAGTTACAACTTTAATAGTTACTCTCAACTTTAATAGTGAGAATTGAACCATAAACCAAAGTGTTGCCGACATTTCATGTTTTTAAAGATATCACACACTTGATAGCTGCTATGAAGACACTTTATTCACTCTATTCAGTTGTGTAGGATTCAACATCAGGAGTGTGTTGATGGATGGTACTGTAGTAGGCTATTCAATTATTGACTTTCAGCAACTTTCAGTCTTATTGTTATCCCATTAGATCAGTATGTGGTCTTTATTAAGTATATATATATATATATATATATATACAAGCAACATATTTGGAAAAAAAAACATGCATGTTTAGTCTTTCTGACAAATTTTCAGTAAGATAAAAAAAGCTTTTTGAACCTTTTTGAAAAATATTTTGTCAGCATTTAGGTGGATATTAGCATAAATAAGCTAATAAACATGGACTAAAAGCCGAAAATGTACAATTTCCCGTCCTGTCAGGGGGTCTGGTTTAAATTTTGGCCTAGTAAAAGCAGCTGCATCTTTTCCATGTCAGAGATGAAGGAAAACACACGCAGCCCCCTTCAGGCCTGTGGGTCCGGCAGGGTCATAACCCAGCACCTGAGCTAATCATGGACATTATCAAAACAGCAGGCTCTCTGGGGTCTGTTTGTTTATGCTATCCAGGGTGGCCCCTCGCTCTCCCCGGGCCTGGCCCGGTCTGGCCCTCGTAACAGCACCTGGAGCAGACAGTAAACACCTCTACCTCAGTGCTGGACGAATGGGGTGCTAAAATTGAACCGGAAAGAGGAAGAAATCTCAAGCTGTAAGTCAGGTTGTGAATTAAAACATCAGAACAGATGATGTCAGTGGAAACTGGTGGTTTTATCATTGCTTTGCTTTTTATTAATATAGGTTCCCAATAACAGAAGTTGCTTCACTACCATTAGATTTTAAAATACATGCAGTTTGCATTACTATGATTCAGTTAAGTGCTCATCAACAATGCAATATTAGTTCATTTCCCCAATTCACTGATTGACTCTCCATCATTTTTTTATATTAACAATATTTCTTCTTTATTTCTTTCTATTTCTTGTAAAATCTCTTTCCCTATAGGAGCTCTGACATAGTTTTGGAGGGAAACAACAGTATTCCTTTTTATGATTTACCCATCACTGTTTTCTGTCTCGTGACTAAATTGTAAATCTGTTTCACACACCTCGAACAGTGAGAGTATTTTTTCGATTCTCTGTCTTTATGTTTCTGTGAACTGTAAAGTTGAGTCTTTTGTAACTTTAAAGCTATTTTTGTGTTGTTGTTGGAGAGAGCTGTGAGATACTATACAGTATCACTGAGAAAACTTTAAAGTGTTGATTTTCTTCCTCCTTTTTTAAAGAAAAAAATATTTTGTACCAATAAAATCTTTGTATTGTTATAATGTATATTACCAACGTTCCCAGCCTACCATTTATGAAAGAGTGTCGAACCTGTGTGACCTAATAACACCTCCAGGTGGTATTAATATTTCCTTGGGTGAAATTCCCAAGGTTGCGTGGTCAAATTTTACATCTTGTTAAGTTGACATCCCCTCCCTACCCCACCTAACCCCTTATACATCCAGAATACCCATTGCACGACTATAGACAAATTTACAAATTAACTTAAAAAATCTTACTAATTGACCTAAAATTGGAAAAGTATAAACATATTTGGTGTTTTATTTGTTTTATAATATTTCTAAGTATTGATTTGTATAATCTATAACATTTGGAAAGAAAAACTATTTATTTTATTAAGGATAGTCACAAGGATAGAGTTATGTTTGGGGTCCCCTCCCCCTTGGCACGGGAAACATCAAAGTTCTCACAAAAATGATGTTTTCCCCTTCCCAATGCACAGGAAAGAATTATTAGTTCTCATGAGAATTATGTCACATGTCATGTGAACTACTCGTAGTTCTCGCAATACTACAGATATGGTTATGTTTGGTTAGAGCCCTATGACAGAGGGACGTTTTTTGAATATGATACTGAATCGTGTAAAATTACAATGAACATTATATATTCACATTAACATGTTATAGTGACCTCAATAAAACAACCAAAACAAATGTGTGTGCAATTTTAATATTTCTTCTCTTTTATTATACAACTAAAAGAGCCTGGGGTCAAATTGACCCCAAGGAACACCGATGCTACAAAATGTGTACAGGACTTTTAAAAAAAATATTAGCTGGTTAATTTTATGTTTACAGAGTTATTAAATTAGGAAAAGTAATTCAATCTGAAGCAAAAAATACTGTTTTTACAGACGTTAAACATTGAATGGGGTCAAATAATAGGAGGGTTAAAAGAACTTTTTTTTTTTTTTTTTTGCTGAGTGTGAAGATTTTTTTAAATCCAAAGAACCTTCTAAAGAACCTTTTGTGGAATGGAAAGTTTCCTTTGATATATGTAAGGTTCTTTGTGGAACTGCCAAAAAAGAATTTGCACTGTTTATTTGTAAAGAGTGTGGCACCAAGTTATCAATCATACAGAAGTGTGTGTATCTGTACTGTCATAACCACAGTACTGTTTAACTTTAAGACTTTCAGATTCTTTTGTTGATGACACAAGCACAATACCACCAACTTGCATTTCTTCTCCACCAGAGCTGGGGTTCAAATCCACTTAAAGAGCCCCTATCATAGCATTTGAAATGTTACTATTTTTGTTTTGGGAGTTCCCAAAAACAGTTTAACGTGCAATCAAGGATAAAAAAACACTTTATTTGTCTTATAATATGCATTTATTTTTAACTGATTTGCTCAACGACTCCCAAATGATTCGTTCTACGATTCATTTTCCCAAACACCTCCTTTGAGTGACGCAAATCTGCGGCGATTGGTCAAATGACCCAGTTGTTATTTGTAAACCGTAGGCAGAGATTGTCGGCAACGGAACGCCCATAACCACGATTATAGCTTGTCAAGTGTTGAAAATTGTATATAGTGTTTGAACAAACGTGTCAGAAAAAGTGCACTTTCCACACAGTCCCTTACTTGCATCTCCGTCAAGAGCGAGCTTTCCCGGCGAGACTCATATTGCGGCAGCTTTTGAGGGACAGTGCTTATTATATAGAGCGAAGTCATATTTGGCTAAGTCGTTTAGGAGGTAATTGCCATTTTTCAATGAATGCCTGGTGAATATCAAAAAACTAACTTTACCCCGTTTAGAAGCTGCGCGGAGTGTACACAACACAGACAACACAATATAACTATATTGTACATGCTACAGAAAACATAACAGCAAACATTATTAATAATACTTACAGATTGTGATTCGGAGGAGGACGAACCTGATCCATATACACTGGATACGGAGCCCTCCTTCGGGAACAACCGGCTTGCGAATGATTCGTCATTAAAATGATAAGAACACAAGGTTCGGGCATTGCAAATATGAACTCTGACCACTGATTCTTCACATGCTCGTCCCTGGACAATGAAAACAAGTGGCTGAACTGTCTTTGCAATGTAGAACACAGCGTCTTCTCGACATGATGCGATTCAGCTGAAGTTTTTGAATGTATAGACGTCACTTCAAGTCTGCGCGCACAGTTGTTGGGAGCGGCCAATGACCTCTCTACGTCACGAATATGACTTCTTGGGATGAGACTGTGTTATTTCAAAAACAATTCATTTCATAGACTCAGAGTCGACTGTCAATTTTGAAAGACAATAACTTTATATTCGGTGCACTTTCAGATATAAATCTTTGCAGGATGTTTTCATTCCCTTAGAGCAATATTCCACTCAACATGAACAGTCATTTTCAAAAATCCATGATAGGGGCTCTTTAAATCCATTGGATCTTAAGTCAATGCCTTAACCTGATTTCAAAAAGGTGAATATTTCTTTTTCTTGATATTGTTTTCAGATGCCAAATGTCACAATCTGGTCTGTCCACATGCTGAGAGCAGACGAGTCTGACTCAAGAATGCATTGACTCCTTCTCTCTGAATCCCTAACCAAGCTGTCATGAGGACCTGATAAGAACTGCAATCTAAACATTCTCTCTTTTCAATCTGTCTTTGTCTGTCTTTTTATCCTTTTGTCTGTCTGTTTCCTCTTCACTCTCAATTCATTTCAAAGAGCTTTACATTACAAAAGTGGTGATTCTGTTTTGCATTGGCCGTATCAGTTAAAAAACAAATAGACCTAGTCAGTCATAAAAACATTTTTCTCAGGTGCAAAATCTTCTTATAATTTAGTGCAATCCCGTGTTGTTCATATGTCACACGTAGTAGTGATTGTGTGATCAGTGCTGAAGGACATCTGCTCCTAACAACAGACATGTGTCCTTGCTCATGTCTCTTAACTGGAATTACTGTAAAGGCTGGCAGATCTGAGTGTATTTTATAAGCTCCTCTGGGTTCATAAATCAAGCCGAAGCCTTTTTCCTTTATTCATCTTTATAGCTGTCCTCCAAACAGCTGTAAACAATGACGTTTTCTGGAACATATCAATTTATTGATTGAATCTACTTAAAAGAAAGCTCCTTTCATTATTGCCATACCAGTATATCTGTCAAAAGCACAGGGTAGAAACATAAACCACATATATTTACTCACAAAAAGATCTTTGTGCTTGATTATGTTGGGTTTTATGGAGCAGCTGTAGTTAATGCACATTGTCTGATGATGAATTACTCTCATTCCATTGCCTTTGATATTATTAGTAATGATACAGGAGGTGCTACTAATTTATGTTCTAAAAACGTTTTCCATTGAGTTGAGGGTGTGAGAATGTTGAAATATCCATGTGCAAAGAAACATATTTTAATCTTTTTAGGTCCGGAGCACAGATGTTGTGAGGACTTTTGGAATTGCATGCAGAGCCAACGCATTCTCATCCCAAAGCGCCATATACAACGCTTTTGCAAAAGCGTAAATATCCAACGCACATGGCACCCTTTAACATCTAATGAGACGCTTCGGTTATGGTTAAGTTTAGGTATGGTGTAGGGTAAGGGTTAGAACACTAGAACACTGTTTGCTTATGAAAAACTCCATGAAAACAATGCCGCTAACGTGTTCTATGTGGTTGCTAGGATGTTGCTAGGGTGTTTTCTAGGTGTTTACTAGTCAACAAAGCCTTTATGATAGATATGAACCCATATAGCAACATAGTGTCGGCCCAGTTCTGGCCCACATCTGGACCAAGTGGAATCCACGTGTGCCAGATGTGGGCCGGTGTGGTGAAGAGATGAGTCCCAGCGAAGTGATGAGTCCAAGCTCAGGACCCAAGCAATCTGATTGGTTCAAAGCACATTTTATGGATAACCGCTTTAGTGCCTGGTTACAAATCAGATATCACTTTATTATATAAGTCCTTTGAACTACGTTATAACAACTATTAATGTCTTTTATTTATATGTTTCATATACTATTAAGCAAAGCTATAGATTGTGAAATTAAACATTTCTCGTTCTAAGCATTTTTTTTTTAGCTTAGATAGTAGCATAGCATACAGCTATCTGAATTCCCAAATTATCAGGGATAATCTACGATATTTTTCGATAAAAAACGGTGATAACAAATATGATAAAAGCTTAAATCTGTTTAAGAATTAATTATGACATGCTTGTAATTTAAAAATATATTATGCCTTATTGCTTAATAACAATTATGTCGCAAAACATACATAAAAATGTAATTTCTTTCACTTTATCTAAAAATAAAAGATTATTACATGAATTAAAGTTTGATTACATTAAGAATTGCTAGAACAGCTTTAGAGCTGGGACTCATCTCTTCACCACACCGGATCTGGGCCAACATTATGTTGCTGTCTGGGAAGTCTCAGTGATATTTTTTTATCTCGTGGCTCAGTCAGGGTCCAAGTCTGAGGAATTCTTTCTTCCATTTTGATGTCCACAATCATAAATCTGTTTGTTTAGAAATATAATAGCACACCTTCCACATATATAATTTGCGCCTTTGTGTAATTTGTGCAATACGATTTAGTCCAATACCTCCTTAACCTTAAGTATTAGCAACAGTAATAGTGATGGATGCTCATGCTTGTCTTAGCAAGGCACTACTAATGGTGTGATGGTGAGCCAAGGAGCAGAAGGGAAGCAGGAGGGTCATTTATTCACTTGCAGTCGGACAGTGGCTGCCGGCCAGCGCATAAATATGAACAGGACATCGGGACAGCGTGCCAGGGTGACAAATGACTGCCCCGGTGTGTGAAGAGACCATATTTCAAGGAGGAATAGCAAAGACACTACACTCTCTCACACACTCAGCATGCCGACCTTTCCCACATGAGGATCTGTGTGTGTAATCTCAGGTTGCACTAGCATAACAATCTCTACTACAAGCTCAGCATTCTGGTCGGCAGTTTCATCTCGCCATAAATGCTTGAGTATTTAAACCGCCCGAGACGAGACACGTGACCTTTGATCCGAACGTTGAAGGGCAATATGAACGATTGATTTATATGCAGTTCAACTCACCTCCTGTCTTTGTGTAAAGCTGTGGCGCTGCCCTCAATGCTGAAAGAAAGGTCAATGGTTAGTGAAGGGAACATATCTTATAGTTATATGTTTTGGGATATTTACTGATAGAGGTAAATCATTCATTAAACGAGATTTTAATAATTATTAATCTTATTTGTGTGTCACGAGCTGGGCTCGAACTCGGGTCTCTGGTGTGGAAAGATGAAAGTTCTACCACTTAGCCACAGAGGAGGTAGTGTTGGACCCAAATGAAACACTCAAGGCAATACTTCAGGCAAAGTAGATTTATTAAAAAAAAAGATACTTTGCAAGTCAAAAATCCAACAAAAGTTCTTCAGAGAAAGAGGAATGATAATAGGAGAAAAAATGCAAACAATAACAGGAGAAAAATAAAACAACTCCACGAGGGGAGAAAAAACTAACTCAGACAACTAAGAATAGCTTACTTGGGATTGCTTGGAACTTAAAAAAAAGCACAGCGGATCACAGCAGGAATCACATAGCCAAGACTCAAAAACCGAGTGAGGAACAAGGGGAAAAAACACAGCTAAAATACTCTAAGGAAAACAAGGCACAGGTGACCTGCATAATAGCTAACAAGGATGCATGAGGAAGAACTAAGGCAGAAGGGAACACAGGTGACCTCTAGAGGCCCGGAGAAGAACAACAGGAGGCAGGATTCTCACATTTATGCATTTTGATTCTTTAAAATAGTTATTGATTGAGATTTTTCCTGTTTGAGGGATGTTGGAGACATAGGCTATAGTAATGTATTACACACATGTAATTTTAATGGCAATTAATTTTTTTTTTTTTTCCTAGATCCATGAACTCCCTTCCCTGAATCCTTACATACACATGTGGTTGGTTTTGAACTTTGGCCCTGACCCCTGGAGGACATTGGACTGCATGCAGTTGATTTTTATCTCTAGGAGATTCCTTGTTTCATCTTGCCTCTCTCTGTTGTCTTTGGCCTCTTCCTGCAGTTTGTTTGTGATTTCAAACAGAGTTTATGATAACAGGGTTGAGCTCTCATGATACAGAGCTCTGATAAGGGTCTTGATATCAGCTCACACAGAATCAGGTTATCCCCAAACTTGACCCAGACAGGAGAAAGCCTCTATTTTATTATCTGATGACTTGAAAAGTGTCGCTCGCACTGGGAAGCTAGATTAAACATGAGCAAGGCCACTAGGATCTGGTCATATTTGTGCTGGTCAAGGATGTTGGCGGTCACGGCACCAGGCTTTTAAAGGGATCCTTCCACACACATTCCTGTTCTTTTTCATTTCAAGTCCCTTATTGCGTGGGGATCTATCTCAATCCGCATCTGATTGCTATCATAAAGTTCATGTGCGGGCTTGACATGCTCTCAAATGCTTTCATCACATGTATTCAGGTCAGAGGAGATATAGACTCGGCTTGAGTCTTTTCACCACACTCTACATGGGAAATAATTCATCATTATAAGAATTATATTATTATATTAATCGCAAATAATCGCATCCAAAATAAAAGTTTGTATTTACTTAATATGTGTGTGTAGTGTGTATAATTATATTGTATAAATACACACACATGCATGTATATATTTAAGAAATATTTGCATGTATATACTTTATATAAATAGAAATATTTGATATATTGAGAACACACTTTTCTTAATGCATATGTGTGTATTTATATATACAAAATAATTATACACACTACGCACACATATATTATACTTTTATTTTGAATGCGTTTAATCGTGATTAATCGTTTCACAGCCCTAAATTACATAATTATTTTATTTATTTATTTAATTATTTATAATTGACTTTTTTATTTAAATTTTTATTTGTATTTAATAAAATACTAATAAATAAACTAAACCAAATTTAGATGAACCCATTAATCCAAATAAACCCATAAATACTGTCACAATTATTTTATTTATTTTATTTTATTTTTGTCGTATAGGCTTGAATGCACAATCCTGGATAGACATTAAATATGATTTACAAGATTCAGAAAATTTAAAGAAGAGCTATAGTATTGTTCAAAACAAAACATAGCCTATAACGTTACCAAATTACTGCTGACGTGACGTCGAGCAGAGCGCTTTGACGTGTTTTGTGGCCAGGAGCGCTTGTTCTTGTTTTGGAAGCGATATTAATTTAATATTTAATGCCTCTGTCGATGTTGTCTCACCTCTCATGTTGTCCTGCAACATTTTCATGTCCCGAGGGCCCTTTTTTTATCTTTTCTCCCATCTCACTTTCTCTTTTTGTTGTGACAGTTACGTAAGAACCAAATTCCTCCATTCCTTTCACATAAAACAACCATCTGACTTTGATCAAGCAAACCACAAACCTTGAGTCAAACATAACTGAAATATCACATCAGCGTCTCTGGCACAAAACTTGAGCGTCGGTTTCTTTCTGTTGTGCCATCGTCATGACAACTATGCCATCTGTCACAACAAGAAGTGGACTGGACAAAGATAATAAACTTCCTTCAATCATCATTAATATCTTATTTAGAAACTGTTCTTGGGGTTATTTTGATTTAAAAGAGACAAAAATCTGCCAATTGTAGCCTATAAACGTGTTTTTCTTCTTTGTTAAGTTAAAGACGGTGCTTTATATATATATATATATATATATATATATATATATATATATTAGGGCTGTCAAACAATTAATCGTGATTAATCGCATCCAAAATAAAAGTTTGTGTTTACATAATATATGTGGGTGCACTGTGTATAATTATTTTATATAAATACAGTGTATATATTTAAGAAATATTTTCATGTGTATACTGTATATATATTTAGTGAATGCAATTCAGAAAGTCAAAACCATTGAAGTGGGACATTGTTTTCTTATGGCAACACTGATTGAATTTTGATTGATTTGATTTTCTCTGAGATCATAACAGGGTAACAAACAACCCCTCCCTGAATAAATGTTTTTTTTTTTTTCAATCCCAAACATGAAATTTGTGCCTCTAATGCTTTTAAAATAATTGGACACCGAATTGTAAAGTGAATTCGTGAAAAGTGCACAGTGACTCTGGGAACATTTACAAAAGAATCTGTGAGAATGTCATGATTAATAAAACATCTCACACTTTGCAATATCAAACACTTTTGGGTTATTAATATTTCTATGTGAAGGGTCCACAAACATTATTTTCAGTCTGTTTCTCATGAGCTGCTTTTGGTCATACAACTGAAACTCTTATCGAGTTTCTATCTCGCCGAGAGTTGCTTCAGGTAACGGTGGACAGCAGACAGAACGGCTCCAGGCTGCTTGTTAACCTTGAAGTCATACAGAACCAGAGAAGTGCAGGACTGATAATGAGCTGGAACCCGCGGACCCTCTAGACCACCGCTCACTCTATTTTCATTCCTCTGCATGTCCCAATGTCTACGCCGAGCACAATGGGAAAACGATACCGGTCATACATTCTCCCCAGACCATAGCCTCTGTGTTCAGACGGCGATTTGATCATATCAAACCTGACATCATGGAGGGAGACCAGACAGAAGAAAAAACATCAGACTTCTAACAATTTTTAGCTCAGCTGTTTTTCTCAGAATTAAATTACACAAGAGACACAAAACACAAATTACACAATTGTTGAGCTATTGTAATTTTTTTTAAAAACACGTCAAATTCAATGTGGATAGCATTGAGGAGAATTGGATGAGAAATGTTTGAGATCATACTGAAATCGTAAAAAAAAGTCTCTGTTTGGATTTAAAGGCAAATGCTTAAGACTCTATGGGAGAGAGACGCCCAACATTCAATCCGAAAATAGTCATATAACCATTGCAGTAACTCCGAAGCTATTCAGTTATTCAGTAAAAAAAAAACTAAAAAACTGCATAGTGCTGCTTTAAATAACCATGTAGAAAGACACATCATGGCCATTTTCCAGGATGACATGTCAAGATTCACCAGGCTGAAACTGTGAAAGAATGAAGAATCATTTTCACACATGAATTGACACCTTGAGTTCAGACCTTAAAGTCATTAAAAGTCTATGGGATGTGCTGGAGGAGACTTTACAGAGTGCTGGACTCTTGCATTCCCAATACAAGATCTTGACCAAAAATTGATGCACCTCTTAAAGGGGTCATGAACTGGCTTTTTAAATTTTAATATATTGTTGTCTGAGGTCAACTTATGACGTTCGCTTGTTTTTGTATTCAAAAACATCAAATGAATAAGTAATAGGCTATTTTGTACCCTAGTTTTGAGCCTATAGCTGAAAAACGCTCGGTTTTTATGGGCGTCTCGCACTGAAGACTTGGAAGTAACCGCCCACTGCTGTGAGTGGATAACAGTTTTGCATATTATAATGAGTTTCAACTCACCCGTCGATGTTCTTGGGGGAAATTGTTTTGAAAACGTCCAATATTGTAAAATGACAACCGGAATGATTCGCCCATACATGTTCGACCCAGAGTCCGTGTGTTGCACAATTCCTGTCAGATCCAATATAGACGGCACAGCACCGTTCTTTACTCTTAATCGGTCTGCAAATCCAGTCTTGTTTACAAAACAATCCTCAGTGAAATGATGCGAACAGACGGACGATGTTTTACCTCATCAGCTGGAACGTCATTAAAAATAAAGTTTATGCAGTCCTCTTGGAATCCAGAGGAAGCTGATGCAGCGACTGTCTTCTTCCACAACCAGGCGCTGCACAATATTCTGTATTGTTCGGTAGGTCAATCTGATTTATCATCACGAGGTAGGCATCTATGTTATTTAGATATGCGTGTAATGCGTGAATCGGTGGGCGGGGCTAAACCGGCCGTGTTGAAGTAGACGTTGATCTTCTTCTGCGGGGGTGGTGTTTTATTCTCTTTGGCGTCATAGTTCCCCACTTTGAAAATGCTAACAAGGACGTTTTCAGTTCTGAAACTTACAGGATATTCTTATAATATGATGACCTCTTAGATGTCAAAAGCTCAAGGAAATTTTGATTTCTCAGTTCATCACCCCTTTAAATGTTGTGATGTCTTCCTAAATTGTTGTTTAAGAAATGAAAAGCTACACACTCAGTCAATTAGAGTTAGAAGAACTGTTGCCAAACATGCTAACATAAGAATCACTGCAATAACGATCCAATCATAGACTCTTAAGCATTTGCCTATTTAAATCCAAACAGGACTTTTTTTTGTAAAAAAAGAAAAAAGAAAAGAAACACTGTAAATGAAATGATGAAAGTAATTTTGGAGAAAACAATTACTTTAAACAAATTACTCAAAACCATTTTTTGTCTAAGAGAACAATTTAGATTAAAAAGATTTGTGAATTTCCTTTCCTGTGAGAAGAATACATAGAGGACATTACAGAGCAGTCAGACTTCAAGACAGGAAAACAGCTAAATTACTTCCATAAACAGCCTTTGTAATGGTTTTAACACACTTTGTGATTATGAATCCTTGTGATTTTAAAGAATGCTGTGGTTCTCATTACTATTTTCATTTGCCAATACTGCTCCTCCACACTGTTATTTTCTATAATATCTCTCCCGCTGTCCATATTTTGCCACACAAAGTAGGCTATAGCAGCGAAAGTCATGCTATTACATTCCTCTCTGCCCTTATACTTTCCAGCTGCTCGAGAGTCCATGCCTGCAAATTCATCTACGAAGATCTTATCAACCCAACTGTTTACTTTAACATGCATTGCAGCTGCAAAAAATCCACCACAACTGTATGCATCAAAGCATCCCAATCTGTCAAAACAAGCAGCTTTCCTCTTCGCACGATGACTGGAGACGGCGTGAAATTATAAATGGGCTGGCGGTCTGGGATTCAAACAGAGGAATTATTATATATTCATACTGAAAGTTGATTTAAGGGTACTGGGCATGTGTTGATTTTAATGGCTCATATATTTTAGGCAAAAAAGCATCAGATGAAAAACATGCTTGTTTGCTCTTTCACATTTGAGCTTTTTCAATAGTCAAAATGTACCCCCTATGGCCTAAGAATCTTTCATCTATTACCCAAAAGTGGTTTTAGCTTTTTTTAGCTCTTGCTTCCCGCTGTCAAAGCCACAATACGGTTTGTGAACACACAGTGGACGAGTTTGACAGAAGTGACATCTACTTTGTCATCGCAGATCCTGGTGACTCTGCAGAAGAAAAGTGAAACAGCAAGAGCTTGCGCCCCTCTTTCACTCATAAACAAGACTTTGGCTGGAAAGGCTGCTGGCATTGAACTATGGACAAATGAGATATTGTGTCTGGCTACAAGCTATTGTTAGCGTGAAAGAGAGTCAAATTCAATGTGCATGTCAATCACTTGACTTCTAACTAGTGGGTCTCGCTTAATGTGAATTTGAGGGGATGACAACCAGATGGCCACTATTAAATCCAATTACGCCAAAGACTGTTCAAGTGGAGGATGAATTCAGTCTGGACTTGATTAAGAAGTGGGTTAGCATTGGAATTTAATTCAATATTTACCAATTGCCCTTTCTCTTCCACAAAAGTGATTTTGTAAAGAAGCAAGCTACTGCAAGACATTTATATCCTCTTAGGTTTCGTGTATTGCACGACTCTGCAATTGATTGATAGACACAGACCCCACTTTGAGGGCTTTTTCAAGCCTGTCTGAGACTTTTAAAGCATTGTTAACATTGGAAATAAAACCTGTTGATATTTCAGGGCGATGCAAATGGGGGGTTTGAAAGGGACAAAGACAAAAGGGTCCATTGCGTAAACAAAACAGTTCTTGGCAAATCTTTTAGGTAAACATCTATAAGGTTAATGAATCACATGTCTAACTTTATGTTTGGATGAATGAAAAGTACTATGAAAACAATTGTACAGGGAAGAAAAATCCGCACCACTAAATAAAGCAGTGACCCTAAATCCATTGTGTGTCGTGTAACCTATTTGCTCTAATTTGAGGTCATTCACACATGGATGCTAATTGCACTGGATGGCTCAATGATGACGCTGTCTTGAATAAACTGTAGGGTGTCTGTTCCTTTTTGGGAACACTCTTATCAACATCTTGTCAGCGCTTTTTATAAGAGGCCTTTTGCCTTTTAGGGGAACGAGACTTTGAGAAAGTCTGAGTAAGATTGTCTGAGAATGTGTTTTGGGTCAATGCTGGATCTCATGTGATTCATCGTGAACTGCGATACAAAAACAGCAAGATGGAAAGTTGATGATTTCTTCAGATGTATATGCAAAGAGACAGACTGAGTCCCAGTTTGCAAACTCAGACTACACATTAAAAGTGTGTATTGTAGTGTGTGAGGGGATTGCAGCTTCTTTGTTGAAAAATTAAATCATTTGGGCACATTTATCATGCTTTTTTACAATGTAGGCTATATGTTTTGGAATACATTCAATCCTGTTTATTATATGCAAATATGGATGCAGGATGCAGTTTTCTCTATGTCTGCTGACAAATAAGCAAACGTTTTCTTCATAGTGTCATTGTTTGTTGAGACTTTCAAAGCACTTTAAGTGCCCTTTTTTGATGTGTGAACCTTAAATCCTGGTTCCTTTAAGTAGAACCTCACATCTGTGTAAATAAACCCGTGGGCATATCTCTTGTGATTCTCCATTCAGAGTTAATGGGAATAAGGGAGCCTTGCTTCTTAGTTCACTTTGATTGATTGTCTGAAAATAAAACGGGGCCCATACCATATTTATTCACTCCATAAACCTCTTCATAGGCCGGCGGTCTGTGTTCCATCGTCCGTGTTTAGTGGTGATGTCAGCACTCATGAACCTCCCCCATTTATATTAACCATGCCGCATGATCGTATATGGAAAGTCATTTTACAGATAACCACCACCATGCTTCATGAAAGAGTTTTTCCGACACACTAATTGCCTATACTCATTCACACTGATAAAATATTATAGATTTCGGCTGAGCATGCTGAA
The DNA here is from genome assembly GCF_016745375.1 of Pimephales promelas. The sequence goes on from NW_024121099.1 coordinate 28,307,975, forward strand.
AAGAAACTCAGCACTGTTCTCCTAGACAGGAAATGAAAGCAGCGTGAAATGAAAGGAGTTCAGGAGAGACAACTTTCCCCCCGGCTTCTGTCCCTGGCGGCTGTGTGTGTTTTCATAATGTTCTCTCATGATCGATTGCAAGAACATCGAGTGGCCAGCCAGTCACTCTGTGTCCCCAGCTGGTATAGTTTTCTTGGTTAACCGCATAATTCACAGTACTTTATGGTGCTCGATTCAGGGGCAGAGTCTCTGTTAATCTCCATTATGAAGTCAAAGCTGTCATCATACGCCAACCCTATGAGAACAGAGCCTGACTCATAGCCTTATAGCAATAGTAAATTGTTTTAATTATTCAATGAGCGGGCTTCTATTTCAATCTTGAGTTATAGTCGATGCAAAAAAAAAAATTCAGACCCATAGAGCTGTCATCAATACCAGTAGGGGGGTTGTTTTTAATGCTTTTAATGCTTTACAAAGTTCGGATTCATCAAACAATTTCCAGTAATGCTGTTGAATGTATTAAACAATTTTCCACATAAAGGAGTCTTATAAAGATCTATCTTTAGTGATAGCGTAGAGATCAAGTGGGTCAACAAAAGCATGAGTGTAGCCTACAGTAACAAGGTTTGTTAATAAGGGAAGGAGGAGGCGGGAACCAGCGACATTTTAACAACTTTAATAATAGAATAAACAAGTGCGGCTGCCCTTTATGGGCGACTGCCGCACACATACACACAAAACAATGTAAAGTTCAGGCCTGGTCCTCTCTCCTCCTTCACTGTCGTCGCTCCTCCCTTTATGCATACGAAGCTCCTCGTGAGAGATACAGGAACTGTGCAGCTCTTACGGCTCTCGGCCCGCCCTCGATTTAACAAGAGTTTACATTCCTAAAAAGAGAGTCATTGTCAGAAGCAAGAAAATTAAGATGTGACATTTGTTAAAGGGATAGTTCACCCAAAAATGAAAATTCTTTCATCATTTACTCACCCTCAAGTTGTTCCAAACCTCTATGTGTTTATTTGTTCTGCTGAACACAAAGGAAGATATGAAGAGTTCAGATGCAAAAGCCTCTAAATGCCATTTGAAATTTTCTTCTTTAATGATGATTTTTATCAAACTTGTATATTTAAGTTCAGTAATTTCACTTTAAGAACAATTAATAGGTAATCTTCATTGCCATTTAAGTGAAATAACTGAACTTAAATATACAAGCTTGATAAAAATTATCATTCTAGAAGAAAATTTCAAATTGCACTCAGATGCTTTTGCATCTGAACTCTTCATATTTGGAAGAATGTTTTAATCAAACAGATCTCATTCCCCATTGACTTCCATAGTAGGAAAAAATACATACTATGGTTGTCAATGGGGAATGAGATCTGTTTGATTAAAACATTCTTCCAAATATCTTCCTTTGTGTTCAGCGGAACAAATAAACACATAGAGGTTTGGAACAACTTGAGGGTGAGTAAACAATGATAGAATTTTAATTTTTGGGTGAACTAACCCTTTAAGCTTGCTTTTTCCCCTTTGTAAATAGGGGAGCACGGGGCACAACCTAACAGACCTTTTACATAGTTAGCCAGGGTCAACCAGGTTGTGTTTTCGCTCTTTTTCTCTCGCTGCCAAGGCGGTCTCTCGTGGATTTGTGGAAAATTTTGATAAGATTTCGTGAAGATACTGGACAAAGAGTGTTTTGACACCATGCAAGTAAATATTTTCTTGTGTTGGGTGTGTACGTCACCATATCTAACTTTATATTACCTTAATCACTGTCTTGTTGGCTAAAACATTGCACATATTAGCATTATTAGCATATTAGCAACTCCTAGCAACTGTTAGCTAGGCTTAAAATATGTTTAAAAAAAATTTCGCTGCAGAGTTAGTTGTAGCACAGTGTTACAACTAAGCCGCCAAATGTACAATGATAATGAAAGGAAAACAGAGAGCCACACAACTTTTCAGGTTTGAGTATTTATTTATATATATATATTGCCACATTTAACTTTGTTGGACTTTCACAATGTTGGATTTTAAACATTCACATTTGTTTACTATGGCAAATATCCCAAGTCTCCCAGAACATTTGCACTTCTGTCACATTCAGTGCAACTGTATGAAAATGGTATGTCCTAGAATAGAAACTTCAAGTGTTTATTTGTTGCAGCGATGTGTGTGTTGCTTTTGTAAAAAAAAAGAAAGAAACTAACTTAATGATTTTTTTTTAATAATTGAGCCAAAATCAAAATGTGTTTTGTTGTGCCACGCTCTCCATATCCGCGTATACAGAACTATAAAGTTGACATTTCATAGTGATAAAGAAACACATAAATGAGATAATAAAGTAGGGGTTGATGTTAAGATTTATGGTAAGTCCAATAAGTCACAGAAAAGGCTTGATCCAGTATCGCACTGAATTACAAACACCAGAGGCGCCCATGCACGCACAGAAAGTCGCCGCTCTCAAGACAGCGTGTGCGAATTAATTTCTCTTTGTGCTAGAATTGTCAAATACACACATAATTATGTCAAAATGCTCATCGTGCGAAGTATCTCACATAAATACATTCAGTTATGAATGAAAACATCCTGGTAAAAACTGAATGGGCGTGAATGAGTGTGCATTCGCAGTCTCATCCCAAGACGTCATTTAACTGACGTCTTCGGACGTCTTTTGACCATACGTCAACATCCGCCTTTTTAGGGTACCCCTTAACGTCGGTTAGATGACGTTATCGGATCCTAACCCTACCCCAGACCTATACCCCTAAACCTACCCCGTCACCTAACTGACGTTAAAGGTAAAGCGTCAGTTGTATGACGGCCCGGGATCGTCATTTAACCGACGTTTAAGGGTACCCTAAAAAGGCGGATGTTGGCGTATGGTCAAAAGACGTCCCAAGACGTCAGTTATATGATGACTTGGGATGAGACTGTGTTACATAAACCTGCTTTTGTCTGTGCCATAAATAGAAATTAAACAAGAATTTTTTTAAACGTACCAATTTTTGCCATGAAACTCTAGATGGCGCAGGCTGATGGGTCCTTAACGCAACCTGAAATCTGGTCACCCTAGTTCTACAACTCAATAGAAAGACATTTCTCATATTCTCGTATTGCACATTCAATACAAACTGCAAATTCAGATTCATAACTCTGCAGGTCAAATATGATTTATTTTACAGTGGTTATAAAACACAATAGTTGAGGATCTGATTTTTTTTTTCAATATCGGAATTTACCACTTAGTTTATGGAGTTTGCAATCGGCCTGGAAAATCTGTAGGTGTCACTGCTCTCCCAATCGAAACAAAGAGGATCTTTAATTTGGCTAATGGCTTTCAGGTCCACTTTAGCAAAAGACGCTGAGAATCTGATAAGGTTAAGGGGGTAATCTAACTCCCAGCATGCCTCTGTCATCTTACAGTTATCTCAGATTGGACTAGAATAGAAGAATGCTCGGTAGACTGCCCACAAGATCCTACTACATGCTTCTAAGCTGCTGAAGCTCTGTTAGTTTATCCAACAGAGGAGTGCAACTTGATATAATCCCCAAATAGTAGCTTACCTAGGCACCATATGGATTAGAAGTTTTGATGTGAGTTAAACCAGTGCAAACCCCTGATGTGATAAATCTAATGTCTTCATGTTGCAAAAACTGACTGATGATAATAATATATAAGGTTGGTTACCAGCACCAAGTCTCTATTCATTTACACACCCAATGTAATACCAAATTTAGCATTTTAATCAAGAGGTTTTTTTTTTGTTTTGTTTGTTAATCTTTTACCATATCTTGGAGTATCACAATAATATCTTATCGTGATATGTATTGAATCGTGACACGAGGGCATCGTTACACCCCTAATATATATATAGGGGAGCGCGTGGCTAGTTATAACACGCTTGTTTTAAATCAACCGTCTTTATAGCACATATGTCTATAGCACACATGTATGTGTGTAATCGTGTAATTTATACGCTAAAGTGAGTTTTTACGTGCACATGATACGCATTGGTTGGTTAGGGTAGGTTCAGGTGTGGGGTGGGGTGCGTGTGTATTACACGTAATAAACTGCAAATGCACGTGAAAAACTGTCTCATATGCACGTAAAAACTCATTTTCGCGTATAAATTACACGACAATACATGATGGGTGTAGTAGAGACGCGTTTGCGTTAGACACATGCTGGCATTAAGAAAATTGGTGTATACTAGTTGCCATTTCAACACTATAGGCTATAGAAACAAAATTAATCAAAATTCCGAAATCTTTGTAAGATATTACTGAACATTTATTTAACCATAGCAAAAGTACATTTATTACTTAAGTTAATTTTTCATCTCTATTTTTTGTGTATTTTAGGGCTGTCAAACGATTAATCGCGATTAATCGCATCCAAAATAAAAGTTTGTGTTTACGTAATATATGTGGGTGCACTAATTATTTTATATATATAAATACACATACATTCTTGTATATATTTAATAAATATTTTCATATATATACTGTATTTATATATAATTTATATTTTTTCTTAAATATACATGCATGTGTGTATTTATATACATACAAAATAATTATACATAGTACACCCACATATATTATGTAGGCCTAAACACAAACTTTTATTTTATATGCGATTAATCGCGATTAATCGTTTGACAGCCCTAGTTTATTTAAAAGTAGACAGATCTGATATTATTTTAATCTCCAATCTGTTGTTTAACAGTTGATGTTGTTCTTTAATGCTTCGCTAGCTAGCAGAAGACACTAGCAGAGTTTAAACCCCAGTTGTGCAGGTGGGGCATGTTGTAACATTGGGTTACAAATGTGCCCCTATTAGAAATATGATATTATATTCTGTACTTTTATGGATTATATTGAGAAAACATGAGAAACATGAATGTAAATAAAGACTGAGAATTAATGTTCAGAAATTATTAATTATTATTTTGTTTTGAGCTATGCTGTATAGCTGTGTTTTCCGGTGTGTTTGTGGTTAAACTTAAAAATTAGTTTATTTTTAATTATTAAAAAATGCCATTATTGCAACATGAAAAAGTTAACAATTGTATTTTATTAAGAAAATATTTTGGTTTGACTTTTATATGTTTTTGATTAGATGAGATATTTTAAGCTGTCATATGGTGATGTTACAATGTGCCCCTCACATGTTACAATGTACTCCACCTATGGGGCATGTTGTCACATTTCACTTCCATTCTTTCAGGGTAAATCAAGAAAAAAGTATACACTGTATTAATAAAACAAAACCACATAATTACTAGACATGTGGGAAATAAATGTGGGAAAAAATGTATACTCTAAACCCAAAGATTTACACAAACTGAGAGAGTCAAAAAGCGTTAGGTTGTGCACCGCTCCCCCCTATATATATATATAGAGAGAGAGAGAGAGAGAGAGAGAGAGAGAGAGAGAGAGAGAGAGAGAGAGAGAGAGAGAGAGAGAGAGAGAGAGAGAGAGAGAGAGAGAGAGAAAAGAATATACTTTTCGCAATTTAATATTATTATTTTCACAATATTACGACAGATTATAGCCAGTTATTGATTTATCCTAAGTCTGTCTTACTCATGAAATACTTACCATAATTTCATCATAGGAAAAGACTAAAAAATATTTTTTAAGCCATATGTTCAAATCTTCCAGAACCAATTACCGCCCACTCTCAAGTGTTCAATTAGTGGGTATGGTTGTACCATATATATTAGTATTCACAAAGTTCCTTGTTTAAAATTCCATGATGCAAAGCCATGAAGCAAATCTTCAGTGTGTAATTAAAAGTGTGAGTGCTCCCTGCGGATGGAAGGTGTTACTAAGTCATTCTGCTCTCGGTGTGGAATAAACCTACGCACACTAGCCAACCTTGGGGACGGCAAGGTCATCGCTGATGTGTTGTGCTGTTTGCAAGTGAGCGAGCGTGCCTTGTGAAATCATAACGGAGAGCCCTTTGCATTTCCAATATCTCTCTCTCTGACTGTCAGCACTCTGTTAGGATGAGGTTGCTATGGTGATGCCGTAGTGCTTTCTGACAGCATTCAATAAATACTCTAAAGTGTGTATTTTAAGCTCTGTATTTCCACCGATAAATTGCGGGCCTGCAGATAGTGTCACTGGATGCATGTGTAGTAATCTGTCGCTGGCAATTCTGAAAGCTGGCGCATTCATTAAATCTCTTGATAAAGGAGCAATGACCTTGCAAGATGGTGTGTGCTAAAAGAAACTTACATGTTCTTACTCGGTTTGAAGAGATAAACACTAATAAAGCATATTAAAGCAAGGCATTGTTACAGTTGCCATTACTGGACATTTCACAATTACTAAAGGCTGGTTTACACCAATAACGATAACTATAACGATATTATTCTATATTAGCGTCCACATCAGAGGATGACATCGTTCTGTTTATTATAAACACGCTCTTTAAAGCAGGATGGATACTGATTGGCTGTCAATGTTTTTATCATTTATCAGCTGGATTTTTTGGGGGGGTTTTTTCAGAAAATTATTCAAACGATATCGTTTCTGTGCTGTTATCTTTATAGTTGTGGTGTGGTGTGAGCGGGTTTTTAGAGTTGGAAATATCCCTTTTATGACATTTTGGAAAAAAATATTTTAAATACATTTTTGTGATACTTTTATGGTATTATATTAACATATAGTTCAATATACTATTATATGTAGAGTTAGAAATGTGTATATGTATGTGTGTGTATGTGTATACATATATATATTATTTTATTTTTCTTCCTCTCAACACTCTTCCTCCAGAGGGATGATTTCATTACAATATTAATAACTACATGTGAATCATTGGTTCCACGCTAAATGTTCCATGTGTGCGTCGCCTTGAGGGAAAAACACGTTGACACTGATACAAAGGCAACACACAGAGACTCCTACGCAAACACATGCTCCCCAGAGCAGGAGCCTGTCACCGCAGTGCAGGGACGTCTCTTTGTCACCATGTGGTCAAGGCTCACTGGATCTGCGCCGCATGTCTTAATCCAACAGATCAAGCGAGCCCCGATGGCTGACCATTTGGGGGCCTTTTCAGTTTGGGGATTAGGGTTCATTTTTAGGACACCCTTTTATTCCATCGAAAATTACATTTCCCAAGACAATGGGGTTGAGTGGAAACCATGTCATTCCATTGTATTGATAAGCAGCTTTGATGGAATATGCAGATTGGGGTCATAATGCTGTCAAATGATATATTTAGAAATAAAATTAAGAAAAGAAACATGTTGAAATGAGTGACTTATATTGCTCTAATCATGCAACTAATAATTGCAGAATTTAAATAGATTTTAACTCACCGAATCGCAATAAAACTTATCTATCATAAAAGTTTGTATATGTGTGTTTATTTACCAATTAACGAAATTAATTAACCAATTAATCATGATAACTAGCATCTAACCAAAGTTTGAATGTGTGTACACACATACACACTATATATATATTTACAAACTTTTATGTTAGATGCGAATAATTGATTACAGTTATCACGATAACTTGCATCTAACCAAAGACATGTGTGTATGTGTGTATGTATATATATATATTAGGGCTGTCAAACGATTAATCGCGATTAATCGCATCCAAAATAAAAGTTTGTGTTTACATAATATATGTGGGTGCACTGTGTATAATTATTTTGTATATATATATATATATAAATACACACACATGCATGTATATTTAATAAATATATTTGTATATAAAATATTAATATTTATATATAATATAAATTATATAGTAAATTATAAATTATACAGTATATACATGAAAATATTTCTTATATATATATATATATATAAAATAATTATACACAGTGCACCCACATATATTACGTAAACACAAACTTTTATTTTGGAAGCGATCGTGATTACTGTAATCGTTTGACAGCCCTAATATATATATATATATATATTTACAAACTTTTATGTTAGATGCGATTAATCACGATTGATTGCTCTAATTTGTACATCTGGAAAAAATGTGAGTGGTTCTTGTCCTTGCGAAATCCGCTGACATGATGCTAGTGGTATTCTGGGTGTTTGCCGCTGTGTTTTCTGAAGTATATCTATGTTTTCTCTGTGGTTGCTAAGGTGTTCTGAGTTGTTGCTATGTTTTTAGGGGTTATTGTTAAGCCATTTTTTGTGGTTGCTAAGGTGTTTTGCATGGTTGCAATGTTCTGGTTGGTTGCTAGGGTTTCCTGGGTGGTTGTTATGGTGTTCTGGGTGGTTGTTAAGTGGTTTAAAGAGTAAGTTGCTATTGTTTTTCTGGGGGTATCTGGGTGCTAGGTTATAGGAATATTTTCATAATTTTTTACTTTGATAAATTATGTGACATAATATTTTCAGTGTCTGTTGATACCAATCTGCTTCATTGTATAATTTTTTAACTCATTTTTTAATGAACTTAAATTTTTCATCATTTCACATGGTAAATGTGGTCAAACTCACAAACTACAAAATGATTTTCATGTCCCGACTCCCAAGTATAAAGCAGTTCATCTTCTAACCCGCTGCGTCTTTCCTCAGTGTAGCATTACAAAGACACGGAGAGATAATAAACGGGAGACAATAGGCCATCTCTGCGTCTCAGTTCCTTGACTGACATCCCATTCAGCATCAGTGACATGAGTCAGCCTCCTTGGTTTATCCATGAAAGACATCTGTGCACCGGACAGGTTGATTGACCACTTTCTCTGTCTATATCTCTCTGTGTGTATATGTGCATGCATGTGCATGTGTGAGAAAAAAAAAAGGGTGGGGTGGGGTGGGGGGGCAGTGTAAGATTGCATTAAATATGCCGTCTCTTGTCCTCTGCCCTTCGGCAGGTCGGATTTAACTGACTCAGCTAACGTTTTGCTCCGTTGAACCCTGTTGCTGATGTCTGCCTGCAGTGGAAACATATCGGCATAAATGCAGCCTCATCACGCTTTTAATTGGCTCATACAATTCTCTGAGCATCTAAAAATGATTATGATTACAGCATAGACTTGCAGTGGGTTCTCTACAGAGCATCTCTTTGTTGTCTGGTTTTGGGGTTACAAATGTTTGCATTCATTTAATCTCGCAGTTTTAATCCGCGCTGCACCCCTTGTAGAGTAGACACAGTTGGGCGGCTTGATTGTCTCTCCATTGTTTTTATTTGACAGTATGTTAGCTTTGTTTTTGTCTGTTGACGCATGAGTATTTGCTCTTCACATGCAGTGAAGCTCATTAGTGAGACTTTGTCACTGTAGTCTCCAGCCAAACTATGTTGATTATAGTATTTAATGTGCAATCAAGTGTCACATATTTACTGTCGTTAATAAGGGCACACTATTATCATGTGATCTTAAAGGGATAGTTCACTTTGAAATTAATTTTTGGTATGTTATAGCTTACCTCAAAGGCATTCAAAATGTAGGTGTCTTTGTTTCCGTAGTAGTTTTTATATTTTTTAGTCAAACCGTTGTTGTCTGTCAGTCAAATAATGGAGGTGGTCACCACCTCAAAGAGCATGCACAGAGAAGTCCAAATTAAACATGATTTAATGACTTGTACACATTAATGGCCTAAGACACGAAATGAGTGGTTTGTGTGAGAAAACTAACAGTATTTATATCGTTTTTACCTCTTGTAAAGATAAACGATATAAATACTGTTCGTTTTCTCACACAAACCGCTCGTTTCGGGTTTTAGGCCATCAATGTGTACTTACATTTACGAGTCATTAAATCATGTTTAATTTGGACTTCTCTGTGCATGCTCTTTGAGGTGGTGACCATAGACCTCCATTATATGACTGACAGACAAGAACGGTTTGACTAAAAAATATCAAAATTGAAACTACTGCGGAAACAAAGACACCTACATCTTGGATGCCCTTGAGGTAAGCTAAAACAGGTAAGCTAAAACATATCAAAAATAAATTTCAAAGTGAACTATCCCTTTAATGATTGCAGATTTACATTATAATCAAATACAAAATGCAAAATTAATGCAAGCTTTTAAAGGGATAGACTATTTTCTCACTCTCATGATGTTCCAAGCCCATTTGCTGTATTTCTTTCAATGACACCTCTTTCATTGTGAATGTCTTTCGAGTACTGAGATAAAACAACATAAAAGTAAGTAACAAGTATGGTCTGTTCCTCACACAAAGTAATCATATGGGTTCAGAAGACTTGGAATATGAAGCTTTAATTGTGTTTTTTTTTGTGGAGCTTGATGGATATGGTCGCTGGGAATTGTCACTTTATGAGAAAAAGCTGCATGAACATTATTCAGATTTCTCTTTATACTGTTTGTTCCACAAAGAGGACAAAAGCATAAGGCCATGAAACAGCATGAGGCTGAGTAAATGATAATAGAACTGTCATTTTTTTGTGTGAACTATTTCTTTCTTCTAACAATGAATGCAATTAACATTTTCCTAAACGCATGTTTTCTATTCTAAGTAATAAGAATATGAAAAGTCTCTTCAAATGCTTCCAGTTTAAAAATTATTGAAATAATAAACTATTGAAATTATTTTGCAGGACTCCTGAATAAAGGCTGCACACAAGACCTTGAGGACTGAAGCATCCCATTATGAAGGGATCAACAAAAATGCCATCATCATATGATGCAGGAGTAAGTGCTAGCGCATGATTTTGATGACATTTCACTCAACATTCCCAGAGTTTCTGCAGAAATAGTTTGTCATTGTCCCGTGCTGTCAAGTTTTTCACCGTAACATGCTTTTGTGACCTTGTAACATTCTAGAAATATATTTTCTTTGTAAAAAAAAAAACAAAACGGTAAAAAAATGGCAGCTGTGGTTGAACTTTACCGTCAAAAATACGGTAGAAACGTTATTGGTTTTACAGACTTAACTTAAAATTTACAGTAATAAACCGTATTTCATTATCTGATATAATGTTAAAGCTACACTGTGTAACTCTTTTAGTTTATTCTTAGCTAAAAACACTTAGTTCTTTCAAAAATGTGCTCATTAATGTATATTTACTTCGTTCAAGTAATAAACTATTCTCGTGAGTGTATAATATGCCATTGAAAATACATACGGGTAAGGGGTTCTAATGACGGTCGCCATGTTGCCCCTCCATCTTGAAAGTACATTAGCCAAAGAGGGACATACCCGTTAATTCAAGCTTCGCCTTTCGCGTTTACGTTTGAGTTAACACTCATGGACGAGGTCGAACTGGAAGCCATGTTAATCTTGGACTACATTGGCCACCGTAGGAGTTAAAACGAAATCAGAGTTGAGAGGAACAGAAACTAATATTCACTGGATGATCATATACCTTTTCACCGCTAGATGAGGGTAAAAATCACACAGTGTAGCTTTAATTTACCAAACTATTGAAGTATTAATAACTGTTTTGTACCATTGTAATACACTGACAATCAACAATGATCACAGCAGAGATGAGAGTCACATGATCAATCAAAGCTCATCACAAGCAGCTCTTCCACAAGACAATTAATATAAAGAAGCTGCACAGTGTCATTCACACAAACATTAAACCGAGAAAAATTGAATTTTGTTTTATTTACGATCACTGAGAAATGTTCTATTATTTAAAATGCAAAAAAAAAAAAAAACATATATTATTTTCAAGGTGAAAAGGATTCATTTGCCTCGATCCACGCCGAAGAAAACGTCTAAATGTCACATTTTTAATGAAGCAGCCTAAATTAGGGTTAGGGTTTTATGTTACATTTAATGTTGTTAAATGAATGTTTATTGCATTTTTTTTTTTAAATTTCATGTGTGTTACCATGATGGTGTTTAATGAAAACCGATAGGTCGTTATGGCAGAGGCGAATAAACATCTGGATATCTCTCCACTGGAGCGTGTTAACGCAAACATGTAAGTTTCACGTTTGAGGGGGTTAAACCGTGACATCTACACATTTTCCAAAGTGGACTATTTAGGCTGCTTCATTAATAATGTGACATTTAGACGTTTTTTTCGCCGTGTATCGAGGCAAATGAATCCTTTTCACCTTGAAAATAATAAATGTTTTTTGCATTTTAAATAATAGACCATTTCTCAGTGATCGTCAATAAAACAAAATTCCATTTTTCTCGGTTTAATGAAAACCTGACATCTACACATTTTCCAAATGTACATAACTGATTAGAAAGAAAAAAAAACAAGAAAACTATGAGGAACCATAGTTATTTCAATAAAAATACATAAAATGGGAAGTGTCACACAGGGAATTGTGGGAATGTCAATTTTCGGGTTTTCACTGTAAATTTTACAACGAGTTGTTCTTTTTCACTTTAAGAAACTGTAACTTTAACGGTATTTTACAGTAAATTTACATTAATGAGATCTATCACAGTTTACTGTTTTTGTGTTAGAGCAGAGAGCTGTTACATTTAAGTTTTGTACTGTATTACAATACAGTATTTAGCTGCAAATTTCAAAAACAGTAACACACTGTATTTTTACAGTATGATGCTGTCAACCACAGCAGCCAGTAGTTTACCGTTTTTTACAGGATTATTTTTTTTACAGTGTCCGTATAGTACGGAAAATGTACAGTTTACAGTTTTTTACAGTTCAACCAATTAACAGTTTTGCACTGTAGCATTTTACATTTAGTCTTTTACTGTTAAAATCACGATTATTTTTTTACAGTGGTCAATTCTCAAATTCTCAACCTTGCACTGAGGGTCTTTTTGTCAGATCCTTCAGTTTAGTGTCTCACCCACCAAACTTAAAAGGTGTGACTAGTACACAGTTTTCATGGAAAGAGTATGACAAATATATCCATGCAGCAATATCCTTTTCTCTCCAAAGTCGAGACTGCTGCTTTGAGTCGGGGACATTTGCTGATCAAGCATAAAGTGTAAATGAATTGTGCGTCATAGTGGTTTTTAGGTGAACGGTCAGCAAATGAAAAAAATGCAGAATAGGTTCCAGCCCGTGGAAGGCCTGATTGCCATCACTGATGATGAGAGAACCGTCTGCCCTTAGAATGCGTTCGCCTTTGGTTTGGTTTCTCAGTTGCAACGATCATTTGGTTCCCCTCGTGCCGCAGAGGCGTTCTGTCTGCTTCTGTCATTAAATGCCGCGCTTCCAACAGGAACATAGAGTAGCCAAGCATTAGATTGAACGTCGTGTTTAGTTAAGCCCTTCCAGGCATCTCTGAAGGAGAAATAAACCAACCCTTTTTATCATTCCAGTCTTGGAAACAAGCTTCAAACTCATTTCTTTCAGCTCTAATTCACTTGACAATCTTCCTACATCATCAAAAGCAAATTAAACTAATTTAAATTCAAAAACTACATCAGTACAATCCAAGATCTGTGCAATGTGTGTGTTCCGGCTTTATTTCCGCCTTTTTATTTTTGCTGCTGAATCTCAATAATTGTTTTGTTTGTTTTTCTTTCCATTTACATACCGTTAAAAAGATTATATATACATATATATATATATTTGAAAGTCTCTTAAACTCACGGAGGCTGCATTTGTTTTAACCAAAAATACAGTAAACATTTATGTATGCACGATATCGGCCACCATATCATTATCGGCAGACATTATGTTAATTTTTTAACATTATCGTTATCGAACCAATAAGAAAATTTGGTTGATATATTAAAGCCGGCGATAAATAATGTATTATTCCCTTAAGCTGAGAAACTTCAGATTTGCAATGTTCGCCATGATGGTTTTGAATTGCTTAAAATATGATTGGAATCACTTAAAAAAAGGGAAATGCAGTGAAGTGCAACATATGCAGTTCAAGTCTGCACTGGCTTTATAAAATTATAATGAGAACATGGCGTTTAATGGTTATTTATTATAAAAAAAATTTGATTTTGATTGATCTGCAAATATATCAGTTATCAGCTTTCAAATATAAAGAATTATCGGTTATCGGCCAAAATGTTCATATCAGTGCACCCTTAGTAATATTGTGAAGTAGGCTTATTATTACAATTTAAAATAACTGTTGTCTAATTTAATATATTTTAAAGTGTAATTTATTCATGTTGTGGCAAAGCTGAATTTTCATTATTATTATTATTATTATTATATATAGTAAATATTTACATTACAGTAAATACTGTATAGTACATTATTACTAAATATTTATTAGTATCAAGCTGGAAACAGTTTGTGCTGCTTTTGTGTAGAAGAGAATGTTCAAAGAACAGCATTTGTTTGAAACAACCCTCTTTTGTAACATTATTAATGTCTTTTCAGTCACTTTTAATCAATGTATTAATTTCTTTAAATAAATAAAAACCTTAGAGATACCAAACCATTAAACTCTGGTGTAAAACTTACTGCCACAAGAGTCTTATAGTTGGTCACCAGGGTGTTGCTATGTGTTTGCTATAGTGCTTTGGGTTGAAAGAGCACAACCTGGTCCCTAGATAAACCTGTTTTATCATCCTCTAGGCGAAAATTGTAATTAAAAAAAAAAACAAAAAAACTAATAGCACACATGTACAGTACTCAACAAGCCACATGAGTTATAAATCAGAATTTATGTGGAATCAAGGTTGCATTCAGTTTTAGGCCTCTGGGGTAGTGGAGCTCTTTGTGTTCAAGCTAACTGTAAGAGCACACTTAATGATTGATTCCAGGGAAACTCATATCCCATAAATGACCTTCCAGCAAAACAAACAGCAATTCAGTGAATCAAGAAGATAAAGAGTGAATGTTACATTTAGAGGCCAGCTATAAGCATAAAGGTTCTTTAGGCATTAATGGTTTCATGGAGAACCTTTAGGAATCTTTCCATTGCACAAAAGTTCTTTATAGAGAAAACAATTATTTCTTTAGAATATTTAAATTTTCTTTACACTAAGAACTGTTCACTGAAGGGTTCGTTGGGGAACCAAAAATGGTTCTTTAGCTGTGAAAAACCCCTTTTTGAGTCTTTTTTTTTTTTTTTTTTTTACAGTGTACGTGTATCCAAGGAGGTTTTTTTTGTGCCGGGGGTGGAGTTGACATTTAGATATGAGATCCAGAATAAGAAAATGCGGTGATTGTTTTTGTTTTGATTCTACTGGGACAGATAAGAACCCTCGTACAAAACAATTAGACGCTGCTTGTTATGCTTTTTTTATGTTTGGACATGGTGAAATAGTTCAGATAATCAAACAAGCCTAAACAAACATGGCCTCTTTACGCTATAGTGCTCAGGAAAACGCTAATAGGAAATTCCAATAACGCTGCTGTTCAGTAGGGGGTATTTTTGAGGAATGCTCTACATAACAATCACATCCCTAAACATTACATACATTTGAACACAGACGGCTCCATCTTTTGCATGTGAAAAATATTCACAATCTCTGAACATTTTCTGTTTTCACAAAAGAAGTGATAGGATCCAAAATTATACCTTTGACTAAACACTTTCACAGACAATTCTTCATAACGGCTCTACCAGATCCTCCCGGATCCAGTTACACAGACTTCATAAACAGTGTGAAATTCCTGAATGTTCTGATAAAGGCAGGTGCTGATGATGATAAGCTAAGATTTCAATGTAATTATCTGTAATCAAAATATTGGATTTCAACATATAATCATCAAACGACATTAATGAAAGACATTGGTCAATTATCGGAGAAATCCATCATTAACTATCCCACAGATGTCTGCTTAATATTCTACACTCAAGAAAAATTGAATAAAGATAAACATCCACGTTGTGAACTATACTTGGATTGTCCTTTTGTTTATTAGGTCCTTAGACTTATTATCTTATCAAGCTGAATCAATGGTCAATATTTGTCAACACATTTGACCCATCACCCCTATCAACAAATCACCTTATGACCTCTGAAACCTAGAATCATGTTCTACCACTGCTTGAAAGTCCTTGATCGACCCCTAGTGTTAATACAACAGATTTCAAGCTGCTTATAAACACTTACCTGTCAGCCGAGCAAGCATTAGGTGTCAATAAACCATGATGTCAAAATCTACTCCCATAATATAGAATTGATCAGATTTCTATGTTTATTAAATATACAGAAAATTTGGGGAGAATGTGATTTGCTTGGAGCATTAGCCCATTAATAAAAACAAGAGCCGTTTAAGTTTTGTTCATGAACATTGTTTGATTTGTATTCTTGCCAAATTAAAAAAAAGCCTTTCCATATCATTATATCTCATGCCACTGGCATGAGATATTATAATATGGAAAGGCTTTTTTAAGTTGGCAAGAACACAAATCAAACAAAGGCTAAAGAACAAAACTTTTAACGGCTCTTGTTTTTATTGATAATGCTCCAAGCAAATCACATTCTTCCCAAATTTTCTGTATATTTAATAAACATAGAAATCCGATCAATTCTATATTATGGGAGTAGATTTTGACAGCATGGTTTATTGACACCACATGCTTGCTCTGCTGACAGGTAGGCTAAGTGTTTATAAGCAGCTTGAGGGGTCAATCTGTTATTATCAAATAATGCAACATAAATTAAAAATGATACATATTATGCATAGAACAATGAGAGAAAATATCTGTGAAATTTTTGTATTAATGAATTATGGTGTGTTTACTCTTTGTATAAAAAGAGCCGTTTGGTAGAATAGGCCAACATCCGGGTATCTCTCCACTGGAGCGTGTTAACGCAAACGTGTAAGTTTCACGTTTGAGGGGGTTAAACCGTGACATCTACACATTTTCCAAAGTGGACCAACATGATTATTTCACGTCTTGTCGTGATACCGGGTTGGCATCACGACAAGACGTGAAATAATTACGTTGGTCCACTTTGGAAAACGTGTAGATGTCACGGTTTAACCCCCTCAAACGTGAAACTTACACGTTTGCGTTTACAGTCTATCTATGGCGTTACGTTCCAGTGGAGAGATACCCAGATGTTGACCTACCAACCGGCTCTTTTTACAAAGAGTAAACACACCATCTAGTGGTTGTGAAGAGCATGACTCTTTTAAATTCTGCTGGATAGAAAGTGCAAGTCTATTATAGTTGGATGATAATTATATCCTTAGTATATCCTATGAAGAGTTTTCCCTCTAGTGGATATAGTCATTTTATCATGGAAAAATCATTTCCACCCTCTAAAAATATTTTCAATATCCACTGTATTGTCATTTTAAATGTTAATTGAACTGTCCTTTTAGCTAGGGGAAGATGAAATTTCACAGATATTTTCTCTCATTGTTCTATGCATAATATCATTTTTAATTTATGTAAGCATTATTTGATAATAACAGATCGACCCCTGGTATTAATGCAACAGATAAGCTGCTTATAAACACTTACCTGTCAGCCGAGCAAGCATTTGTAGTAGGTGTCAATAAACCATGATGTCAAAATCTACTCCCATAATATAGAATTGATCAGATTTCTATGTTTATTAAATATACAGAAAATTTGGGGAGAATGTGATTTGCTTGGAGCATTATCAATAAAAACAAGAGCCGTTTAAGTTTTGTTCATGAACATTAGCCTTTATTTGATTTGTATTCTTGCCAAATTAAAAAAGCCTTTCCATATTATTATATCTCATGCCACCCGGTATCACGACAAGACGTGAAATAATTACGTTGGTCCACTTTGGAAAACGTGTAGATGTCACGGTTTAACCCCCTCAAACGTGAAACTTACACGTTTGCGTTAACACGTTCCAGTGGAGAGATACCCGGATGTTGACCCATTCTACCAACCAGCTCTTTTTACAAAGAGTAAACACACCATCTAGTGGTTGTGAAGAGCATGACTCTTTTAAATACTGCTGAATAGAAAGTGCAAGTCTTATAGTTGGATGATAAAATATCCTTAGTATATCCTGTGACGATTTTTCCCTCTAGTGGATATAGTCTTTTTATCATGGAAAAATCATTTCCACCCTCTACAAATATTTTCAATATCCACTGTATTGTCATTTTAAATGTTAATTGAACTGTCCTTTTAGCTAGGGAAATATAGATTTAAATGAAATACATTAATACAAATGTCTTGTTTTTAAATGTCAATTCATTAATACAAAAATTCCACAGATATTTTCTCTCATTGTTCTATGCATAATATGTATCATTTTTAATTTATGTACAAGCATTATTTGATAATAACAGAAAGGTGGTGAATTTAAACACGCTTATTGTCTAGTTGTTATTCGTGTAATGTTTTGCTCGCAATACTGTTCCAATGCTGCCGTTTGTTATTTCATAGCTTTAGATCATTTCACGACAATTCTAACATGTGTAAAACAGTAACAGTATGAATGAATAGGTGTGTCCACTGTACAAACAGCCATATAATGCCCGTTACTATGCAACACTATATGTTTTTAAGCTATGAACAGCTCTTTCAATCCTTAGTTGCCAAGACAACGATTGGCTTATGTTTTTATTTTGTAAAAATAAATAAATAAATCACACCCATTCTTACAGGTTATGCACTTCAGATAAACTTTATAACCTTCAGACCATACTGAAGAGACAATTGACTCAATAAGAAAAGAACGTTTCGTCACTTGTTAAAATACTTATCATAGTTTCACCTCTGAATGATCATATTTCCCTATGGAAAGCATGCGTTTTTATTGTGTGTGTGTGTGTGTGTGGGGGTGGGTGCGGCCTCTTCTCAAAAGTACTAGCATGGGGAGGGTTTCAGGGGCGTGTGTGTGTGTGTGTGTGTGTGTTTCTCCACCCGGAATTGCGGCCTGTCTCTACAGAACAGCTCTGTCTGTGCTATCTGCTATTAACAACACCAAACAGGTATGTGCCTTCCTTAAGCCTCTTTTCTCTTTTTCAAAACGTTGTCAGCATCTTCAAGCTTAATAGTTTTAACTTCGGTGTGTGTTTGCAGTGCTATTCAAATTATGTAACTTAATTCCATGTGGCTGATGAGTTTTGCCTAATGCAAACAGTAGGCATGGCTATCATGTTGACATGAAAGGCATCTTTTGAGTTTTACAGATATTAAACAAATAACTGGACAACTTTGAAAGAAATGTAACGTTAGAGTTTAATTAGACTTTTGCTAGCTTTAAACACATGCCTTCATGTGATTCACAGACAGTGAAATCCCCAGGCCTGTTGACGAGTTCGAACTTGCAGTGTTCAAGTTCTACTGAGTGCAGATTGCACAATAATAAATTGTTATTTAGTGATTAATCAGTATCTCTAGTTATTTAGATGTATTTTTATGTGCATTCTGACTTATAAAAAATCACTCTGAGGTAAAAGTCATAATGCACCCAAAGCCAATTCATGGGAACTTTATTCAACATGCATTCATTACGCAGAACGTAGTGTTACTTATTGTATTATCATGCATCCACTCTGGCTCACCATTCACACAGTTAAAGGATTAGTTCACTTTTGAAAAAAAACTTTTGCTGATAATTTACTCACCCCCATGTCATCCAAGATGTCTGTCTTTCAGTCGAAAAGAAATTAAGGTTTTTGATGAAAACATTCCAGGATTTTTCTCCATATAATGGCCTTACATGGGAACCAAACGGTCCAAGGTCCAAAAGACAGTTAATAACAGTTTCAGATGCAGCTTCAAATGTCTTTAAACGACACCAGACGATGAATAAGGGTCTTATCATGCGAAACGATTGGTTATTTCAAAACTTATTCCAAAAATGTAACTTTTCTAAGGACAAATGCTAGCCTTGCTCTATTCTGTGAGGGGCGTTTGTAACGTCACGTAATACGTTATTACGTTCAAAAGGTCACGGGGGATGTAGCCGGAAGTACAGAATCAAAATCGTCCGACATCGTTGTTTTACCTTTTAATTCCTTTTTTTGTAAAAAAAAAAAAAAAACCTTATTCATCATCTGGTGTCGTTTTAAGACATTTGAAGCTGCATCTGAAACTGTTATTAACTGTCTTTTGGACCTTGGACCGTCTGGTTCCCATGTAAGTCCATTATATGGAGGAAAATCCTGGAATGTTTTCATCAAAAACCTTAATTTCTTTTTGACTGAGGAAAGAAAGACATGGACATCTTGGATGACATGGGGATGAGTAATTATCAGCAAAAGTTTTTTTCAAAAGTGAACTAATCCTTTAACTTCACACAGTGCAATGGGTGTGGTGGTTGGGTTCATGGAAGAGTGAGTCATCAACTCGTGTAAGCATGGAACCAGTAACACAATTTATGTAGTTAAAACGAACATTGACAAATTATTGGTGTTTTCAAAGAGAAGTTGTATTACCTTTATCATATTAAAGACAGATTACTTTTTTCAGTATTTGTATTTCATATTAGCTTTATGTCAGAGGCTATTGCTGCCTCTAAAATCACATGCTGTCTGAGCAGGTACACACACAGCAAACCATGGACACACACACCCAGAGCATTGGGCAGCCATTTTTGCTGTGGTGCCCGGGAGCGATTGAGGGTTAGGGGCCTTGCTCAAGGGCACCTCAGTCATTTCCTGCTGGTATTATTGAGAATCGAACCTGTAACCTTTTTTGTTCCAAGACTCTCTAACCATGACAGCCCCAATGTGGGTAGTATGAGCGAAATCTGGATGTACTATATCCACCATGGGATCTACAAGCGTCAGTTGCATTCTAAAATCCTCTCCCGTGGCCTCATGGGATAGTGAAGTGTCCATCAAATGAATCTTGGCAAAAGTAGTAGGTCATCTGTGTACTTTTCGCCTACTGTTTTCCGAATCCAATGAATTTGGACATGCTACTTTTTTGGCATATAATTCACATTCTATATCGTAGGGAAGTATTCGATTTTGGACGCAGCATATATATCTTCTAATGGAAGGATTGAACTTGTGCATTCAAGATTGTGGGTTTGCTTAATAAAATAATGTTTAAAAAAAACACTATTTTATGTGTCTGTCAACAATATAGCACGGCCAATTATTATTTTATGCCAAATTAACAATGTATTCTCTCTGTTTAGATTCAGAGATCATGGATGTAAGTACATTTTATCCCCTCAATAATTCTATCTAGTTTAGTGCAAAAAGTATCATGCTTTAAGTTCTGTTATGTTCTGTTTCAGCTTTCAGATGCCCTCGACTTTCCACAGCAAAGCAACCAGCAGGCAGGAGGCCCAGTATGGCCTGGCCAACCAGCCAACCCCATCTGGCCCGGCCAGCCTGCTAACCCCGCCCTGCCTGGCCAGCCAGCCAATCCTGGCTGGCCTGGCCAGCCTGCTAACCCTGCTTGGCCTGGACAGCCTGCTAACCCCGCCTGGCCTGGCCAACCAGCCAACCCTGCCTGGCCTGGGCAGCCAAGCCAACCAACATGGCCTGGACAGCCCGGGCAGCCTACAGCTCCTGGCTGGCCTGCACCTGCACCACAAACTGGCCCTTATGGTGCTCCTAATCAAACTCCATTAGTGAGATGTTTTCACTTTTCTTGTATTTGTACAACCATCATGGAGTTTGTTCTATACAGAATACATTTTTAATACCTTGGGCTTGTAAACGTCTAAATATTTTAATCTTGTTAAAGTGAACGGTCTGTGTAAAATACAGTAGGGTACGATGGGGCTAAAGGCACACCTTAAGGAAAATGTTTTTCACAACTCCCATAGTGCATGATTGCAGAATATATATAAAAATATGTTTTTAGTGAACATTGATTTTACACACCATGCAGGTGTAAAAGGCACCCATTATAAATACAAATAATTTAGCTATATTATCAAAGTTTTATTAAAGACACAAATGGTCCAAAAACACAAACAATAAAACAGAGTCCACAATATTACATATAGGTTAAAATGGCTCAACTTAGTGTTGGGTTTGTCAGTGTTGAAATCATACTGTTTGCAGAGTTTGTCAACCTACACATGCACTTGTGTATGATATTGTGCAGAACAGGTGGGCACACCAACACTAACAAACATTTGGCTTGCAATGCTCCATCATTATGCTACATTGAGTTTCTTCATGCTGCTCTTTCTGTAGCGCCCCCACAAATGGGCAGTGTACATAGGGGCACAATATGCTCAAAAAAGTGTAGTCTTCACAGAGTCTGAGCACATACTAAATTTTCGAATCAACATATTAGCTTGTGCATACATCATACGACACTGTCTATAAATGTCCCTATCTTCAGACAGGTCATCAGTTATATAATGTCCTAAGCATTTAGCCTCATTACATACTTTAATGACAATACCAGACAGAGAGAAGTCAGGAAATTACTCCCTACTCCTAACAATCATAATATTACTCTTTTTTTCCATTATATTTAATGTCATCTAGTGGTAGGGTGACCAACAGTCCTGTTTTCCCAGGACATGTCCTGTTTTTACGTCCTGTCCTGGCTGTTTTTTTTTATAAAGTGATGAAAATGTCCTGGTTTTCCAAAAACTGCTGGGAAAGATCAGCTCTACTGCAAAATATAGATGGGCAAACAAGGAGGATGAGCAAGGAAAAACAGGATAAAGAGGAAGAAAACTAAAGATAAAAATATATTTTGTTAGTTCGTTTTTGTACGTTTGTGAGCGCTATTTTTGTTCAATTTGGAGGTACTTCTTTTACCGTAGTTATTTATTATTTAGATATTTATTTCTCGAATACAGAAGAGCATTATTTCATTCATTATTTTTTAAATAATAAAACATGTTGAGTAACCTCTGAGAAGCCTTGTAATATATATATATATATATATATATTTTAATCCTTACAGAGGAGGCATAGCCTACTTTAAATGTATTGAAGTTAATAAAGCATCTTTTTGTAAACTTCGAGTATCATTTGAGTATCTGTTTGCCGGGCCGAGTGTCAAATATGGTCACCCTATCTAGTTGTTAAGAGGAAAATAAAATAAAATGCTCTGTTTACACCAGTGTGCCTTTAGCCCTATTTAACCCTAATGGTTCTTGGTTTCTGCTAGTTTACTGAACATTTACTTTTCTTTTCTTTTTTTTCAAGACTGTGCCATTTGATCTCCCGCTACTTAATGGAGCCTTTAACAAGATGCTCATCACCATCAATGGAGAGGTCAAACCCGACGCTAAAATGTAAAAACAATGCACACACACATAAAAACATGACAAATTATTACATATACAGTACATACACTCTAAGCATTTAGACCTAAATTTAACATCCGTGTTTGGAATTGCATATACATTTCCCATCCAATTGGATTACACAGTTTTAACATAAACTATTTCATTTAAATTAGGGTCAGGCAATTTCGGAGAGGCTTGCAATAGCTTTGAAAGCATAAGATCCCACCCTCCCTTCAGAGCGTCTTCAAATCCTACTAAACGCATGATCGGACACAGAGCAGAGTCTCCAATGCATCACGAGAGACGGCTTAAAATTACCTCATGAATTAAAGTACATAACACTAAAATAATAATGAACGTTAACAACATAGAGAGCTCTGACTCGTAAACCCTGACTGCTGCAGATTAATTTCACCATTGATTGGGATATAAATGCATAACAGTTCCAGGTAGAACATCTCTGGGGGTACAATTGTGTAATTATGGTTCATTAATTTGATAATATATGTCAGTAAAACTAATAAAAAGCTTGGCAGAGTTTATTATTAACTATTTAATTTGATTTAAATCATATTTTCATAATGCATTATTTCAATTTCTTTGACTCAACATAAACCTGTTTATCATGAAAAGTTACATTTATTCAGTTAAAAAGTATGAGCATGTTTAATAGATGGTTAGCTGTGGAACAATATTCAGCTAGTTAAAATGTATGAGATTGAAACAAATTTTGATTTATTGATATGAAATATTTAAACCTGATTCTTGTGTATTTAAAACGCACAGCCAGTTTATTAGTACTATTACAGAAACCTCTTTCTTACCGATTTAATTTATGCATGTCTGACAAATATCTATTACAACAAGTTTATGAGTTTGTCATCAAGTCATCTTCATTTATAAAGCGCTTTTAACAATGTAAATTGTTCCAGCTGCTTTACAGTGAATTAAAGTAACAGAGAGGGTAATCCAAAATGGATGTTAATTTTTGTATGCAATTTAAAAACATAAATCTTAAATTTAGGCCCAAATACTTTTTGAGTGTAATATACATCATAAAGTACATAATAGATTTTATTTTATCACCACATTTTGGTTAAAGATTAGTGTTACCTAGAACTAAATTAAATTATGAAATTAAACATGGCCACTTTAACCAACAATTTTGACAATCTCCTTTGAGACATCCCTGTGTATTTCATGTGTGTAATCTTATTTTTTTTCTCTCCTCCAATCAGTATTACATTGAATTTTAATAGAGGCAATGACATTGCATTTCACTTCAACCCCCGCTTCAATGAAAATGGAAAGCAAGTGATTGTGCGAAACAGCATGATTGGAAACCAATGGGGTAGAGAAGAGCGAGAGCTTCCCTCCTTCCCTTTTGTCCCAGGAAAGCCTTTTGAGGTGAGCGTGGCATCAAACAATTTCGTTTCTTATTCATCTCAATGGTTTTATTTTGATCAAACAAATATCTTAAATATTTACTGTTCAGCCCCCATTATATTTAAAGGGATAGTTCACCCAAAAATAAAAATTCTGTCAGTATTTACTCACCCTCATGTTGTTCCAACCCCTTAAGACCTTCGTTCGTTTTCAGAACACAAATTAATATATTTTTGATGAAATCTGAGAGCTGGATTACTCCTCCCTACTAGTCCATAGGCTTCTTGAGGGATTGAAACTTGCTGGCCTCGAAAAGTTATTAAAGACATCGTTAAAATAGTCCAAGTGACTACAGTGGCTCAATCTTAACTTTATCAAGCGACGAGAATACCAATAGTGAGCCCACATGTGACGTAGCGCTATGCTATCACACTACGTTAACTGACTAGAGTCAAAACGTATTTTTGTCGCTTGATAAAGTTAAGATTGAGCCATTAGAGATAAAGACATTAGAGAACAGTTATCAGATAAGAACAGAAAAGGAGGCCCTGAAATAGCATCACTAAAAAGTAATGCAACAAAGCAGACAAAACAAGATCATGCGTTTGTCTCCTGCCACATTTGGTCAAAACTATTTCATGCGTGTCCAATTGCAACTGATTAAAATTGTTTTGACTTTCAGATGAAGATCTTATGCACTGACACTGAATTCAAAGTGGCTGTGAACAAGTCACACCTTCTGGAGTTCAAACATCGGATCCGTGAGCTCAACCAGATCAGAGGTCTTAGTATATCCAATGATGTCTCCCTCAGTTCTGTAAATGTGGAGACACTGCATTGAAATCATACCACTGATTCTGTAATGGTTTCATGTCTTTTGACAATGACATATGCCTATATTTGTCTTTTGATAATGATTAATACCTATTCAACCATGTGCAAGTTATTTTATCTCCATTTTTTAAACGCAATGTATGTCGACAAGAGTTTATTTACTACAAATATATTAGTGTTATATATCTGCATGCAAATTTTTCTCAATGCTGTAGTTCTCTTTGGTACCTCTAGGTGGGTCTGTTACTATCTGGGTTGGATTGGGTTGTCATAAGGTTCAGTGGCATGGTTGAAGCCAAAGGGAGTAAATATTTTACATAAACATGATACTGATGAGGATAATAGCGGAGGTCATAGTGGGGAATGTGATAGTGGCCAATCAAGAATAATGCATAATTAATGTGCAATTAGAACTGGAATAACTTTATAAATGTAAGTTATCTTCAACTGTTACCAAAGATGGTTCTTCTTTGTATAAATATCCCATGATTAAATAAACAACAACTGATGTAAACATTGAGTGCTGGGCATGTGATTACAATCCTCTGTGAGATCTGTGTAGTACACTTTCATTGTCAGCTCCTAATGTATAAAATAACAGTGTAAACTGAAGTCAAGGCAGTGTTACATTTTTAATCATGGAAACAGTCTGTCAGAGTTATTGTCAGAGACGCCCTGATAGAAATCTAATAGAACTGACCTCAATTATGCAGAGGTCTATTTATATAGTGCCCGAAGGATCTGATGACTTCAAAGAGTTGAGCCCTGTTGCAACCCACAGATGAAACCTACAACATATAAATAATGTGCTTACATTTTAAGAATGTTACTTTGGGTTGTGAAATCTTATGTGTGTTTGTTTATATATATATATATATATATATGTATGTATGTATATACAATTTTATATATTTGTTTTCAATGACCCTATACGTTTAATTAAACCATCAACCAAAAGTTATGATTTATTAAATATCTTAAAATCTTAAAATTGAATAAAGAACAAAATACAAAATTTGGTTAAGGTATCTGGCAAAAAAAAAAAAAATAAGTACATACGACTAAAACATAATCAGTTATTAATATTTTGTTGGTTCTCTTGTGTTTTTGCATGTGTTCACAATGTCTTTTTATGACAACATGACCAAAGATTATGGCCGCACAATTTGACATGTTAAAACGATTGACTCCAAGCACAACTATGAAAAATGCTTACAAAATCTTTAACACATTTAAATAATAATAATAATTGAATAATGGGTGAAGATGTTGATTTTCCTTGGCCAGACTTCACATTTGGCCCCAACTAGGCTATGTAAGTATGTTCTTGTCAATTTTAGGTTTTAGTTTTTTTGTTTTTATTGTTTTAGTTTTAATTTTATTTCTCTATTTTGGAACACTATTATAATAAAAAAAAAACTAAAACAATGCCAAAATATTCCAATCTGTCCTTCAAAATCAGAATGACCTACAAAAATCGTTAAAATAATTCTATTGGACTGAAAAGTTACTGATAATAAGGAAATAAGTTATTGTTACCGCAAAAGAATGTAAAAATGTGTGTGTATATAAAAGCTTCTATTCTAGGTGGGTGCGTGCACGCTCCCGAGCGTGCCTTTATGCGCGTGCTCGCAATATATGAGAGGCAGTGCCCGCTGCGCGTTCACCTGATCTGATCACACACACAGAAATAAAGCGTAGAGTCCTGAAGGACACACGACTTAAAATTCTGACAAGATAATATGAATTTATTGCAGTAAAGACAGAAGAACAAGTCGGCGAAGAGTTTCCACCTCTCCATTTCGACTTTTACTCTATTTTTTCTCAGGTCAGTTTTTCTATTTCCTCATGTTAGGCTTAACGTTATTACTTCTACGTGTCAGTCATAAATACTTTTATATGTGGCGTTACCAGAGTTTAAATTGATTTATTTGGCATCTAAAGTGATTTAGATGTAGCATTTATACAGTGTTTTTTTCTCTGTTGACTCAGTTTGGCATATGAGCGGAACTAGCATTTAAACACCTCCAAAACAGGACATGTATCCTTAATAGAATCTAAATGACTTATTTTTGATCATTTATTGATTATGCATGTGTATTTAAATGCATATAATTGTTTAAGTACTCCCCTTTTTCTCTCCTCTAGAGAGCAGATGTATGTCATGGCGTTTCTGTCAGTTAGCTTTAGTGCTAATCATGAGGATAGACGCAGTACTATCACACTTATAACTCATAATATTAATATGGATTTATTTGTCGGTTCCGTCATTTTAAAAGGTTGTAAATAAGTGCAGATTACTCGTGTTTAACTTGTGGTCCCTAATGAATAACTTTGTTGACGACTTTTTTTTTTTGGTGCAATGGCCAGTTCCTAGTTTAAGTTTTTCTGTTTCCCATGTTGGTTATTTTCATTTAGCTTTCAGGTTTGTTTTTATTAATTTAATGAATTGTGTCTTATACTGTCAGATATGCCGAATTATAAGTGTTTTGGTGGTTTTCAAGAAGTCACATTTGAAATGACTTTCTGACTCTCTTGAACTCTTTAAATGACCTACAATTGAGAATTTGGCAAACATGCTGAATGATACCCACCATAAGCCATATTATAATGATATAATCACAACAACATGCTAATTGTGTGAATATGATTATATGACATCCACTTGCTGTCACTTAACACAAACACGGACACATCATGTGCATTAGTTGACCTGAGAGAACATATTGGATGTGAGCGAGATGCTAAATCAGCAAAGAACTTATAATGTTTAACGGTGCCTTCTGGAACTAAAAATCAAAAAATATTCCATATTCCATAACAGATGGGGGCAGTATACCTCCAGAAAATGTGTTGTGCCGCTGCCGCACGCACTCACGTCTTCAAACAACACAAACGAGCGCTGTTTTGCTCTCTTTCTCCGCCGCATATTATTCAAATCATTTGACACGATAGTAAAAGGTCGGAAGACCGCAGTTTCACGTGGAGCATTTGGAGATTTTTAGAGATCAGAGATGAACAACATCTCAACACTAAATGATGAAGACCGACTCATAGACGCCTGTCTCAAAAACAAGCTGTTGCATTTTGACGAAATGGGAAAATAAAAGCCTGCAGGCTATTAATTTAAGTTTACGGTATTCGTTTTGTTCATATTACACTTTTATTGTTAGTTTGAATTAATTTGACAGACAGCATTCGCTGATGTTGATCAACCTAGCGAAATTCAGAGCTGCCAGCTCTCACGAATTCACCGTGAGACACATGCAATTAACACTTAGCAAGCAGGTTAGTTAAGTTCTCAGATTCTGTCAATTTTATTATGCAATTCAAACAATAAATACCGTTTTGGCGCTTGTACATGTTACGCCACAGATCCCTAACGCACGTGAACCGATCATCTCTACTAGCTAATGGAAAAAGAACCCGAACACTGGTGAAAGATACAGTATGCTACAACTTACCAAAATGTATTCCTCATGCATAATGTCAACCAATCATTTTTTGAACTCTTCCCTGAACTGAAATGTAGTTGGGCTGTATTTCCACACGACTGACATCAGGTTCAAGTACACACAAGCCGGCGCGAGCGCGACTCACTCGTGTACTGCAGTTTGGCTGGTGGTAATGTTGCCCGGCCGCATACCGCCTCCCATGGCCGGAACTGGTATTACGACACCTACCGGGCCGGGGCTAGTCATTTAGCATGCTAATTTAGGTTTATATCTCGGCAGCACTATAACTTGTCAGTTTTTTAATTACATCATTGCACTTATTTCTTCTCATTCTTTTGATGCGTGTAGCTCATTTTTTGGATATTTTTACCTCAATTATTACATATGCCACCTTTAACCTCTTAATTAGATTTCTGAACTTTGCCCCCAGGGTAATGTGTTGATACAAGCATCTCAGTTATACCTGATGCAGAAATTAATCTATTTTACCAGATATATTAAAGAAATATTTGCTTATTAAATGCATTGTCTGTTTAAATAAAACAAATTACTTTCTTCTTTTACACTATAGGCCTTGGTTATGAGACACTAAGAAGCCAACTGAAAATGGTCAAACAAAAATAATTTTGATATATCTCAAATTTTTTGTAGTTGGTACAATTCTGCTTTCCTGAAGACATGCTTGTAGCCAAATTTTGATCTGAAGCCTGGCTTGTTTTTAACAGGTCAGTTGGTACCAACTTTGGGCTGATCTGCAAGCCTTGTTTTTCCGTAATGGGGGGAGGTGGAATGAGCATTTTGAGGCTCTACGGTTTTGGTAATTGCAGATCAGGAGTGCAAAGAGTGGCTTTTATCTTTTGCTGGTCAGCTGTTATGTGGCATGTCAAAACCAGGCCATACATCCCGTTATAGACGTGATAAATGTTCTCACAGTTATTTGTCAGATGGTGTGGGGTAGTTTTGTTTGTGGTCGCAGCAATTTTCTGCTGTCCTTTTGTTTCTAAAACGCCATGTTTTTTCAGATACATGCATTTAGGTAAGGTTTTTTTTAATTCAGGTGGGTCAATGGGTGACACCTTGATCTCAATGTTTTTTCTTCTACAAGGTTTTTAAATCTAGATTTCAGTCTATATGTAAATAGCCACGTTTCCACCACAGGAACTTTCCCCAGGAACTAGGAACTTTGGGGTGGTACTCGGTGTGTTTACACCGCAGGAACCAGGGTCTAAATGAATTTCCGGGTATAAATTCCCCCCAGAAAGTCCGGTAATGCTTCCTTTTACAGTCCAGTTACCCATGTAAATACTATTATGTTAGAAAACTACAATTACTACTGGGTAATAACTAGTACTAACCCTGAACCTACCCCTAAACCTACCCCTGTTCCATGTACTTACCTTTTATTAGCCAGTACTTTCTAGGTAAGTACACTATAAGTCCTGTTCTGTAAAAGGAAGCGTAACCAAAAGTCCCTGCTGGCGAGGTAGTACTTTTTCAGAGTTAGGGAACTTTCGGGGTGGGACTTGTGCGCTGAACATGCTGATTGGTCCTTACCACTTTCTGCCCGATGGCGCGCGTTCGTCCCATCCATCTCGCGGTTAATTTCCGCTGATAACGAGCGTCTACTTTTATATCTAGCATTACAAGCTTTCTTAATACGCTTTGGGTGCTTGTCTCATTTCTGTCGTTTTGTTAATTACCTCGTTAGTAAACCAATCGCACACAAAACCAGCACAGCTTGAATCTCATACAAAACTCAAAACGCACTCAAAACTCAAAACAAATGCGCAGACTAGGAGGAGCAGTCGCACGCAGTTTATCGTCACTACATAATCTTCCCGCCCCGCGGTGTAAACGCAGTAAGCAAGCGGTCTGGGGCAAAAAACAACAACTTGAGTTGCAGAATAGCCTGTGAAGTTGTTGTAAAGCAAACATACATTTTACAATACACAACCCAGAAAGTCCAACACCAACTGGTGTTTAGTGACTCTTGATTGGTTAGTGTGATAGAGAGGCATACGCATACCATAATTGTATAGTGATGACATGCAAATGAAGTTTTTAGCGTTTTGTCAAGTTATTTTAGTCATGCCACAGAAATCCAGCATATAGTCTCAGACCACGTCAAATTAGTACTTTAAACAATTCCCATTATCAGACCATTCAAGACAGAGGTTGGTTTATTTGGCAGGCATTTTAAGTTTATTTGGCAAGTAAAAGTATTGATTTAAGCAACCGGTGTCATGTTGAAACGTGCAGAATTGCAGAAGCAGCTCTCCTTTGGCGTTTTTCTGTCTGCCTAATGCAGTGAGAATACACCAAGTTAAGTGAACGCTTCATAAAGCACAATTGAGCAAGGCCACCTGTTTGAATGCAATGAGCCCTGCAGCGCTTGCAAGGGAAGTCTGACAAGTGGACCACTTCCACAGCTTAAGAACCTGTTTGGTCACTCGTCCTGGAGTCATGTGGCTGGCTAAAGGGAAGTGTGAAGCAGAAAGGTGTATCTTACCTCACTCTGCAAACCACTGAAGGCTTTTATACAAGCCTCTCGCAGGGAAGAAATACCCAGCAGGTTGGGACAAGCTTTTGTCTTGAACATAGACAAGTCTGCAGGATAGTGTGTGGGTTGGATTGCATTGCCTTTTTTCGAAATGGGGGTTTAATGTGTTTTTCATCTAGCTTGAAATGCTTTGAAGTATTTGTGTGGCATGTTAAACCGTGGCTGACACACTCTGCATTATTTGGGCGGCACGTGAAATCTATTTCACTATTAATAATGCAGTCTTAATGCATGCTGTTTTCTCGTCTACCTCTGACCAAGTGTTTTTGTTCTGGTTTGACATGATGGTTTTGCCTAATGTTTATGGGCAGAAATGCACAACGGGGATGTATTAAGCTACATGCTTTGAAAATTCAGCAAGTCTGTGGCTTGCCTGAATGACTAATGTACTGAATAATTGGGCTAAGGAAAAAATCCACTTAAACAAGCTGACCTCACTCATGGATGACGGTGTATTAGTCATTAAAAATGTCACTAAAGTTAGAATTTTTATCAGAATAAAAAAAATTATGTATGTGCTGATAGACACTGGTAAAGTAAAAAAAAAAAAGAAATTAATACTTTCATTTATATAAAAAAATATTAAAAGTGACAGTAAAACATCTATAAGATTTCTATTTCAAAAATTCATTTTTTTTATTATCTATTCTATTCATCAATGAATCCTGAAAAAATCATGTTTCCACACATTTGATAATCAGAAATGTTTCTTAAGCAGCAAATCATCATATTAAAATGATTTCTGAAGGATCCTGCTGTGACACTGAAGACTGGAGTAATGATGCTGAAAATAAATAAATAAATAAATAAATATTAAATTACATTTTAAAATATAATAGAAAAGTAGAAAAGTATAATAGAAAATAGAAAAGCTATTTTAAAGTGTAATATCACAATATACATGTTTCTACTATATTGTTCAAGATCAAGTATTGATCAAGTTAATGTAACCTTGCTGAACATCTGACTTCTTTAAAAGTTTATGTAAAAAGTCATACAAAGTTGTAGGGGTGTACCGATACCTTCATGTCACGATTCGATACATATCACAATACTGAACTCACGATACGATATTATTGTGATACTCCAAGACATGTGATAAAAGGTTAACAAAAAACGTACTGTTGATTAAAATGCTAACTTTGATATTACATTGTGGGTTTAAATGAATAGGCTTGGACTCAGTAATCCAAGGACAATGGTAACACCAGAATAAATTCTGAAGCTGAAAATACAGAATTATTTTAGACGAATATGCTTGAACTTTGTCTGACTAGATATATTTAATATATTTAGATATATTTAAAATAATGTTGGACACTTTTTACTGGTTAGGGTAAGGGTTAGGGTGAGAAGTCATTTGGCATTTTCAGGACCCACAAATATTACCCCATATAGTAGTTTAATAATTTTTTTTTTCTCACGCAGTAATTTTTATTTTGGGGGAGCTATCCCCAATACATATTGTCACTATCCACAATATGTATTGTTGCATTTTTGTATTGCGATATATTGTGGCACAATATATTGTAACACCCCTACAAAGTTGTCATATTTGACTCCTCTTTCATACACAAGCCCACATTAGAGTACTTTTTGTGCATGCTAAACTCACATTTCACAGGGAGTGACTGTTGAGTGCAGATGGTCTGTCGATTCCTACTAGGAACATTGGCGTAGCTGGAACACCTTGTTATTGAGGTCATACGGCTGTGTTCACATGTCTGCTCATTACAGACGTTTATTACAGCGGCTGGTTTAATAGGAGAGCGAGAGAGAAGACAGATAGCAGTTATAATGGTAACAGATTTGTTTTGGAACGGCGATTGCACAAGGTGTGCACAGCCTATCAGGTTTCAGCTGGCGAAGAGTTCAAAGGCCTGGTTTAGTCTGAGGTCATGCAATGGACCTTGTGTATATCGGTGCTGTATTTGTATGCTGCTTGTGCTGGGTTGGGCC
This sequence comes from Pimephales promelas, assembly GCF_016745375.1. The sequence goes on from NW_024121099.1 coordinate 28,341,158, forward strand.
ATTGATATGCTTGTTGTCCTGACCTAACTATTCCTAGTATGGTGTCAGAATAGCAGCATAGTATTTGGCAACAGGACACTTCCACATGCACACACCCTTATTGTGAGTGGACGGTCCCTCAAAGTGCCACAGAAGCAATTATAGAGCATGTGTGAACTTCTATCAAGATGTGAAATTCAGAGCTTGGGCTGTTGGGTAATCGGAGGCTTTACTGGTAGTTGTTGATGTCTTATTTTGTATCCAACTGAACTACTAACCTCTTTCGAAGGAGTTCAACCTGCTGAGTGGTTAACACTGGTTGGTTCATGGATCATAATAAAGTCTATGCAAACATTGCTCTCAAACAGACTTGTGTATCTACTCAAACACTCTTTTGTCATGATAATCTTAAGCTAAAACTGATTCTTCTTTATAGATTCAGTATGTTGCAGGTATATTTCTAAGTAATCAATTTGGACTTACTGAATTATTGAATTTTAAACATCAGCACATATAGCAACCATGTAGCAATCAAAATAACAGGACACAGAGGGCAAAGATAATCGCAAGCTTGTTTGTGACCCAAGAACGTGTAAGAAAGCGTTTGAGAAGGCAAATCATTGCACAACAGCACCACAGCCCATCTGCAGCTCAGTTATGGGAAAGAAAACTCCCAAGTGCTTTGATTTGAAATGGGTCCAAATCAAATATTACAGCAGATTATGTGCATTGAAAAATACATGCTGGATTTGAAATAGAAAATGACAGAGTTACTTTAAAATGTTTGAAGAAGGGAAGTTGTACTGAAGAACAGAGAAGTGAACCTCAGCTCAGTCTGCTGAAAGTGAAATGTACTTAGATGTGCTACATTTTAGGACAACAACATCAGTGCACTCTAGTGTTGTCAAAAATATAGATATTTCAATATATATCAATGCTAAAATATCTGGAACTTTTACTTTTATTTATTTTTACATGGGTAATTCAGTTTTTAATTGCAAAACCCATTCATTTTGAGAGTATTTTACAGTAAAATTGCATATGAGATGTTAAACCATTTACAGTTTTTCACCGTATATGGTAAGAGAAACAAGTTAACCATTAACATGTTTTTACTGTAGCATTTTTACAGTATAGTTTTGACTTTTTTCATAGATGGTACTTTTTACAACACTAGAATCTATTGCATGCTGCATGAAATACTGTATCAGTAGTATTTCATGGGCAAAGCGCTCAACTTGACCTTTTAATTTCATGTGTGATGAATGCACTGGAACTATTATCAACTGCAGTAAAATCGCTTGATTTATATTTAGTTTAAACTGCAAAAGATTTGTAATTTTGGAAATTAAAAATGGTTAAATTAATCATTTAAAGTCCCCCTGTAGTCAATAGTATCCATTCACCAAAATCACCAAGTGACAAATTTGGATGTTTTTTTTTCTTCATGCCTTGAAATAGCTTGAGTGTAACTCTACACCCTTGCCTCTTTTAGTATTTATTCTATAAATATGCAAATTAGTCCCACCTCCACAGTCCACTCACACCAGCTCTGAGAGCCACTCATTGACGATCACACGTTGAATGGTTACAAGGTAGTTTGTGACGTCAGAAACACCAGCAATTTCAAACCGTGTTTTTGAGTGTGTCTTTGGTTCACTGCATTTTAAGGAGAAAACACTCAGCAATGCTGTTGGCTTATGAATTTGCAAATGGTTTGTTTTAAAGCATATTAAAAACACCACATAGACATAACAACATTAAAAGGTTGTTTTAACATTAAAGGCTGTTTTTACACCAGTGTAACATGCTACTCTTTGAAATGTTTTGCATGTAATTTTTGATGCATATTTGGCAGCATACTTTGCAGTGTGCAGTATTTTAGAGTTGACATGACTATACCATGGACCTTTATCCCTTTTAGTTTGGACTCCAAGACACTTTTAACAAACTCAAAGGCTCCTCTGTTTAGGAGAGCAGCTAAAAAAAAATTCTTGGGTTTGGACCATGAGAGGTGCATGGCTCTTTGATTTATGCTCTTATGTTTTTACAGCGTCCGAGATCTGGAAAGATCTATGAAAGCCATTGTAGCAGTTGGTCTGTTTTAGACGGTCTGGAAATGGCATTGTGTAAGCTTAGGAGCCGCCCCACCTCTCCTTTTGAATGAGCGCCATTGTTTTTGGAAAAGCTTGTGCAAGTTCAGGTAACGGAAGTGCGATATGAGACGTTCCCTGGCCCTTAAATGACACCATACGTTGTGCAGTTGTGTGTTTAAATTTAATTTTAGTTACTGTTCGTCTTACATTTTGTTTTGCTTGCATCACTGCTTGTGAAGTTTGCACATGCAGATTGTGCACTCAGTCCCTCTTCTTCAGGGAAGGTCCAAAAGTATTGATTATCTTTGCCATTTATAGGCATGCAAGGATCGTGAATAGCCCATTGGCTCCTTATCAGACCTGCGTTTATATCCTCTGGCAGGCGCACACGTGCTTGTAAGCAGAGCCCTCCTGTCCCGGCCAATCACAGCTGCTTAGGTGAAATTCTGGAGGGTGTCAGTCAGACCAATAAAACCACGTGCTGTGCTGAACACTGTGTACATGCTATCCTCTGTAATGTTGCACCGGAGATATTTACAATGCATTGACTTGCCGAATAGCTTGGATAAATGTGAGTATACTTTTTTTTTGTCATTTAAGTGTAAAAAAATATGCTTCAGAGAAAGACTTGGCTATCTGTTAGGCAGTTGCTCTAATTTATGGATCCGCCCCAGGAGCTGCATGAACATGAGTACTCGGAACACGGATAGAAAGAGGAAATGAAGTTATCTCTGCTTTGTTTTGGTCTCTCCATTGAGACTATGCAATCTTGTCTGCTGGTGAGCTCCGCCAGTGTCTGTTTCATTAGCAAGCGTTTCGGTGAGGACGTATGTTGGGACATGGGGCAACTGTTCCAAAACAATTTTTTTTCAGGCTTATCTGCTCTTAATGGGGGAAGTATCTCTTTGAAAACAAACTGCTTGGCTGCTTTTCTAGCCCCTGGAGAGGAATGGGCATAAGAGATTCAGAGCCATGTGTTCTGTTCAACATGTGCACGTTTCTATTTTATTTCTGCTTCCTGATGAGTCTGTCATAATCAGTAGAGCTGTAGTTTGACCTTCAGAGTGGGAATCTCTTTTTTTATCATTTGACATGTTACATGACATACTACTATAGCAATTATATATGTGTGTGTGTACAATTATGCATTAAATCTTAACAAAATGGTGCTGTGGCCCAGTTTATTACCAAATCAGGTTATTAAAGCTTCTTCCCATCAGTGTTCCCTGTCTCTTATGTAGGTTTCTGTGTCACTCTTTGTGATAGCCTAGTTATTTTGGAATTACACCCTCACAAGTGGTTACTGCAGACCTCATAGGCTATTTAAGGTAAACTTAATTGTGTTTTCAATTGAGGATGCACAATTACTTTATACAGTCTAGAGTTCAATCTGTGATGCTTTGATGTAGGGTTGTCATGGTAACAATTTTAGTCGGTACCATTGCAAAAACTATTGTTGCTATTTTTTTTTATTAACACTGCATTACAGTTAACATGACAATTGGCAGACTTAATACACCCACCTATTTTGACAAACATCGCAAATTCAGTTTCAATCCCACATTTTAATACGGTTGTCACACCTGAAACTTTGCAGTGTACTAATTTAAATAATGAATAGGTTATAGCTATATAGTAACTGACCATTGAACGCTTTAACCAAAGCTTAAGTTCAGCTGCAGCCGTTAAAATGCTGCCTATACTGTGCAGGAAATCTCTTATTTACATCATCATTTATACGTGGTTGGTTATAACAAAACGATTCACAAACGCGCAGACTGGTATTAATCGGATTCTGACTTAAAGGAATACTCCACTTTTTTTTGGAAATAGGCTCATTTTACAACTCCCTCAGAGTTAAACAGATGAGTTTTACCGTTTTCGAATCCATTCAGTCGATTTTCTGATATTTAGAAGAATATCAGTAACCAGACAGTTTCCGGTCTCATTGACTTCCATAGTAGGAAAAAAAAAGTCAATGAGACCAGAAACTGTCTGGTTACTGATATTGACTGAATGGATTCGAAAACGGTAAAACTCAACCATTTAACTCTGAGGGAGTTGTAAAATGAGCCTATTTCCAAAAAAAGTGGAGTATCCATTTAAACGCCGCTGATTGGGCATTGTGTTCACACACTCAACAAACGTGTCTATGATTGGCTATAATGTGCAACGCCTTTGTTGCTCTTCACAGAGCGCTTCCACAAATACACACAGGAGCGTTTGAAAGTAGTGTCTATCAGAGGGTACCGGTTTGACACGGTACTCAATGCTACCGGTACTTAATACTACCGTTATTGCAGAAAGGCTGGAATTGTTTTTTTGTTTTGTTTTTTTAATTTAGAGTTTCATGTTCTGTTGAGGCAGCATAGCATTTAGCCATTGCTGCAAGTGGTTAGAAGAATTATCACTACAAAATGGTACTAAAGAACATATAGGGCATGTTTTGTTCACCACTAACCAGTGTGCAGAACCTTTTAAAGCAGCATATTGCTCATATCAGCTGCAGCTCATAGAAACCAGATGATGCAAGAGAACCAATTTTGAAATAAATTAGTCTGGGTAATTGGTATAAATCGATGTGTGCAGATTGGATTTTGCTTAAACTTTTTATTAAGAATAAACTGTGTAAGATTATGCATATAAACACATGTGTTTATATGCATAATCTTACACAGTTTATTCATATTTTGCCTTTTTTTATGCTAAAAATGTATGACTCGCAACACAAAAGTTACAACACAAGCTTCACAAACCTAAGGACACAGAAAATAAGAGACGTGCTGCAGTGAAAGTTTCCAGAACTGCTTAAAAAAGTCCCAAATATGCTAGTACATAGATTGAGACCACAGAAAGAGAAATAAGAGGAGTTAAAAGTAATTGTTTTAATAGTTAACACAGTTCAATAGTTAAGTCCTCATGGAAGAGTCTTTAGAAGTTTCTTTAGCTGTTCTAATGGATGCATTTACTACTGTACAAACTAATAAAAATATCTGCAATAATTTAACTATACTTTAAAAAAAAACTATAGTTGGTTATAAGTTTATACCATTAGGGTCTTGTTTTGAATCCGTCCTTATATAGAATGTACATGTGTATTCAAGTTGGAAAGCCAAGCTGTTCTCAGTGTTGTTGTCCATCAATGTTGTTTTGCAGTGAGGCTGGAGTCCTGAGCTCTTCTGTTGGGAGACATCGCTCATACTGGAGGGAGGACCCTAATGCCTCAGAAATGTGAAACTATCAGTTACTGCAACCCCACCCCTTACCGGGAACCACGGTTACGAGCCTCCTGTCCGCCATCAGTCTGGAGGTAATTAGTACTTACTGCACTCAAGCCTATACATGACATCACACATTTTGAGGGTAATTTGACGGTAATTCACTCACTTACATTTGTTTAGATAGACTGAGTCAACTTTGGTTTCAGCTGTTCATTTCCAGAAAAACGACATGAACTCTCTTTCATCTGTTCATCATCATCATCACGGATGTCCACCTCCTTCAGGGATGTTTTTCATTATTTTGTTTGGACACAACAGCCAACATCAGCCCTCAGCTAAATGTTTTCATAACAAAAACTTTAAAGCTGTTTCGAACATGTATATTGAATTTTGTGCTGAGCGGTGCTAGAACTGTTAGCCATGGTTCTCATGTTGACAATTTCCCATCCTGTCTTACCATGGCAAACAAACGTAGGTTTTAGCATATTGTGGTATCCAGTGGGAAGAGAAAAAGAAGCTTTTCTGTATGCATCCAGCAAGTGAGATCCTGTTCGCATCTCAACAATAGTTACCCCTCTGTTGTTTTGTCTTGCCAAGCTATAGACTGCGGCAGCACATGTGCAGGAGTGTGCAGACCCAGATGCTCAGCCTTTTCTTTAGGAAGAACACAGTGTTACAACACAATTGGAGCAATGTAGTCTTCATAATCGTGACCTCATCCTTGTTCAGTTTTTTTTTTCCCCAATCAGTTTACCAGGTCCTCTGGCAGGCCGCTTATAGAGGAAGTCATGAGCGTTTACAAGAAGACATCATCCTTTTCATTACTCAATCTGATGTTTTGCTGTTCACTTATGGGTATTTGTTTTCTTTTTACATAATGTTGTTGTGCTTTTTTGCCCTTAAATTATCATTAGCTCTCACATGTGTTTTGGCCCATGGTCTTAAGGAAACTCTGAGTTGTGAGTGCGTTGAGGGCAAGGGCTGGGCGGCAGCTGTATGTTGTTGCCAGGTTGTGTAATGAGTAAAAATCAGCATTTGAGTGCCAGATAGGAGCTGGCATACCTCCAGGGTAATCATACTCCTGTCCAGCAATGGTGCTGCAGTGTGTTTCTGTGCAAACTGGGAGGTTCTTTAGAGGTTTTGAAGTAATCAGTACAGCGCTACAGTCTCTTTTATGTGGTATTTTGTCATCCATCAATACAAAAGTCAAATTAGATGTTTAGCTTTTACTTCATGACCAAAGGGGGGAAGCTAGCTATCTATCTAAATCCATTAGCTTTTTATTTCAGTGGTGACCTTTTAATCAGACTACGTTGTCTTTTATGTCAGGTCAAGTTATTTCCAAATGTTGAATTTATGTACATCTAAAGTGAATCTGCTATGTTTGAGGTTTGCTAGCACATAAAAATGTTGTAAGAACAGGAAGTCCAAGGCAGGGTTGTACCAGGAAATGTGAGTGGCTTCGATTGTCCATGGATATGGGTACACTGTTGACTTGCCTTTTGTGTTGTCCCTCTTTTTATCCAAGACAACAGCTCAACCAAACGATTTTGACCTTAGAGATTGGCCTCTCCCGCTGTTTTCCCACAAAGGAAGGTTGGCACAGGAGGAGATGTGCTGGGCTATGCAAGCTTTCCAAGGACACACCAAATGCTATTCTCTCTTCTCAATAGACATGGCACTTTCCATGTTTGCCATCCAATAAATGGCTGCGACCCACATACCTCCTCCCTTTTTGAGCAAGACTGCCGCCTCCCACACTCACTTTGGCTCCGAAATGGCTGTCCACAGTGTCCGAATGCCATCCCATGTTGTCACGTGAGAATCCCTAGTACCACTTTATCAGGTCTGAATCTGCTGTTGAAGAATGCCTTATATGCACTTGTCTTTGAGAGTTCAGTCCTCCCACACATAGATACTGCTATTGGTGGTGCTGCAGGCTTGTTTGTAGGGCAGCTGTGTCTGTGTCAGCTGAGTACTTGTGTTAGAGCCCAGCTGTGTCTGGACCTGGGTGGCTCTGCTCCTATTATGTCAGCCTAAGGGCCAGAGGGAACAGCTAGCCCTTGTGCTCACTGTGAAACTACTTCTGCTGGAGGAGTTATTTGCCATTTTGCATACGTTTTACAACAAACGGAATCATCAGACCCAAACGCATTCCTCACCCGCTGCACTGACTTCAGAATCAATTTCAAGATTTTATTTTTTTAATCATTTTAGTATTTTACAGCTAATGTGCTTAAACAGAATCCACTGTTGTAATGTTATGAATCATGCACATTAAAAAATATATACTTTTTGGTATTGAGTTTGGTTCATTGACTGGAGACATGCATCTTAAAGAAATAGTTCAGTGGTTCCCAACCCTGTCTTTGAGGACCCCCAGCACTGCATATTGGGGGTGTTTATCTAACCAAACACACCCAATTCTACATATTAGCTCATTAGTAAAGACTCCAAGACCCCAGATGGGTGTGCCAAATAAGAGAGAAGTAAAAAATGTGCGGTGTTGGGTTACTCCAGGATCAGGATTGGAAACCACTTGTTAACCTGAAAATTAAAATTAGCACTTTATTCTACCTCATGTTTAACAAAATATGCTGCTTTTTGTCCATAAAGAGAAAGCATGTAGTGACCATGGACTGTCAAGCTGCAAAATTTGTAGCAGTCCCTTCAACTTGGCCCATATTTTAAGTCTATTTGTAGTTTAAATGAATGGGCTTAAGTTCTACTTGACTGAAATATTTCTTTAAGATGGATGTGCATCCTGGAAATAGTACAAGTAGTTTTCTCCTCTTTTTTTTTTTTTAAAAAAAAAGAATTTCTTTCTTGCCATTTCTCTTTTATTTGCCCTTTAGTGGAACAGTTTAGTGGATTTTTGAAATTCTCTTTTTTTATCCCTTTTCTTTAGGTGTACTACCATGCTTCTCAAGCCATACCCCAAACCACTAGATAAGGAAATACATCGGGAATCTGTGCACGATGGAACAAGAGGCCTCCATGTCAACCAGCAGGGAGTGTTTAGGAAAGAGTGGGGAGTTCGCCAGTCGTGTGGCCTCATGGGCTCATCTGGCAACGGTACAGCCAACCGGTTTCCCCTCAGTGTCATCTCCACCAACACCCTCCGATGTAGCACCAACAGTGGGAGCAATGCACCAACTACTAGAGTTAGTGGATCCCGCAAGAGCAGAGCATCCTCTGTCACATTTACTTCTTCTTTAGTTCTGCTCTCACCTTCAACTGGTTTGGAGAATGATGGAACACTTAGGATCTACCAAGGAGAGGATGCCGAGGGATCTTTGGATATATGGGCTGTCATTAAACCTGGGAACACAAAAGAGAAAATTGCCATTTTTGCAGCTCAGAAGTGCGGCAATACTTGCAATAGTGTCATTGACAACACCTCTACACCTCAAGAAACAGAAGCCATTGCTCCAGAGCTGCGGACTGTCTCTGTGAAAAACAAAGGCTGCTGGGATGGTGACTGGTCTGTGGCCAAGCGCAGGAGGAGGTCTGGAAACCTGGAAAAAACAAAAAGTGTAGAACCTCCTTTACCAAAATCTGAAATACAGATAGTGTCTCAACAAGAGGCCCTCAATGAGAACATCAGTCCATGCCAAGAAGTTGCAGAGGATGCTGTCAGGATGGAAGGAGAAGAGAATGAAAAGATTCTCTCTGTGGTGGAGATGGTGGCATACTTGGAGCAAAGAGCAAGCGACCAGCAGGTTAGCTCCAAACCCTCATCCTTACGAAGCACCAGCAGCATCACTTTGTCCAAAGTTGGAACCATCCCTCAACCTGCAGAGCAACAGTCCAAGGTTTCAGAACAGCAGCAGGAGGAGGAGGAAAGCGAGTCTGTTCGAGTTCTGGATATGGTGGCCAAGTTGGAGTCTCAGTGCCTGAGCAGACAAAGCCTCCGGGAAGGTGGAGGAACCCTGTCTCGAAGCAACAGCTTACAGAGGAAGGTGGGGCGTGTGCTTCTAGCCGGCTCAGAACCTTACCTGCTGCCATCTCAGCCAGTGTCCCCCTCTGTCCCTCAGGACTGTAGAGCTGAGAGTGTCCCACCAGAACTGGAGAGTGATTTAGACCAGCTGTGTTACCCATCTAAGACCCTTGAGGTGACCGAGACCTTGCAGTGTGGGCTTGATAACTGCGCCCTCAAGGTGGAAGAAAGTTCTTGTATTGCAAGACAGGGAACTAGCACAGCTGTTGAGATGGTAAATAGCCTGCAGTCCTTGCCAAAGGATGCCAGTTCAGAGTGCAATGAGGAGCCGCTACCAGGCATGTTGTTTTTTGCCAAATCTTCTCAGCCTCTAAAAGAGCAAATCTCATCAAAGAGCAAATCTCAGAACAAAGAGCCTTGTCGCATCGAGGATTTTGAGCCTTCTGTGGACACTTCAGTGTCTTGCAGAGATGGACTTGTGGGTAAGCAAAATCATCAAAACTTTGAGGAGACAAAGGGAGTAGAGACTTGCGTAGTTAATCAGGAGCCTGTGCCTTTTCCATTACGCCGCCTAGTGTCTCATGAATTCCTAGAAGCTCGCTTCAAGATTCAGCTACTTTTGGAGCCTCAGCAGTACATGGCTTTCCTGCCTCACCACATCATTGTAAAAATCTTCTGCTTGTTGCCTACTGAGAGCCTGGCTGCCCTCAAGTGCACCTGCCATTACTTTAAATTTATCATTGAGAGTTATGGCGTACGGCCAGCAGACTCTCGTTGGGTTAGCGACCCACGCTACAAAGACGATCCCTGCAAGCAGTGCAAGAAGCGGTATGACCGTGGTGATGTTTCGCTCTGCCGTTGGCATCATAAGCCCTACTGCCAGGCACTACCATATGGCCCAGGCTACTGGATGTGCTGTCGCAAATCTCACAAAGACTCACCTGGATGCAACGTGGGAGTTCATGACAACCGCTGGGTCCCTGCTTTTCATAGCATCAACATGCCAATTTACAAGAAAAACAGTGACACTGAAGAGGACTCGTAGTTTGCCAGAAATTCATGTGAGAGTGACTAGTTTGAATAGGCTATGCGTTTTTCTGTGCCTGCGGGTTGCCAATGAGCATGTGCGCTTTCGATGTATAGTGCTTACTACCAGGTTGCTGAAACTAATATGAAATTGCTGGGTCTCTGTACTTTTACTCTGCCAACCAATCAGCAGTTCTCCTGTCGAAATCCCTCCTCAGGTCTTCAATGTTGGTCTGCACTTTAACCTTTTAAGATTGAATTTTGCAGAGTTCTATCTGGGTACTGCTTGATGATTTTAACTTCGAGTAAGCATTAATGACTAACTTATTTTCTCAATCCACCCTCTATTCTTTTTCTGTTCTTCTTGACACACCCTGGCATCACTTCCTGCACTGATGTTGACCTAGCCTTGCAATATTAAACAATTTTTGAGAATTCATTCTGTTTATCTCCCTGTGTACTAGCAAACATGAACTCTTGGCCAGTAGGGTTATTGAGTTATTGATATTTGCTGCATTTCCCCATCTTCCGTTATCATCTCTTATAAGTTCTGGGATATTAGTTGGACTTCACGACTTGATGGGATTGACGTTTTGAGATTGTTTTGAGCCCAGATGTTTACATTGTACATAGCACAGAATCCTATATATCATAACAGTGATGAATGATGGCACGAGTGTGACGAAATGCATTTAATCTTAATATGGGGTAAAACGCCTTGTACTTTTTATGATGACTTTGTGTATAAAGATATCTATGTGAAATGGTCACTCTTGTTCTGCAGTGGGACTCTTCTGATTAACCCCTGTGAACAGGTAGTGCATATTCTTCTCAATTTTTAAGTATTGGTATGTATGTTGTATTGTTTCTTGACTGGAAACTTTTGAATGTGGGAAGAGAGTTTCTCCATTTTGACAGTAACTAACTGAACAGAGTCAGAAAAAAAGAAAAAAGAAAATTGCAGTATACTGTTTTCCAAAGTGTGTCAGATTTTTTAAAATTATTAATGACATTGCTGTGCTCTGCCTGTTAAGGCATTTTACTTCAATAAAGTATATCCTGAAGAATTTGCAACCCATTTTCTGCTCTCCTTTTTTGCTTTTGTATGTTCACACTGTTTGAATCCACAGAAAACAACCTACCTTACACAGTATACCAGTTAGCCACACATTTCCTTTTAGATTAGTGTAAACACTGAGTGGTTAATAGGTATTCCTGATGGGTATTTATTTGAATTTATAGTACATGAACTATTGAAAAGGCACATCGATTTAATTTCCAAACTTTGAATCTATTCAATGTTTTAGAGTGAAAGATCCTGGGCAACAAAGCCTTCACATTTCTGTTGGTTTCCCGTGGAGAAAAACATTATGCCTTGTATCTCAGTAAGCTGGCAGTAAATTAACATTGAGTTTATAAAAATCAAATGTTTTTAATTAAAATGGTAATGACCTTTTTTTGTTATATAGGTATGAATTGCAGCATCACACTAAAATTGTTACCACTACCAAGTTTGGAATGCACTCAGACAAACACTTTGTCTTTTGCTTCACATGCCTCAGAGAAGGGTAAATACAATTGTACCCAGACCAAATACATCATATGTATTCAAGTTTGTATATACTGGAATAATGCTTCATTTCTATTGCATTTCAGAGAGGTATTCAATTTAATAATGAAGGGTGTCTGCTAATACAAACACATTTTTTTTTCTCAAATGAAACCGAGTAAATATGCATTTCTTTTCTTTCAACAACTAAAGGTGGTGAAAAAAAATAAACCTGTACATAAATCCTAAGAGCACTGAATAGTACCAATGCTGTATATGTATGCCCATTGCAGCTTGCAGTGTTTCAGAAAATGTAAAGAGGGCAAAAAAAGCTTATAAATTCATAAAATACAATTCCTCTTGTGAATGTATAATCTAATAAAACAAGAAACCAATAATATTTGCCACTCTCAGACAAGTCCAGCAACATTTATACGGTAAGGTTCTTTGAAGAGCTGGTGAGAACGTGCGTTCATCATTCAAAACTCTAAAAGCACAGTCAAGTCCATGTCCAACGATGCTTTGAAAGTACAAGTTTTTCACCGATTCACAAAAATATTTGGCAATGTACACTGAATAAAGTTGACTGGTGTCTACAGTATAATGTGAGCTACAAAAGATCAAAAAAGTAGAAGTAGTTCACTACACTCTTCCATCCTGCAAGAAACCCACACAAAAAAGTTGTTTCTGAGGAATACATGATTCACTCTGGTTTCTACTTTATTCAGTACGAGCAGCCAGATGAAAACTTCCCTTTTTTTCCCCCCACAGGCAAGTTGACAAGTAATGTGGGTGACAGTAATAGGGTGTTTGCATAGTTCTAACCACCCCCACATCCACCAGATCTCAGCGCTGCCCGGTGTAGGCGCGAAACCAGGACGTGACGGATGCGGCCGCGGAGGAGATCATGCCCCCTGCGTTGCCAACTGGCTGGGACGCTTGCATGCCGCTCTGGGAAAGATCCATAGGCTGGGAGGGGATGTCACAGAAGCGAGGGCTTGGAACAGTCTCCCAATCTGTGCCCAAGTCTGTTTCTTCATCCGTCACTACCTCGTCTCCGCTCTCCTCCACTGGTCCAGCCTCCTCTGGTTCCACAAACTCCATTGAGTCTTCCAAGTCAGCACTCACCTCGAACGGCCCCGTTCTGTGCAGTGAACAAGAGTGTGAAAAGCTGATATACACTAATATTCGTACTACTCATTTTTTAATTCCTGTGATGGCAAAGCAGAATTTTCAGCAGCCATTCCTCCAGTCTTCAGTAGCTCTATTTTTCCACCCAAAGTTGCGAATTTAACTTACTGCATCAAAAATTTTCAAATAAAGTAGCGTTTCCATTCCACGTGTTCAAGAGAACAAAATCGTCACTTCCTGGGAAACTGGCAAAAAAATTTCTGTAATAAAAATGGAAGTTGCTGCAATCGGGGAAGAAACTGTATCTCTTTTTTTCCTCCATTATAAATGAGTTGCACCTTAAAGGGCACAAATGAAATGCTGTCATGTTATCTCATGTTTGGATGCCTAGGGCCTTAGGCCGTGTGTCCACCAAAGCGTTTTTCCACGCGCCTGGCGTATGTTTTCAATTGTTTTCAATGGGAGCGCCGCGTTTTTTAAACGCCATGAGCATAACGAGGCGCTGAGCGTTTTTTTTTACGCTGAAGCGCCGAGCGCCCAGCGTTTTTTACTGGTCGCTGGGAGTTGAAAAATGTTCAACTTTGGATAAAACGCAGCGCTCATCACTGTCACTTCTTACCCAGCTGTCCAATCACAGTGGAGATGGGGCGGGACTAATACCACACCGACCAACTGTCACAGCATTCAACTGCTGCGGATATTCTGTATCATAGCAACGAAACGTCTCAATGGAAAAAACGCTGCGCTGCCAAAACGCTCTCAAGCGCCCAAAGCACACCGTCTTCAGCAGAGCGTCTAGCGTTTTCAGCTGGCTAAAAACACTTTGGTGGACACACGCCTTTATGCATTAACACTGCGTACGTACAAAAACACAGCGTACGTCAGTTTCCATATTCACAGCCAGATGATGTACTACTACTAAGGCCGTGTGTCCACCAAAGCGTTTTTCCACGCGCCTGGCGTATGTTTTCAATTGTTTTCAATGGGAGCGGCGCGTTTTTGAAACGCCATGAATGCGGATATTCTGTATCATAGCAACGAAACGTCTCAACGGAAAAAACGCTGCGCTGCCAAAATGCTCTCAAGCGCCAAAAGTACGGCGTCTTCAGCAGAGCGTCTACTTTGGTGGACACACGGCCTATCATGTCTGGCTTACGTACATTTGCCTTGATTTTTGTCCGTTGGCGACTACTAGAGGCAATGAAGTGAAGTGGCAAACATTACACTACGAATTGTTCTATCGCACCACCAGCTGTCAGATATTGCTTAATAATATGTCAAATAATGTATCAATTACAAATTATGTCACATGAGTCTTATTAAAATATTCTATTATGCAATTAAGTAAGAACATAAAGCATGTGCAAACCCGTCCAGCAATGGCAGCGTTGGCTTACGAATAAAAAATAAACTTCATTAATTTGGTCAGTAAAGGTAAAAAAAGGAAGTAATATTTTTATTCAGCAAGGACACATTGAATTTGTTTAAAAGTGCCAGTAAATGTATGTTCTTGCAGTTTTCTTTTGACAAATTGGACTAATTACCATATTTAAATTGATTTAATTGAGGGAGGAGACTGGGTGGGGCGTTGTGCTCATGCATGTGCGCTCAAGTTTACGTTATTTGGGATGTACAAAGAGAATATGCGTGGGATCCTTCGTACGCAGACGTTCATACATCTGGGTTTTTTTGTGCGTACGCACATTTACAGCTTTATCTAAGTCTTTGTACATGAGGCCCCTGGTGTTTGTGAATGCAAATCATGAGAGACACTTCTGGGAGGTCATTATACCCAATCATTTTGATGACTTTGGCTTAGGCGTTTCATTTGAGATGCTGTGCTATATGATTGGTCAGCTGGTTAGTGTAGTTATCCAATCACATCCTCCGTTTGAGGCAAAGTCACGTGAGTTTTTTGTGGTGCACTGAGGGATTTATTCAGTAAATGTGTTTCCGTCATAGTTTATATGCATGTCTTGGCGGATAAAAACATGTATCCACCTCAATTGAGTGCATATGTTTTTTTATGCACATGTCAAATAATTAGGGTGGGACCTGATTTTATCTATTAGAATTTGATATATAACATATATACAATCCTAAAGTACATTGTTCTCGCTAAATAAGAAATAGATCAATGTGATTTCTCACCTGCCAAGGTTCTTGTTTGCTGGAGACACTAGAAACATGATATTCCTCAAAGTGTGGTGAGGATGAAGCAGCTCGCTGTCAACATGCTGAGAAGAGAGCATAAACATGAGGTATGTGCAGAATATGACTTCTCAGATCAGACTCCGAGTGTTCTCAGTTTTTACCTGTGAGAAGCAGAGGTGCAGGATGTTGGTGTTGAGCTTGTTTACGGCACGGGTGAATCGGTAGCGAGTCAGATTATCTCCGCAGAACTCACTGCAGAGAAAACGAAACAGAATACAGGACTCATCAGACGTCCCTGAGCTGAACAACCTTAAAAATGAAACTTAAATACTGCAGATTTTTGTGTCACATTTTTGCAATAAAAATACAGATGCTATGATGTTTTTAACTGAAGGTTTGACAGTAAACATGCGTCTGTAACCTGTTGCACAACTTTTTTGGAAGGTTGACATCCAGAATATGAGACAGGATATTGACGAGCTGTGTGGCATAACAGAGGGCGGCACTGATGGTGTGCGCCGGGTTGATGTGGTCCAACTCTAAACAAAAAAAGATAACACTTTACAATAAAGTTTCATTTGTTAACATTAGTTAACGTCAGTTAGCATGAGTTAACATCATACTTTTAAAGCATTTATCAATCTTAGCTAATGTTAATCTCAAAGTTTATCAATATATTTTTTTATTTTTTAAATACTGTGAAATACCATGAATATGAAATGTTTTATTAAGTAACATTAACAAAGATTAATAAACGCTGCAAAAAATATATGTTGCTCATAGTTAGTTCATATTTAAAAATAAATGAGACCTTACTGTAAAGTGTTACCAAAATAATGATTTCAACACAACATGTTAAATAAATCAGACATTTTTCCTTTCATAAAATGACTTCTATAATGTCACAAATAAGCATGCCAAAGATAGTGTGTTGACTTATGAGATTAATTAAATGTTTAGCTGTTTACAGTTTTAGAAATCAAATCCATACTGTACTCTTCTTTAACATAAACTCTTTTTCTGTTTTTGTATAATGAAATATAATTATCACAATGAACTGAGAAATCAAATTTTCCTTGAGCTTTTGACATCTAAGAGGTCATCGTCATTATTATAAGAATATCCTGTAAGTTTCAGACCTGAAAACGTCCTTCTTAGTCCAATAAAAGCTTTTATTGACACCAGCCTCAGCAAACGACTCTTTTTCAAAGTGGGGAACTATGACGTCAAAGAGGATAAAAAACACCGTCCTCACAGAAGAAGATCAACGCCTACTTCAACACGCCCGGTTTAGCCCCGCCCACTGATTCGCGCATTATACGCATAGCTAAAGACGTGCACCAACGAGTTGAAACTCATTATAATATGCAAAACTGTTATCCACTCACAAGTCTCCAGTGCGAGACGCCCATAAAAACCGAGTATTTTGGAGCTAGGCTCAAAACTAGGGTAGAAAATAGCCTATTACTTATTCATTTTGATGTTTTTGAATGCAAAAACCAAGCGATCATTATAAGTTGATCTCAAAATTTAAAAAGCCACTTCATGACCCCTTTAAATGTGCGATTTAAAAACCTATATTTTAAAGTTTGCTTTGGATGAAAACTGTTTAATGGAGTATTGGGTTATAGTCCAGGCAAAATAGCCCATTTTGGAGCCAAAAATAGAACTAATTGTAAAAGAATTTTTTTGAGCATAGATCATTTCTATGAGGTGTCCAGAACAACATACTAAAAGTCCTAAGAAATCCTAGTTGAGGAAATAT
The DNA here is from genome assembly GCF_016745375.1 of Pimephales promelas. Next base: position 28,358,019 of record NW_024121099.1, read on the forward strand.
GTTTAATTCGCATCAATCCGAGATGTGTGCCAGTAAGGCCAGACAACAATACACTCCAATGGGGCTATTTTTTTCCTTTACTCCTATCAAAATAAAACTTTATACAATGAAAGTACCCATGAAAAGTAACAAATTTTGTATTACAAGTTTCTTTGAAAATGAATTTTATTATGCAAATGAGCTATACACTAATCGAATATGCCCAAAATACACCCAAATAGGCTTAATTTTTTCCTTACTCCTACCACAATAAAACTTTACACAAAGAAAGTCTACAAGAAAAGTGAAACATTTTGTATTAGAAGTTTCTTTGAAAATGAATTTGAATATGCAAATGAGCAATTTACTAATCGAATATGCCCAAAATACACCCTAATGGGCTTATTTTTTTCCCTTTACTCCTATAAAACTCACAATTTAACCTCACAGAACAATGACAGTGAAAGTATACATGAAAAGTAACCTTTTTGTTTTACAAGTTATCTTGTAAAACAAAAATGTATGTAGTTAGCAGAGCCGGACAGTATCAGAGTACATTTACTTTAGTACAGTACTTAAGTACAATTTTGAGGGATCTGTACTTTACTCGAGGATCATTTTTGGGGAGTACTCTTGACTTTACTCAAGTACAATTGAGAGGGAAATATTGTACTATTTACTCCACAACATTTCTACCCATAACCGTGAGCACTCATTACTACTTCTAAAAAAAAAAATGAAAATAAGAAAAATCTCGGAAACCCTCAATTTGTTGTTTCCCTCTCAAACGTGATTGGATTGTGCAAGCGCCTAGGCTGGGTTTCCCCATGCTGTCTTGCCACAGCGCGATTTTATTCATGCTGCTAGGCAGCCTGGACACCATGAACCAAATTTCCGCCTGAGCTACGGAACCAATCACAGAACGGGGAGGGAGCGGCAAGACGATGACGATGTCTATGCAACACCGCAGCAGTTTGTGTATCTCTATGGATCCATCTTGGCAGTGGACGCGAAGTTACCTTTTGATACAGTCTTTGTGTATACATACATACTGTAAAACTTAAAATAATAGCCTGGGCTCTTATTTTCCCAAATCATCGAACTGCACCGGCTTGTATTTGAGACAGGCGTCTATATGGAACCGGCCTTTATAATTTAGTGTTGAGATGTTGTTCAATGAGTCTATAATCTCTAAAAATCTCCAAATGCTCCACCTGAAACTGCGATCTTCCAACCTTTTAGTATCGTGTCAATTGATTTGATTATGCGCGAAGGAGAGAGAGCAAGACAGCGCTCGTGTTGTTTGAAGACGTGAGAGTGCGCGCGTGTGTCCGGTGCGCTCTCTCTGCTCCTTATGTGTCCTATCAAGTGCAGCAGTTTCTATTCTACATCACTCACCGATCAAAATAGGCTTTGGCGGGACAAAAATTTGCTTTGGCAGACGCCAAAAAGCGGACGATCTGACGGTTTTAGAAGATTAACAACCCGAAACTAAAAAACAGACCTGGCCTCTATTTGAGACCGGCTTTTATTTACCCAAACCTGCAGCCACACTAGGCGTGTAAAAGAGACAGACTATTTGGGACTCGCTATTATTTGAAGTTTTACTTTAAATCTCCTAAATCTCTGACCCATCGTCTTTTTCCTCGTCTAATTTTCTGCCGCTCTACATACGTCATCTGGTATCATTGAACCGATTGGCTATGAGCTACGTACAGATGCATTTGATAGACATTCGTAGCACCCAATAATACGGCTCCGGGCATTCATAAACCACCCCTCAAACACGAGAAAATGAACATGTGGTTTCTAGACAATGTTTCATTCTCAATGAGACGTGGTCTGATATCAGCAATTACCTTCAGCTTTCCGCCAAAGTCAACTCCATGGTCAGATTTAGATAAGAGACCAAACCATGGACAAAACAATGGATGGAGACGCAGCCGGCCCATCCCGGGAATGTGCCGACCCATGGCCCCACCTATATTCTGAATAGTGACTGAAAAGTCACCCCAAACTCATCTCTAGAGGAACCTCAAACTCTCCCTCCAACGTCAACATCTGCAAAGTTCCAGTCTTCGGGTCTTTAAACAAATGATGGTGTGGAAAGGGGGAAGTGAACGTACGGACCCAAAAGACGGGGGGTGGCATGTTTTGGATGGGGGAGTTTTGCCAATAATGACCGATCAGCCTGCGGCACCACCAGAAATTCTAGATGTAGTCCACTGTAGTTGCAAGAAAGACTGTGGCACAAAGAGAAGAACATGCAAAAAACATGGACTCCCTTGCACTGCCATTTGCAGGGAATGTCGTGGTACTAGCTGCACAAACTCACAGTTGCCTGATTTATCTGATGAATATGAGGGGAAGAACTAAGCAAAGAACAAACCGGGAACTGATTTGGGTATGCCAGAACCAAGAGCCACAGAGAAGGGGTCGAGGATAAAATAAAATGAGAGAAAACAAAAATTAAAAAACACCCAACCCTCCCCTGAGGCTTGTGTCCCTCTGTGACCCTGAAGACTATACCGGCGGGGGTTATACCCCTGACAGGTACCAAGCCAGGCAGTTTTCAGGTTAGAGGCCAGTCTAAAAGCAGCATTGCCATCACCCATTGGCAGTAGGATGATTGGATGAAGATTGGGCCGATTTGTCATACATATGAAGGGTGTTTCTGCCTATGCAAATTATGACATATTCAATAAGTGTAGAGCTCATGTGCATATTCAAATTAATTTTCAAAGAAACTTCTAATACAAAATGTTTTACTTTTCTTGTAGACTTTCTTTGTGTAAAGTTTTATTGTGGTAGGAGTAAGGAAAAAAATTAAGCCTATTGGTGTATTTTGGGCATATTCGATTAGTGTATAGCTCATTTGCATAATAAAATTCATTTTCAAAGAAACTTGTAATACAAAATTTGTTACTTTTCATGGGTACTTTCATTGTATAAAGTTTTATTTTGATAGGAGTAAAGGAAAAAAATAGCCCCATTGGGGTGTATTGTTGTCTGGCCTTACGGGCAAACATCTCGGATTGATGCGAATTAAACATATTTCCTCAACTAGGATTTCTTAGGACTTTTAGTATGTTGTTCTGGACACCTCATAGAAATGATCAATGCTGAAAAAAATTCTTTTACAATTAGTCTGTCGTAAAACGCTACTTTGCCTGGACTATTAGGGTTGACTGTTAAAATGTCTTTAAACGTGTTTGAGAAACAGAGATGAGACAGTGATGATCTGTGAATTCTGTACCTGGCCCCTGGTTTCCACTCTTCTCCTCCACCCAGCTGTAATAGGCTGAGCAGTCTCCATTACTGGGAAGTGTGACATGTGGCCCAGTGATACTGATGCTTGTCTCTCCGTTCTGATCGTCCCAGATCCAGCGGCCTGAATGATAGGTGGTTCGCCTCGCCTCTGCGAGTTCACTGACGGTGCTGGAGGTCAGAGCAAGGTCATACTCAGCCACGGCTGGATCCGCTGGGTCCCTGAAGGATACAAATACTTGAGATGATGATGCATTCAAAAACTGGCCTAACAAGTTTAGTTCATGATCATGTATCAATGCCAGGTGATAGTAAGCCAATTACAGTGACCCTGGAGCAACCGAGTGAAAAATTGTGTCCACCTCAAAGGACACATTCATAAGCGAGAAGTCAGTATGTTTTTTTTGAGGTTATGGTGGGTATATCTGGAGGAAAGAAATATGCAATATGGTTTAAAAGTTTATGGTCAGTAATATTGTGTTAATGTTTTTGAAAGATGTATCTTGTGCTCACCAAGACTGCATTTATTTGATCAAAACTGTAGTAAATTATTTAGATTGTGAAAAATTACAATTTAAAAGAACCGTTTACTATTTTAATACATTTCCGAGTCAGAAACTCCAGTCTTCAGTGTCACATGAGCCTTCAGAAATCATTCCAATATGCTGATATATAAAACAGAATATTTTGTAACTATGCGAATATCTTTAAGGTCACTTTTGATCTTTTGAAAATTGAATGCATTCTTGCTGAATAAAAGTATTAATTTATAAAAAAGTAGGGCTGTGCAAAGATTAATTGCGATTAATCGCATCCAAAATAAAAGTTTGTGTTTACATAACATATGTGCGTGTGCTGTGTGTATAATTTGTTTTGTATATATAAATACATATGCATGGATATATATATATTTACGAATTATTTGCACATAAATACTGTGTATATATATATATAATTATATATTATAATCTATATTATACATAAATATAAAATAAATATTTTATATATGAATAACACATTTTATTAAATATATTCATGCATGTGTGTGTATTTATATATACAAAATAATTATACACAGTACACACAAATATATTATGTAAACACAAACTTTTATTTTGGATGCGATTAAATCGCAATTAATCTTTGCACAGCCCTAATAAAAAGTACTAATTCCTTAAAAAAAAAAAAAAATTTATATATATGTATAGATTCAGTTCTCGTCATGAATTAATACGCTGTTAATACAGGGTTAGATGCCAAAAGCTCCATCAGTTTTTGCTTTCACTTTCAGGTAATAATTGACTGTGGTTAGAGACTCCTTCACCAGCATAAATGTCATGCAAAGTTTACAAATTGCATTGGGAAATTCTCATTTCCCAGGACAATAAAACAAAGAATGTAAATAAATGAGTAAATAAACAAGTAAATAAGAAAATGAATGATCCAAAAAGTAAACTATTGCACCCCCTAAACTCCGCACGTGATAACATTGTGTATCGGCGATCTCACAGGCTGACGATAGGACGATATGACTATGGAGCATATCGCTCGCTAGCAAGTACTCCTAGTTTACCTGTTTTGACCAAAATCTACAGTAGTATTGACCATTCCAGACTGCATTTGCAACAAGCTAGGCTAAAATATTCATCCACATATATTTTGATGATGATTAGAGTCTATTTCTGCTCATCTGCTCTGACCTGCTGCCATGCTTCTCCTCCTGGATGTTGAAGATGTGAGTGGTGAGCTCCAGGATGTGCTCTCTCCGCACCTCAGCCAGGGCACCCAGCCTCCCCTGCAGCTCTTTGGATCTCTTCTCTAGGAGCTCGCCCAGACGTTGGTTGTGCCGCTTAATTTTGTCCCTCTTTTCCTGATGTCGGCTGGCCCTGCGCTGCAGCCGCTGACCTTCCTCCTGGGAACGCAACAACAGCTCCTTGCCTAAAAGAAAAAGCAACAGTAATGACGTCAAACAACAGACTGCTATTTTATTATTCCGCCTTTTTCTACTTAAAGGACTAGAGAGAACTTACATACAGCTGTGGCCAGAATTAATGGCACCCCTGGTAAATATGGCTTAAAAATAAATCTGCACTGTCCTGTTGATCTTTCATTCAAAAAAACTGCAAAAATCTAACCTTTCTTTGAAGTAAACTAATTTAAAGTGTGTGTGGGGAGGTGGACATGGACATGGACACAATTACTGGCACCCCTCGAATTTTTTAAGAGTAAAATATCTCTGAAGTATATTCCCATTAATATTAACATTTTTTAGCACACAAGGGTGACTAAGAACATGACATTGTCCATCCATGACAATATACAGTAAATATGAGGAAACACAAAGGCCAAATTCCCTTAATCATCCATCACAATGTGTAAAACCAAAGAATATAGTTGATATAGTGATGTGAACCAAAAGACAGCAGAGTGTAACAAAATAGAAAGTGGCTGTAAGAAAATAGCTAAAGAATGCCCATTTGGACCATCAGGGCAATAATCAAGAAGTTCCAATCAAACTAAAGATGTTATGAATCTGCCTGGAAGAGGACGGGTGTCATTATCGTCCTAATGCACAACGAAGAGGAGAGTTCGAGTGGCCAAAGACTCTCCGAAGATCACAGATGGAGAACTGCAGACATTAGATGAGTATTGGGGTCAAAAAGCCTTTAAAAAAAGCATTTCAAACAACCCCTACATCATCTCAAACTGTTTGGAGGGTTTCATGAAAAATCCTACTCACTCATCCAAAAACAAACTCCAGTATATTTCATTGTCAGGCACGACTGGAACTTCAAAAGGGACCTGTGTTTTTTTTTGCCAGGTCGATTGAAAAAAAGTATTGAATAAAAGGGTGCCAATAATTATGGCCAACGTGTTTTGGAGAAAAACATTTATTTCATAATGTGATTTACCCCTCACTTTCATTTTTTCTCCTTTAATGAAAAGAATGATTTTTGCAAATTTTTAGATTAAAAAAAATTCAAAAGGATAAACAATGCAGATTTATTTTACAACCGTATTTGATCACATTAACCAGGGGTGCCAAAAATCCTGACCACAACTGTATGAGTACCACAGCTCAATGTGATTTATGCATGTTTACACACTTTTGTCATGGAATCATTTTTATTGTGATACACACCACTCTTGACTTCTTCATTGCTAGTGCAGATGGCTTCTTTGAGTTGTTGGATCTTCATCCTGCATGACATGATTTTCCACTTCTGTGTTAAACAAAACACACAGGCATGATGCTGAGAAATAGCTTAAACACAGATTTATATCTTTTATCATCTTTTAACTTAAAATTGAAGCACTTAAAACATGAACAAAAATACTTACAAGCTGGTCTGCCTCAACTTTCTTGTCCATGGCTCTGATGACACTGAAACAAAAGGAAAATTCAGACTTGAGTAATAACAGTGCAAAATGTTGGATTGTGCACCACGTGTTGATATCATACCTCTGTTGAAGATTCTCCTTTTCATTCTTCAGCTTCTGGAGTCTTTCAAGCTTTTCTGAATACCTTTTCATGCCGAAATACAAAAAAAAGAGAGAGAGAGAAAATACAGTGAGAATATCCCACAACAAGCAAGTATATATATATATATATATACACACACACATACAAACAAAAACGTCAAAGTTAATAAGGATACTGTCACATTTGGTGTCAACATGACTCAGCTAAACCTTGGTCAACACATTTGACATGTCAAATATTGCCAAAAAGTTCCTTTACAAAACTTAAATAAGCCATGACAACACTTTTAATTATGGATTTAAAACATATTTCAATTGCCACGCCACTGACATCTGACAAGAAATGAAAGAGACAGCTGAAACCTGTACCTCTTTGTTTGTCTGACCGTTTGTTTACATTATTAGCAGTTAGCATGTTAGCATTCTTGGCCCATGATTGAATTAGCTAAATACTATTACAGCCAGGTTTCTTTACAGAACTCATAAAACCCCGAAAACACTTTTAAATCAAGGGGCAACGTGAGCTTAAATAAAATAAAACGATGCGAAAGGGATAATACTGATATATGCTAGCATGCTAAACTGTATTAGCATACATCGTAAATAATTAAAATTAAAAAAAAAATAAAACACACCTCTCCGGATTTCTTCCATCAAAATATACGAAATCCCCGTTCTGAATGCACCGGGCGCAGGTCAGTCTGCGTCTGGCGGTGTTGCAAAGCGGACATCTCTCCACGGCAACAAACAGCCCCTCTGCATCATCCAGCGCCTCGACCATGACCGCGGCGCCAGCGCCAGCGCACGCCGGCTGAAGGTGCTGCACAGGCGGATGGGGTCGTGAGGGCGCCCGGGCCTCATACCCAGACTCTGGATGCTCTTCACCGGGCCCCGAAGACCGGGGTTCGCCTGATAAGGTACAAGCCATGATGATAGAGGCACTATGGATAATAAAAGCCAATTAGAAACGTTCACTCTGAGATTTACATGATTCGTGGTTGAAAATACTAAAATAAAACTCTGGTCCTAATGTCTCTATAACTACTAGCTGTGTGTGATGGCTGTCTGCCCTACGTACCATCTGACGTATGTTTGTGTATGTGCTGTCACGTGTGTGCTGTGTGGTAGTGGGGTTCCTTTACCATAATAATAATAAACATTTACCATGATAATAATAATAAACATACTTGAATCTATGTTTTTTTTTTCTTTTTATTGAGCACCAAAGCAGGACATAAGAATGATTTCTCAAGGCTCATGTGACATTGAAGACTGGAGTAATGGTGCTGAAAATCCAGCTTTGTCATCACAGGAACACATTTTATTTTTGAAATATTCAAATAGAAAAGAGTTATTCAAAATTGTAATCATATTTCAAAATATTAATCTTTTTTAAAGTATTTTAATCAAACAAAAGCCTTGTGGTGACTGGTGAGCATTAGAAACTTTCAAAAACACAAATAATCACACACATGAATAGTATCCAAAAGAGAAGTGTTCAAATTTATTTACCTGCATCAGCAAGAAGCAGTTCAACATGTACAAGAGGGACAAAACATAGTCATAACTGAAGAGGATACTTTCTGTCTCCATTCGAGAGTCCACATAGGGTAAAGCTGAATATTTTAACGAATCATTTACTCTTTACAGTACACTTTTAGGATGCTCTGTTATCTCAGCAACCCTCACTAATGCAGACATTACAAAGTAAACATAAAGACAATAAACAAAGTGCAATAACAAAAGTGAGATTCAATTATTGCATTCAAACCTTTGAAGTACCACTAACACATACGAAGCACATCATTATATTCACATTAAGTGCAGTGCTTCTACTGCTTCCTGAACCCTTTCAGGATGGGGTAAATATTTTCAAAGGCTTCATAGATCTCTGCCCGCTCTTTTGCACCTGAAATCATAATAACATAAATAGATTTACAATGCATGGCTGCTGAATATGTTTTTAAGAATGCACTCAGTTAGATTATGCTAGAGAATTACCTGTGAGCACAACTTTCCCAGATACAAAAATCAGCAGCACAATACGTGGCTTCACCATGCGATATATCAAACCAGGAAACAACTCCGGCTCATAGCTGTAGGGGGAAAATGGTCGACTGGTTAAAGACAGATGTTACGATGTAGTCAAGTCATATAATATTGTGGGCTAGTAGCCATCAAACTAATTTATGATTCGACAGACGCCAGTCCAGACCTGCTGAACTGCTGGTGAGTGAGGACCAGGCCTTCTAAGCGTATAGGAAAGCAGACATCACAACTTCCAACCATGTTTTGGATTTTGAAGTCAAGGAATTTGGCAGGGAAACCAAGTTTTCTGTACCACCCGAGCATTATTTCCGTGCAGCAAGGCGAGATTGCTCCTCACTGCTTGGAAGATAAACAAAGGAAAAGGGAAATATAGGGTAAAAGACACATGTAAGACATTTCTGAGCTAAGTTTGTCTGTTTTACAGCCTACTACCCTAATGCATTATAGTTAGGAGTTTTGAATATATATATAATACCTCTTGGCTCCAGTGCAGACCATTTTCCAGAGCTGAAAATGAGAGCGGTAGTTCTTGGTTCACGATCCTCATTATAACTGCAGCAAACGCTATACATAAGAAAAAAATTGGAGTTATGATAGTGAAAATACCTGGAACAGTATATCATAAAGAAATTGTTCACCCAAACATAAGATTATCAAGTCAACAGAGTAAAAAAAATGACAGAATTTACAGGAACTGAAAGCTAGATAATGTTTTGTCTTTTAAAACAGTTCTATCTATACAGTGTAAATAACTTCAGTAGTTAAAGTACCTTTGGGTTGTATTCAGCATTTTCGAGCTTGAAGTGCAATGGATTTGAGATCCAGAGGACAAGCAAGATTCACTGTTGACACAATATTCCTGTGTATAATCAAAAAAACTGGTTTGGAAATATAGACTGGCATTGGTTAACAGA
>NW_024121099.1:28368210-28385569 GCF_016745375.1 Pimephales promelas
ACACACACATACAAACAAAAACAGTCAAAGTTAATAAGGATACTGTCACATTTGGTAAACATGGACTCAGCTAAAACTTGGGTCAACACATTTGACATGTCAAATATTGCCAAAAAAGTTCCTTTACAAAACTTAAATAAGCCATGACAACACTTTTAATTATGGATTTAAAACATATTTCAATTGCCACGCCACTGACATCTGACAAGAAATGAAAGAGACAGCTGAAACCTGTACCTCTTTGTTTGTCTGACCGTTTGTTTACATTATTAGCAGTTAGCATGTTAGCATTCTTGGCCCATGATTGAATTAGCTAAATACTATTACAGCCAGGTTTCTTTACAGAACTCATGAAACCCCGAAAACACTTTTAAATCAAGGGGAAACGTGAGCTTAAATAAAATAAAACGATGCGAAAGGGATAATACTGATATATGCTAGCATGCTAAACTGTATTAGCATACATCGTAAATAATTAAAAGGAAAAAAAAAATAAAACACACCTCTCCGGATTTCTCCCATCAAAATATACGAAATCCCCGTTCTGAATGCACCGGCGCAGGTCAGTCTGCGTCTGGCGGTGTTGCAAAGCGGACATCTCTCCACGGCAACAAACAGCCCCTCTGCATCATCCAGCGCCTCAACCATGACCGCGGCGCCAGCGCCAGCGCACGCCGGCTGAAGGTGCTGCACAGGCGGATGGGGTCGTGAGGGCGCCCGGCCTCATACCAGACTCTGGATGCTCTTCACCGGGCCCCGAAGACCGGGTTCGCCTGATAAGGTACAAGCCATGATGATAGAGGCACTATGGATAATAAAAGCCTATTAGAAACGTTCACTCTGAGATTTACATGATTTCGTGGTTGAAAATACTAAAATAAAACTCTGGTCCTAATGTCTCTATAACTACTAGCTGTGTGTGATGGCTGTCTGCCCTACGTACCATCTGACGTATGTTTGTGTATGTGCTGTCACGTGTGTGCTGTGTGGTAGTGGGGTTCCTTTACCATAATAATAATAAACATTTACCATGATAATAATAATAAACATACTTGAATCTATGTTTTTTTTTTCTTTTTATTGAGCACCAAAGCAGGACATAAGAATGATTTCTCAAGGCTCATGTGACATTGAAGACTGGAGTAATGGTGCTGAAAATCCAGCTTTGTCATCACAGGAACACATTTTATTTTTGAAATATTCAAATAGAAAAGAGTTATTCAAAATTGTAATCATATTTCAAAATATTAATCTTTTTAAAGTAATCAAACAAAAGCCTTGGTGGTGACTGGTGAGCATTAGAAACTTTCAAAAACACAAATAATCACACACATGAATAGTATCCAAAAGAGAAGTGTTCAAATTTATTTACCTGCATCAGCAAGAAGCAGTTCAACATGTACAAGAGGGACAAAACATAGTCATAACTGAAGAGGATACTTTCTGTCTCCATTCGAGAGTCCACATAGGGTAAAGCTGAATATTTTAACGAATCATTTACTCTTTACAGTACACTTTTAGGATGCTCTGTTATCTCAGCAACCCTCACTAATGCAGACATTACAAAGTAAACATAAAGACAATAAACCAAGTGCAATAACACAAGTTAGATTCAATTATTGCATTCAAATCTTTAAAGTACCTCTAACACATACGAAGCACATCATTATATTCACATTAAGTGCAGTGCTTCTACTGCTTCCTGAACCCTTTCAAGATGGGGTAAATATTTTCAAAGGCTTCATAGATCTCTGCCCGCTCTTTTGCACCTGAAATCATAATACCATAAATAGATTTACAATGCATGGCTGCTGAATATGTTTTTAAGAATGCACTCAGTTAGATTATGCTAGAGAATTACCTGTGAGCACAACTTTCCCAGATACAAAAATCAGCAGCACAATACGTGGCTTCACCATGCGATATATCAAACCAGGAAACAACTCCGGCTCATAGCTGTAGGGGTAAAATGGTCGACTGGTTAAAGACAGATGTTACGATGTAGTCAAGTCATATAATATTGTGGGCTAGTAGCCATCAAACTAATTTATGATTCGACAGACGCCAGTCCAGACCTGCTGAACTGCTGGTGAGTGAGGACCAGGCCTTCCAAGCGTATAGGAAAGCAGACATCACAACTTCCAACCATGTTTTGGATTTTGAAGTCAAGGAATTTGGCAGGGAAACCAAGTTTCTGTACCACCCGAGCATATTTCCGTGCAGCAAGGCGAGATTGCTCCTCACTGCTTGGAAAGATAAACAAAGGAAAAGGGAAATATAGGGTAAAAGACACATGTAAGACCATTTCTGAGCTAAGTTTGTCTGTTTTACAGCCGTACTACCCTAATGCATTATAGTTAGGAGTTTTGAATATATATATACCTCTTGGCTCCAGTGCAGACCATTTTTCCAGAGCTGAAAATGAGAGCGGTAGTTCTTGGTTCACGGATCCTCATTATAACTGCAGCAAAACGCTATACATAAGAAAAAAATGGAGTTATGATAGTGAAAATACCTGGAACAGTATATCATAAAGAAATTGTTCACCCAAACATGAAGATTATCAAGTCAACAGAGTAAAAAATGACAGAATTTACAGGAACTGAAAGCTAGATAATGTTTGTCTTTTTTAAAACAGTTCTATCTATACAGTGTAAATAAACTTCAGTAGTAAAGTACCTTTGGGTTGTATTCAGCATTTCGAGCTTGAAGTGCAATGGATTTGAGATCCAGAGGACAAGCAAGATTCACTGTTGACACAATATTCCTGTGTATAATCAAAAACTGGTTTGGAAATATAGACTGGCATTGGTTAACAGATGCATTTCTCACTAAAATCTAGCATCCAGTGGCGGGTGGTTTAAAAGTAATCACTCTTTACATGTACAAAGGTAACTGACTTACTACAAACATTTGTTTTGGTGATATTATGGAGTCAATATTTTACAGCCTTTTCTGCAACGCTTGAAAAAGAAACTTGGATACACGCTCTTCATATTTTCCCTATATAATGCCTTACTGTAATTGTGGGATGATGCCTGAACTCTCTGTCACTGGGGTCATGGGGGTCATAGGAGTCATGGGAGTCATCGGGAGGTTGAACTGTGAGGTGTTTTTGGCAAAATTACTGGTGTCAGTATCTGCCTCTGCCGACTCTCTCGGTGGACCGTCGGTGTAGACACCACTGTCCTCATTCCTGCTGTCATTCTCAGACTGTGGCGGCTCATCTTGAGTGCTCAGTTCATCGGGTAAGAAGCTAAGGTCCAAGTCCTCAGTGAGATCTTTCTCCTGAGAGGTTAAAGAGGACAGGAAAGAGGAATCCTGGAGCTGAGGAGCAGGACCCTGTAGGCCCAGATCCCCCTCAAAGATGTAATCAGATGAACCCTTAGAAGAACAAGCAAAAAAGTTAATGGCGTCTATTTAACCTTTTAAGTTTAACATACCTTTTAATGTTAGGGAGGGCCAACATTCCAAAAAAAAAAAAAAATGACGTAAATTACATTTAGTAATTTATAATTATAATTAATTTATAATTTGTCTGTTCATTAATTTCTGCAAAATATCACACGTGTTTATTACTGTATTTCTTTCGTTATACGTTTTCTAATTTATAATTGAAGAGTTCAGATGCAAAAGCCTCTAAATGCCATTTGAAATTTTCTTCTTTAATGATGATTTTTATCAATCTTGTATATTTAAGTTCAGTAATTTCACTTAAATGACAATTAATAGGTACTCATCATTGCCATTTAAGTGAAATCACTGAACTTAAATATACAAGCTTGATAAAAATGATCATTCTAGAAGAAAATTTCAAATGGCACTTAGAGTCTTTTGCATCTGAACTCATCAATTGCTTCATTTATGTAATAGGAAGATGTGCAGCACGCTAATTTTGCTTATGTTTTCAGCTAACAAATTATACTCACCAAACACTAGCATTTCAGCATTTCATTTAACAACTTACGAGAGTATGGTCAAAGTAATTTTCTAGGGATGCCTCCTCATCCATGTTCCTTACGGATTTCCATAAAGTACCCTAAAGTTTCCCAGTCTCAGTGTTTCTGTAGCTGTGGATGTGATCTAATTGGCATCAAGTGTGGAGCCGTGTGGAGCTACTCACAAAGGCGTGACAAATCATGCCATCAAAACTCAGGAGTTAGTTCTCTCTAGGAAGCTCAAATAAAATATGTTTGTAACAAAACAACAAACTTACATTTTTGTTTGGCTTTTTGCGCTAACGGAAAATAACAATTTGAAAATACAAATATTTTGTAAGCAACGCAGTCTCCGGACAGTAGAGGGAGACAGACACAACGCTGTAAACAGTCACTGATGCGCATGAGCGGAAGACACATTAAACGTGAGGTGTGCATGAGCTGTCACAACAAATAATTTCAAACTATTAATGGTTAAATCAATGAATAGTTTTTCGTGTATAGATACTGTGATATGCATGGATAGAAAGTATATTATGTATATTTTAAGCTGACTGAGGCTTGTGAAAATCAACAGTCAATATTGGTTCCATAGAAACATGTGGATAGGGTTATGGATGCAGTTAAAGAATGCTTGAGGGATTTTCCCAAAGAAGCTCGGGGTGAGTTAATTTGCTGTCTATTGACATATTAACATAGTTAATAAATAATTTAACCAACCATATATAACCATATAATCATATCCCGATAGATAGACAGATCATTTACATGCAATATAAATCTACACAGTATCCATTTAAAGAATATATACACAAATATTTGTTGCACCAATATATATATATATATATATATATATAAACACAGTTTTTATCAATCTTCTAGCCACAGACCCCCAACATAGATGATTCGCATGTGAAGGACCCACATCCAAAAATGTAAAAGATAGCTATATATTTTTATGTATAAAGACCCAATTAAACTATGAAAATGTAACATTATAATTGTGTAAACAATTTAGTTTATATTAGCCCTCATTACATCATTATGTTTTTTACTCTCTGTAAGTTGCAGATGTATACATGCAAGATGCATTCCATTAATGTACTTTATATTAAAAATAAAAAATACAATTTAGTTAAATGTGTAAATGTATTATTTATTTATTTAAGTCTTATTTCATTTATTTTACTCAACTTATTTATTTACTAAGTTTAATCTTATTTAATTATCTTAAATTATAAATATATAAATACTGATTTTTTCTAAATCTTCCCACAGACCCCCTAGCACTCAATATATATATATATATATATATATATATATATATATATATATATATTTCAGGATAATTGGGATTAATAAATTGTTATGAAAACAATGTTACAATAATTTTTTATTTGTGCAAATTAAATTTTAACCCAGCATACTCCAAAACACAAGCCTTGTAATGACTTGTATATCATTGAGATTGTTATGTATTTTCTTCCTTAGAGCTTTATCTTAATGATGCAGTGCCATACCTAGATGGGCCCCTCTCTTCACTTCAGTTTTATCGTGACTGGATTGGACCCAATAAGCCTTGCATCATTCGCAACGCCTTCAGTGATTGGCCAGCTTTGTCTAAATGGAACCCCACTTATCTCAGGTGAGCCAATCAGATGATCAGATCAGCCAGAGACTTCTAACTTGCCCTGAAAATGTTTCTATGCAACCTTTTTTATATTTGTGCAGAGAGAAAGTGGGCTCCAAAGTCATCAGTGTGGCCGTCACTCCAAACGGATACGCAGATGCCATAAACGGGAATCGCTTTGTGAAGCCAGAGGAACGTCAGATGACCTTCACCTCTCTGCTGGATATCGTAGAGGGGAAGGTGACGAGCAGTGGTGTGTTTTATGTTCAGAAGCAATGCTCAAATCTGACTGAGGAGTTACCGGAGCTGACGGGAGATGTAAAGACTCATATTCCCTGGATGAGTGAAGCACTTGGTATGTCCACACATTTTACATTTCGTCTCTACCTGGAGAATGGTTGGTTGGAGAATGTCAAAATAATGTGTAATGTAGACTCTGAAATTGTTATTGTTTTTTTATATTTTGTTTTTCAGGAAAAAAGCCTGATGCTGTAAACTTCTGGCTTGGGGAGGAAAGCGCTGTCACGTCAAGTAAGTTCGTCTTACTTCTTCATAAACATAAAATATTATATATGTATATCCTTATCCAACAAATAACAAATGACCAGAAAAGTCATGTAACTCATTGTTTAAAAAGAGCAGGAACCTTAAAACTTCTGGAATCTTTAAAAAATAAATCTAGGAGCGCCTTTGAATATTGTTGTGCCCAGTAACCTTGAAATCAAAAAGGTTTACTGCTTATATATGTACCCATTTTTGTAAGTAAACACAGTTTTGTTGTATCTGTAGTGCATAAAGATCATTATGAGAATATATACTGCGTGATCTCTGGACAGAAAGAATTTATTTTACTTCCTCCGACTGATAGACCTTTCATACCATATGGTAAGGGGTTGTTTCTCTATCCTAATCTTTTATTTTGCTTGCTTAGCTTAACATTAAATGCTTTAGGATATAGCCTCATGACTCTGTCTATTGGAATTGTTTTATTTCCTCCTCATAGAGCTCTACCAGTCAGCGACATACAGACAGAAAGAAGATGGCATCTTTGAAATAGTGGATGAGGAAGATTCAAGCAAAGTGTTTAAGTTTATTAAAATTAAACTATTAAAATTTAATTTCATATTTTTCTATTAACTTTATAATTATGAATGTTATAAATAAATTTGATAACATTTATAAATATATATATATATATATATATATATTTCAATATTTTCCATGTCTCTTTCAGGTTCCCTGGATCCCTCTAGACCCTCTCAACCCAGATTATGAGCGATATCCCTCCTACAGGCTGGCTAAACCTCTGCACTGCACTGTGAAAGCTGGAGAAATGTTGTACCTGCCCTCCCTGTGGTTCCACCATGTGCGACAGTCTCACGGCTGCATAGCGGGTTAGTAATGTGACCTCCAACAGGATTGCTAACTTGCAGAGATGCACCGAAATGAAAATTCTGATCCGAAATTCAAGATGCATTTGGCCGAAAACCGAAAATAAGGAATAAATGAATAATCAATTAAAGAGCACCTATCATGGATTTTTGAAAATGACTGTTCATGTAGTGTGTAAGCTCTAAGGGAATGAAAACATCCTGCAAAGATTTATATTTGAAAGTGCACCGTATGTAAAGTTATTGTCTTTCAAAAGTGAGAGTCGACTCTGAGTCTATGAAATGAATTGTTTTTGAAACGAGTCATTAGCTGTTACATCGTGACGTAGAAAGGTCATTGGCCGCTCCCAACAACTGCGCGCGCAGACGGGAGTGTAAACTTGAAGTGACGTCTAAAACACATTCAAAAACTTCAGCTGAATCGCATCATGTCGAGAAGACGCTGTTTTCTACATTGGAAAGACAGTTCAGCCAATTGTTTTCATTGTCCAGGGACGAGCATGTGCTATGATAGGGGCTCTTTAATTAAACAAACTTGTTCAGTAATCAACACTCTAATAGCTAAAACATTAAAGGGTTAGTTCACCCAAAAATGAAGTCATTAATTACTCACCCCCATGCTGTACCAACCCCGTAAGTCCTTCGTTCGTCTTCGGAACACAAATGAAGATATTATTGATTAAATTTGAGAGGTGGATCACTCCTCCATAGGCTGCCTAAGGGATTGAAACTTGACGGCCTAGAAAGTCATTGAAGAAAATGTTTAAATATTCCATGTGACAACAGTGGCTCAACTATAAGTTTATCAAGCGACGAGAATACTTTTTGTGCGAAAAAACAAACAAACATCTTTTTCGTTAGCCAAAATTTTGGTGCATCCCTACTTGCATATTCTGTTCTGTGCTCTTATGGTCAATAATGTCAATAATCATGATTAATTATGATGTTTAACATGTTCTTTTTGTCTTGGCAGTGAATTTCTGGTATGACATGGAATTTGATATCAAGTACAATTACTTCCAGCTGGTGGAGTCCCTGACAAACGCTGTGGGATCACTATGAGGCTGTTATCACATAATATATCCTGTTCAAAGGTGACGATTATCAACAACTGGTGGCTTTATATGTGAAGATTCAAATACTTTTTTTTAGTGATATAGAATAAATATTGCAATAAACAATGCAGTTTACCATGGAATAAATACAGTTTTATTTGTTTGACTGAGAAAGAGATTTCAGATGATAGACTGTATAAACACTGAGAAAAGAAACACTTCACTTCGGTTTGGATCAAAAGGTAAGACAAAGTCACAAGTTTCCAAAAAGAAACAAGTTTCTTAGAAACTATGGGTCCATCTGTAATCCTACGTTGGCTAATAATCCTAATTGGCCATACGTTACACGAAAGCAGAGCTAGTCACCACAGAGATAGCGCTGAAAGATGATGTTTGCATGATTATTCATGAGGAGCAGGTCAAGCGTACAACCATGCATTCTAGGTCAGGGAGCAAGCCAGCCTTAAATTCTGCCATTCTTCATGCATACACTAATGTTGTGCGTTCATGCTGATTCTCACATAGTGCTTTTGTTACTGATGCAGTCCTACTGTACTGTTTTCACTTCTGCTACATCACTGAAGCCCTCTAGCTAGCTAAATCAAGTCTGTATATCATTTTTATCTCATGCATTTTAGTCTCTTTTAAAGCCATAGCACTTTTTATGAGATAGCAAATGAGAGCATTTGTTGGATACCAAATGGGTCTTAATAAATCTATTTTACTATAACACTGCCAGTGCAATCTGCCATTGTTTAAACCAGGTGTATATCTTGTTGTAATTGCACATTTTGCCTCTTTCATTGTTAATAAGTTTGTACCCACAATCCTCAAAATAATCAACAAATCAATAAATAGAATTTATGCATCTCAGACACCAGGAAAGTTGTAGCTGTACTAAACTAGTTGCAGTGTTGTTGACTTAAGCTGGGTGTACACTGTGCAAATTTTCTCTTTTTTAAATTTTGTCAGACTGTAAAAGGTTTATAAAAGGCAATGGTGACTGTGACATCACCTGTATGATATGCGTCTTTGGTCACGACTAATGGCATTGGCTGGGTGCTTACATTATTAATCGTGTCACATTCTGACATTTCATTCACAAAGAGCATGTCATGCTAATTTATCATACATTCAATTTTGCTCTTTGACAAAAATAATTAAGAACCCCGAATCGTACAGTGTGCACCTAGCTTTGGTGCGATTTGCATCAGTAGAAAAGCTGGACACAATAAAATATGTGCAGGTCCATCTATAAAAGTTACAGTACACTTAACATTACAATGCCTTCATTTGAATTTACGGCTTGTTTCCACCGAGCGGTACGATACAGTACGGTACGCAATTATTTCCGTTTAAATTGTCAGAAGTTGTGAACGGTACCAAAATACCGAACCTTGGCACAGTAGTCCGATACATAAAGGTTGGACCTAGACTCCCATCAAGTAAGGGTACTGTTGGCTGTGGAAACACAAGCCAGATCATTGTTTACCATCCCGAATCATACTGTACTGTACCGTAAGCTTAATAACAAAAAAGTGCCCTAATGTACATTATAAATATTATGGAAAAGAAGAATTGTTTCTAGCAGAGGTCAGAGAGGCAACACCTCAACCTAGTTAGCAAAGGATTGTGGAATACAGAGTGACTGTTTTGTTTATCTCTTGGGGAAATGAGAACACATCACATGACATTAGAAAATACCTTGAAGAAGTCATCACCAGAAAGCAATATGTAAAAATGCATTTCATTTCAGGACAAAAAACCTTTCTCATAATTTGTGCACTAAAGTTCAAGAAGCTTTTTCTATCTACTTGGCTATTGCATCTCCAGCAGTGTCACCAGAATGGTCAATTCAGTTCAGTGCTTTTATGGCAGTTTTGTTTCTGTTAACATTTGCAATTAGGGATGGACGACTTACAAATATCACTGATCATTTTGATATATAACCTGCTTGAATTACAAATGCCGGATTTATTCCTTTAAACAAATTGCTGGTCAAGATTAAGGCACCCGTATCCATGAGAAAGTTACCCTTCAAGTACAAAAAAAGTCCTGCAAATAATACAAAATCATCCTTCAGGTTTAGCCAATTTTTTCCTCTGGCACCCAACTGGGTCTCAGAACATTGACACTGTACAACAAACACACGTTGAAGAGTCTGCGACTCATTGACCTATCAATCACATTAGAATAAATACGATGTCCCATTGACCCAATTCAACTTCAGAGTATCAACACAAACACAAAATACAGTATAAAAATTCATTCCATAATAAAAGGTAAAATGGTGACAAATCTCCATTGCTAAGACTTCCAGGGATACCGGTCCCTGCATTGAGAATTATTTTTAAAATATCAAATACACAATGCTTGCCAGAGATTCCTCTGACCAACAACAGTTCATTTACTCTAACTGTATCCATATAAAACTGCATTTTGTCAAATTACTGTACCATGCAGTCAACAAACCAAGTAATCAATTATTGTCCTTGATGACATGTAGGTCTTTCAAAGGTTACCATGGCTAAAATATCCGGATACGTTTTTAGTAGCAGGGCACAAAGAGGTGAGAGAAATCAGGGGTGTGTTGCTGCCATAGTAGCATGCTAAATAGGGAGGTAGGATAGTGGCATTTCTTCTCAATCTCTTTATTAAAAGCTCCTCGCTATCTAAAACAGTCTGCTGTGCAGGGCAGTCTTCATGGCTTGGTATCCTGTTGCAGCCACAGCACACATAGTCAGATGTTGTTGTCCATCCTCTTCTCTACAGCACTGAGCAGCAATTTGGAGTACTGCTCTAGAAGCGCTAGTGTCCTGTCGTCACCCAATGTTGCATTACTGTTAGCCAGCATGGGCACCGTGAAAGTGCTAGGTGATCTCGAAGGAGTGCATGGTGGCAGGCAATTCAGCTCATCTCTCATTGCCTGAAATGCTTCGGCCAGCACGCGTGTCATTTCCTGCTGCTCCTCAGTGGAGTTGGTGGAGTTGCTTAGCTACAGGAGTGCATACATATGCAAAGTTAGAGTCAAGTCAGCCACACAAAACAGTTTAGGCAGACGTGTGGGCTGAAGTGCAGCCTACTCTACAATTACATGTGAATGTGACCTAATGATAACCTACCATTTTGTAGAGGTAGGAGGCTCTTTTAAAACTGCTCTGCAATTCATTGGCAACCAGTCTGCAAGAATCCACGCTGAGAGATGTGTCTGCAAATGAGAAACCGAACTCTGTTAGTCATAGTGAGTCTTAAAATGAGCTTTGCAACAAAACCAAGCAATTTTGACTGAGCATACAAAAGAGTGAAACTGAGAAGTATAAAGCATAGGGGATTATCACGCTTCCGGGTTTCATGGGCGGGATTTGTCAACTTTCTGCATGTCCACTTCCGACGCAGTTCAACAATGGCTGAGACGAAGGCTATATATGTCACTCTGTTCCAATTAGTAAATCTAACCAACAATGCCAACCCTACATATTGAGTATAAGGAAGAACTGGATTCAAACTTTAAAATAAAACAAGGTAGCGCGTTTGTTTGCAGCCGGCACTTTAGTGAATCAGACTAATTTACCAGGGATGCCGTATAAATAAACTTAGTGTAGTCCGTCATCAATTCAACGGAAGTGGCAGTGCACAAAGATCACTGAATCCGGAAGTCCTACGTATCAGCGTGATAATCCCCTATTGATAATGATTTAGAGTGATTTACAGAAGTATGCCATGGATTAACATCATTTGATTTTCATGGAACAACAATCACGCTAACCCTAACTAAAACTGGAGGAAAACGATTGATCTGAAGAGAATTGTTTCAGGACGTTATCCTAAAGATCAGAGGTTAATGATTGGTTTGGTAGGAATGTTGTTCCATGTCCATTCTTGCTCTAGTACCCCTTTTTCACCAAGGCAGAGCTGGTTGGGAGCCAGAGCTACTTTCAAATCGGTTCTTTGTTTATCGACCACCAAAGCACCAGCTACGAACCATTAAAAGTGGTTCTTAAAGGGATACTCCCCTTTTTTGGAAATAGGCTCATTACCACTCCCCCAGAGTTAAAAAGTTGATTTTTAACGTTTTCGAATCAATTCAGCCGATTTTCCGATATTTAGAAGAATATCAGTATACAGACAGTTCCTGGTGTCATTGACTTCCATAGTATATTTTTTTCCTAAAATTCGAAAACGGTAAAACTCGACTGTTTAACTCTGGGGGAGTGGTAAAATGAGCCTATTTCCAAAAAAAAGTGGAGTATCCCTTTAAGTAGCACCAAATCATTGCTGGTCTAGAAGTAAGAACCGCTTACGTCAGTGGCTGGGGGCGGGTTTACCGTGACCAACAAGACGAAAAGAAACTTGTGACCGGCATTTTTTTTAAATAGCAGCTAATCATGCTAATAGCAGCTCGATTGTAATTTCCGTTAATGCAAGTTACGGCGAGCTACACGGATGTGCTGGATTCGCCGTGTTTGGATACCGATGTAGGTTTGCAAAGCCATGAGCATAAATAGTAACACAAAACCGTCCGCCATTGTTGATGGAAGGCTTGTTCGAGATGCATCGGAGCAGCGTGGACTGATCAGAGCTGCGGGAGTGTTTGGAGAGTTTAGAGAGTTTGGAGAGTTTTTCTAATGTTTTTTCGAATCGCTCTCGCAGTTCGAGATTCACATTGCCGAACCATCTCGAACAGGCCTGGTGTGTTTGTGTGTGCCCCACTAGCGTTGCTGGGCAACATGAGATGTATACATTGAAGTAAGATCTGGCTCTGTGATGGCTCTCTAGCCTGTGGAAAGGCAAACCAGTTCTTTGAAAGCTCGAACCAACTCCGAACCAGCACTAGCTCTAGCTCTGAACCAGCACCTGGTTCTTGTTGGTGGAAAAGGGATATAGGAGGGTCACTTTCTTGCACAATTTAACTCCAATTCCAACCTTAGTTTCAAAGACCTTTAATGGGTTCTGGTATGTTTAACCAGGGTTGTAGCTAAACCCTAAAGGAAGGTAGACCTCCAGGAGTAGGATTAGACACCCTTGACCTAACTCAGGGAGGTCTAATCCTGCTCCTGAAGGGCCACTTTCCAAAGGAATGCAGGTCTAGCCCTAATTAAATGCACCTGAAACAGCATATCAAAGTCTTCAAGATCACTAGAATCCTCCAGGCAGGTTTAATGGAGCTAAACTCTGCAGAAAAGTACCCTAATATTAGGACAATAATCAGTTGATAGGAATATTGTTCCTTGTTATAAATATAAAATTTGATGGCAATATTTCGTTGTAGTAATGTTATTCCAACAAAGCTTATTGCATGCATGCATGACATGTACACACATTTTACACTATGAATTACAGTTGATGCTTTGAGGATCATCCATGTCTTTGGTTTAATGAAGAAAGTTTTAGCAAGTAAAATAACCCCCGGTTTCACAGACAATGCCTAAGCCTAGACTAAAATGAATGTTTGAGCAGTTTTAAATGAAAACAACTTGAACTGACATATCTTAAAATGCACATCAGTAATGTTTTTTTTTCTAAAGCATGTTTATAAAAGCTACTTAAAAGTCCTAACTAAACCTAGGCTTAATCCAAGCCCGTCTGTGAAACCGGGCCTAAATGTGTAAACTTGGCCCATAAACTGGTTGAGTACCACTGGTTTAGAGGGCGGATGTTACAGCAAGTGTTAGTAAGGGCATGCCTCACCCTGCAGGTGGTACTGATTAATGGATGGAGAGGGTGAAGAGGAGATGAAAGAAGTGATGGAGGAGGTGGAGGATGAGCGAGGCCAAAGCCCTTTTGTAAACAAGTGTTTAGACAGCCCAAGTCGTAGCAGAATGGAAGATGGAATGAGGGATGACTGATTTCCCAGCAAACCTGAGTCTTGAGCTCCTAAGGAAGACTGTAGAAGACTTGTGCTGCACTGACTCGTGGAAGAGCCCTCAACCTCAGGGATATCCTCTTCTTTTGGCTCTGTGTGCGAGGGAAGTTCACCTTCCGTTAAGTTCGTGGGCTGGCTGGGAATAAGTACCATACTGAGCTCAATCTGGTCTGGGGTTTCAGATGGGCTCAAACCAACAGCTGTGACCGGCTGTAAGATGCTGTTGGGCAAGTGAACTGCTTCAGGAAGTGAAGGAGGAGTTGTTGGGGTCCTACTCGAGGAATCCTTTTCCTTTCGTTCAAGACTGGGGTTCTTGCTGCCCGGTGAGAGGGAAGACAATGAGAGTTTATCAGGAAGAGGATTGGGAATGTCTATATGGAGCAGGGGTCGAGCACTGCCGGTCAGTTTGACCTGGAGACCTTTAAAGGAAGAGTTTCCACTTGGGCCAGCGCTCAGTGTGGGTACGACTGCTGCATGGGGCGTGTAGGGGCCTGGAAAAGGGGATGCCAAAGTATTAAAGGAAGACACATGGTTAACAGGAGAGGTGGGCTTGCTCTGGGAGGAGCTCCGAGGGTTTGAAACGTCAGAACCTGAGCTCCTGCGTGGTTCTGAAGATCCTGTGTCTTCTCCTAGTTCCACCTCATTCAAGTTATCGCCCACTGAAACAGAGCGGGAAATCTTGGCCATAGAGCTAGTAGTAGGACTCATATAGGAACGGGATTTGGACTTCGTAGGCGTAGTGATGTCCCTGGGCAGGGTAGTGGTGGGGCTGGTGAGTGGGACGGTGGGAAGGGAACGCCGTGGTCTTTCAGAGGTCTGGGGCTGTGGGTGGACTTCCTTAGAAGGACGACTGGATATCTGGACAATATCAGCTGATCAGAAGAGGGAGGGAACAGTTGATTAATTTGAGAAAAGAAAAATCTCCAAGGAAAATATTACTTAAGATATAACTTTTTAGTTAATGGCTACACCATCAAGTAAACTTAAACTTTTCTTGAAACCAACCTAAATTAAATATATATATATATATATTTCTAAGACCTGGACATTTTCAAACTAGATTTTTCCTTCATTCCTTCATTTTCTTATGCCACTAACCCATGAATCACCCAACTAGGTTATCTTTAACCACTTTTTTTTAATAAGCATTGTACAAAGCAACTTTCAGTACATCTATACAGGGACAGACTCCCTGGGGCAACTAATATAAAACAAAATCCTGTATTTTGTAGCGCAATTTCATGGATGCTTTACCATCTGAGGAGATGTTGTGGATAGATTGAGCTTTCCTCATGCCCGCAGAACTGTTGTAACTAGCGGCAGCTTTAGCAACGGGGCTGATCATTCTGCGGGAGTCCATGACAGGTGTGCGTTTCTTTTGGATTAAACGCTGACCTGTTGTCCTCTCAGAGCCCTGGGGTTCCTGCTGTTTGCTTGGACTCTTATTCTCCATGAGGGGCCGTACCTCTGAGATAAGGGGCCGCACCACTCCACTGGTGGTTTTACTGTCAGTGCTTTTGTTTGTGGGGAATGAGAATGCAGTTCTAGTAAAAAAAAAAAAAAAGGAAGACCAAAGTCATGTTTTTCTTCTCAGAAGTCCAAGTCAAAGTTGGAAGGGATTTGACTGTCTTACCTGTTAGTGGAGTTCTGAGAAAGGAACTTCGATGACATGCTGTCAGAGATATTTGGAGTTACTCTGGTTGGACTTTCTGCCAAAAAAAAAAAAAAATATTGAGAACTCATACTTACAATAAAGACAATTTTGTTAAGAAAATTGTGAACATGACTAACACCCTACCAGGTTTGTTGAGGTCCGACAGGTTTGCAAAATGCTTCTTTAGAAAGGCCTCCTGGTCTGGGGTCTGAGGTACAGGAGTCTGAACCTCATTCTTCCTCAAGCTATCCTCCTCTTCCTCATCAAGATCTTCCATATCCAGTTCTGATGAGTTTCCATCTACACTCAGTGGCTCAGTCGGTTCAGAGTCTACAGTGAACACATAGAAACACGCAATCCTTTATCTCATCAAGGATATGTATTGCTTTAACAAAATGGCTGTCTGTCTTCTAGTTTCATTTTCTCTACCTTCTCCAGGGTGCTCAGGGCTAGAGAGAAGACTGCTGGAATAATCCATAGAGCAGGCACTGTCTGGACTCTGCTTCTCAGAACAAGAGTTCACTTTAGCACATCTCGCTCCATGGGGCAACTTTTTCACCTGATACTCACTATATACAAACAAAGACAAGGGAGTGGACAGACATTTGAGGATCATCTCAGCAGGGTGTTTTAGATCATCGTATTTGGACTGCACAATACAAGGAATATTCCAGCCAAACATGGACATCAGTTATTCAGCCTCATGTTGTTTGAAAAACTCCATGACTTTCTTTCTTCTGTGGTAAAAGATCTTTTGAGAAATGTCTCCAATGGGCTTCAATGTTTTTGTTCCAAGCATTCCTAAAAAGTATCATCTTTTGTATTCCACAGGAGAAAGAAAGTCATGTTTGGGACTACATGGGGTGAGTAAATGACAGAATTTTCATTTTTGTGTGGATTAAACACTGACTCACTGACTATAAAAATAAATTGGTGAGAAGTTTTTTTTTTTTTAACTAACCTGCCTGCAAGACTGATTTGATCTTCACATCCCTCAGGATACAGGACCTCTGTCTCTGGAGTTTGAGCAGACAGCTGGATGTAATGAGGACGTGTTTTATCTCCTGGTCCATTCTCTTCAGGTACCTACAGAGAATATACAAGTCAAAATGGTACAGAACAGACAAAGAGGTCTACATTGAGAAGCACACAAATAAACATTTTTGGCATTGATTTCAGAGCAGTTTTGATTCTCATTTAACTCCTGTGTTCTACAACCTGTCGCAGAGACTACAGCATTATTTTAATGAGATTCTACTTTGGTGAATGCTGTTTTTTTAACCTTCAAATGGTCTTCGTTTCCTGTTTACACTTCTGGGCTTCGGAGTCTATACGACCCCAACAATTGATTAATTGTACAAAAAATATACATTTTTAATTTTATACATTGCATTTATACTCTAGTACTAGGCATTCATTTCTGTGTAAAAATTCTCAGATTTTAAATTTTTTTTACATACCTTCAGAACAACCGAATCAAGCCCATTTTTTTGTGTGTGTATAGATAGATAATGTAGGAAAAGTCACAAAATCTTATTTTTTTTATTAAGTACAAGTCGATTGGGGTCGTATCAGACCCCATGACCTGATTGAGGGCTACATAAATTTGTCAATTTTATAAATTTCATGCAAAAACTAAATTGTTTTTGGTTAGTTCAAACTGCAAAATGGAGGAGATTTATCCCCAAGTCTGTTTCTGTGAGACTATATTGGACATTATATCACATTAGATACAAAGATACAAGTGTATACGTATGTTTAGCTTATTTTCATATAAAACTATAGCTAGTCGTTGAAGGATTCTGTATCTCACCCATGCAGCTATGGT
>NW_024121099.1:28386069-28488055 GCF_016745375.1 Pimephales promelas
AGCCAGCATGGGCACCGTGAAAGTGCTAGGTGATCTCGAAGGAGTGCATGGTGGCAGGCAATTCAGCTCATCTCTCATTGCCTGAAATGCTTCGGCCAGCACGCGTGTCATTTCCTGCTGCTCCTCAGTGGAGTTGGTGGAGTTGCTTAGCTACAGGAGTGCATACATATGCAAAGTTAGAGTCAAGTCAGCCACACAAAACAGTTTAGGCAGACGTGTGGGCTGAAGTGCAGCCTACTCTACAATTACATGTGAATGTGACCTAATGATAACCTACCATTTTGTAGAGGTAGGAGGCTCTTTTAAAACTGCTCTGCAATTCATTGGCAACCAGCCTGCAAGAATCCACGCTGAGAGATGTGTCTGCAAATGAGAAACCGAACTCTGTTAGTCATAGTGAGTCTTAAATGAGCTTTGCAACAAAACCAAGCAATTTTGACTGAGCATACAAAAGAGTGAAACTGAGAAGTATAAGCATAGGGATTATCACGCTTTCCGGGTTTCATGGGTGGGATTTGTCAACTTTCTGCATGTCCACTTCCGACGCAGTTCAACAATGGCTGAGACGAAGGCTATATATGTCACTCTGTTCCAATTAGTAAATCTAACCAACAATGCCAACCCTACATATTGAGTATAAGGAAGAACTGGATTCAAACTTTAAAAATAAAACAAGGTAGCGCGTTTGTTTGCAGCCGGCACTTTAGTGAATCAGACTAATTTACCAGGGATGCCGTATAAATAAACTTAGTGTAGTCCGTCATCAATTCAATGGAAGTAGCAGTGCACAAAGATCACTGAATCCGGAAGTCCTACGTATCAGCGTGATAATCCCCTATTGATAATGATTTACAGTGATTTACAGAAGTATGCCATGGATTAACATCATTTGATTTTCATGGAACAACAATCACGCTAACCCTAACTAAAACTGGAGGAAAACGATTGATCTGAAGAGAATTGTTTCAGGAAGTTATCCTAAAGATCAGAGGTTAATGATTGGTTTGGTAGGAATGTTGTTCCATGTCCATTCTTGCTCTAGTACCCCTTTTTCACAAGGCAGAGCTGGTTGGGAGCCAGAGCTACTTTCAAATCGGTTCTTTGTTTATCGACCACCAAAGCACCAGCTACGAACCATTAAAAGTGGTTCTTAAAGGGATACTCCACTTTTTTGGAAATAGGCTCATTACCACTCCCCCAGAGTTAAAAAGTTGAGTTTTAACGTTTTCGAATCAATTCAGCCGATTTTCCAATATTTAGAAGAATATCAGTATACAGACAGTTCCTGGTGTCATTGACTTCCATAGTATATTTTTTTCCTAAAATTCGAAAACGGTAAAAACTCGACTGTTTAACTCTGGGGAGTGGTAAAATGAGCCTATTTCCAAAAAAAAGTGGAGTATCCCTTTAAGTAGCACCAAATCATTGCTGGTCTAGAAGTAAGAACCGCTTACGTCAGTGGCTGGGGGCGGGGTTACCGTGACCAACAAGACGAATAGAAACTTGTGACCGGCATTTTTTTAAATAGCAGCTAATCATGCTAATAGCAGCTCGATTGTAATCTCCGTTAATGCAAGTTACGGCGAGCTACACGGACGTGCTGGATTCGCCGTGTTTGGATACCGATGTAGGTTTGCAAAGCCAGGAGCATAAATAGTAACGCAACCAACTGCCATTGTTGATGGAAGGCTTGTTCGAAATGCATCGGAGCAGAGTGGACTGATCAGAGCTGCGGGAGTGTTTGGAGAGTTTACGACTCCTTCTGCTTTTGAATCGAATCTTTTTCTAATGTTTTTTCGAATCGCTCTCGCAGTTCGAGATTCACAGTGCCGAACCATCTCAAACAAGCCTGGTGTGCTTGTGTGTGCCGCGCTAGCGTTGCTGGGCAACATGAGATGTATACATTGACGTAAGATCTGGCTCTGTGATGGCTCTCTAGCCTGTGGAAAGGCAAACCAGTTCTTTGAAAGCTCGAACCAACTCCGAACCAGCACTAGCTCTAGCTCTGAACCAGCACCTGGTTCTTGTTGGTGGAAAAGGGATATAGGAGGGTCACTTTCTTGCACAATTTAACTCCAATTCCAACCTTAATTTCAAAGACCTTTAACAGGTTCTGGTATGTTTAAAAAGGGTTGTAGCTAAACCCTAAAGGAAGGTAGACCTCCAGGAGCAGGATTAGACACCCTTGACCTAACTCAGGGAGGTCTAATCCTGCTCCTGAAGGGCCACTTTCCAAAGGAATGCAGGTCTAGCCCTAATTAAATGCACCTGAAACAGCATATCAAAGTCTTCAAGATCACTAGAATCCTCCAGGCAGGTTTAATGGAGCTAAACTCTGCAGAAAAGTACCCTAATATTAGGACAATAATCAGTTGATAGGAATATTGTTCCTTGTTATAAATATAAAATTTGATGGCAATATTTCGTTGTAGTAATGTTATTCCAACAAAGCTTATTGCATGCATGCATGACATGTACACACATTTTACACTATGAATTACAGTTGATGCTTTGAGGATCATCCATGTCTTTGGTTTAATGAAGAAAGTTTTAGCAAGTAAAATAACCCCCGGTTTCACAGACAATGCCTAAGCCTAGACTAAAATGAATGTTTGAGCAGTTTTAAATGAAAACAACTTGAACTGACATATCTTAAAATGCACATCAGTAATGTTTTTTTTTCTAAAGCATGTTTATAAAAGCTACTTAAAAGTCCTAACTAAACCTAGGCTTAATCCAAGCCCCGTCTGTGAAACCGGGCCTAAATGTGTAAACTTGGCCCATAAACTGGTTGAGTACCACTGGTTTAGAGGGCGGATGTTACAGCAAGTGTTAGTAAGGGCATGCCTCACCCTGCAGGTGGTACTGATTAATGGATGGAGAGGGTGAAGAGGAGATGAAAGAAGTGATGGAGGAGGTGGAGGATGAGCGAGGCCAAAGCCCTTTTGTAAACAAGTGTTTAGACAGCCCAAGTCGTAGCAGAATGGAAGATGGAATGAGGGATGACTGATTTCCCAGCAAACCTGAGTCTTGAGCTCCTAAGGAAGACTGTAGAAGACTTGTGCTGCACTGACTCGTGGAAGAGCCCTCAACCTCAGGGATATCCTCTTCTTTTGGCTCTGTGTGCGAGGGAAGTTCACCTTCCGTTAAGTTCGTGGGCTGGCTGGGAATAAGTACCATACTGAGCTCAATCTGGTCTGGGGTTTCAGATGGGCTCAAACCAACAGCTGTGACCGGCTGTAAGATGCTGTTGGGCAAGTGAACTGCTTCAGGAAGTGAAGGAGGAGTTGTTGGGGTCCTACTCGAGGAATCCTTTTCCTTTCGTTCAAGACTGGGGTTCTTGCTGCCCGGTGAGAGGGAAGACAATGAGAGTTTATCAGGAAGAGGATTGGGAATGTCTATATGGAGCAGGGGTCGAGCACTGCCGGTCAGTTTGACCTGGAGACCTTTAAAGGAAGAGTTTCCACTTGGGCCAGCGCTCAGTGTGGGTACGACTGCTGCATGGGGCGTGTAGGGGCCTGGAAAAGGGGATGCCAAAGTATTAAAGGAAGACACATGGTTAACAGGAGAGGTGGGCTTGCTCTGGGAGGAGCTCCGAGGGTTTGAAACGTCAGAACCTGAGCTCCTGCGTGGTTCTGAAGATCCTGTGTCTTCTCCTAGTTCCACCTCATTCAAGTTATCGCCCACTGAAACAGAGCGGGAAATCTTGGCCATAGAGCTAGTAGTAGGACTCATATAGGAACGGGATTTGGACTTCGTAGGCGTAGTGATGTCCCTGGGCAGGGTAGTGGTGGGGCTGGTGAGTGGGACGGTGGGAAGGGAACGCCGTGGTCTTTCAGAGGTCTGGGGCTGTGGGTGGACTTCCTTAGAAGGACGACTGGATATCTGGACAATATCAGCTGATCAGAAGAGGGAGGGAACAGTTGATTAATTTGAGAAAAGAAAAATCTCCAAGGAAAATATTACTTAAGATATAACTTTTTAGTTAATGGCTACACCATCAAGTAAACTTAAACTTTTCTTGAAACCAACCTAAATTAAATATATATATATATATATTTCTAAGACCTGGACATTTTCAAACTAGATTTTTCCTTCATTCCTTCATTTTCTTATGCCACTAACCCATGAATCACCCAACTAGGTTATCTTTAACCACTTTTTTTAATAAGCATTGTACAAAGCAACTTTCAGTACATCTATACAGGGACAGACTCCCTGGGGCAACTAATATAAAACAAAATCCTGTATTTTGTAGCGCAATTTCATGGATGCTTTACCATCTGAGGAGATGTTGTGGATAGATTGAGCTTTCCTCATGCCCGCAGAACTGTTGTAACTAGCGGCAGCTTTAGCAACGGGGCTGATCATTCTGCGGGAGTCCATGACAGGTGTGCGTTTCTTTTGGATTAAACGCTGACCTGTTGTCCTCTCAGAGCCCTGGGGTTCCTGCTGTTTGCTTGGACTCTTATTCTCCATGAGGGGCCGTACCTCTGAGATAAGGGGCCGCACCACTCCACTGGTGGTTTTACTGTCAGTGCTTTTGTTTGTGGGGAATGAGAATGCAGTTCTAGTAAAAAAAAAAAAAAAAGGAAGACCAAAGTCATGTTTTTCTTCTCAGAAGTCCAAGTCAAAGTTGGAAGGGATTTGACTGTCTTACCTGTTAGTGGAGTTCTGAGAAAGGAACTTCGATGACATGCTGTCAGAGATATTTGGAGTTACTCTGGTTGGACTTTCTGCCAAAAAAAAAAAATATTGAGAACTCATACTTACAATAAAGACAATTTTGTTAAGAAAATTGTGAACATGACTAACACCCTACCAGGTTTGTTGAGGTCCGACAGGTTTGCAAAATGCTTCTTTAGAAAGGCCTCCTGGTCTGGGGTCTGAGGTACAGGAGTCTGAACCTCATTCTTCCTCAAGCTATCCTCCTCTTCCTCATCAAGATCTTCCATATCCAGTTCTGATGAGTTTCCATCTACACTCAGTGGCTCAGTCGGTTCAGAGTCTACAGTGAACACATAGAAACACGCAATCCTTTATCTCATCAAGGATATGTATTGCTTTAACAAAATGGCTGTCTGTCTTCTAGTTTCATTTTCTCTACCTTCTCCAGGGTGCTCAGGGCTAGAGAGAAGACTGCTGGAATAATCCATAGAGCAGGCACTGTCTGGACTCTGCTTCTCAGAACAAGAGTTCACTTTAGCACATCTCGCTCCATGGGGCAACTTTTTCACCTGATACTCACTATATACAAACAAAGACAAGGGAGTGGACAGACATTTGAGGATCATCTCAGCAGGGTGTTTTAGATCATCGTATTTGGACTGCACAATACAAGGAATATTCCAGCCAAACATGGACATCAGTTATTCAGCCTCATGTTGTTTGAAAAACTCCATGACTTTCTTTCTTCTGTGGTAAAAGATCTTTTGAGAAATGTCTCCAATGGGCTTCAATGTTTTTGTTCCAAGCATTCCTAAAAAGTATCATCTTTTGTATTCCACAGGAGAAAGAAAGTCATGTTTGGGACTACATGGGGTGAGTAAATGACAGAATTTTCATTTTTGTGTGGATTAAACACTGACTCACTGACTATAAAAATAAATTGGTGAGAAGTTTTTTTTTTTTTTAACTAACCTGCCTGCAAGACTGATTTGATCTTCACATCCCTCAGGATACAGGACCTCTGTCTCTGGAGTTTGAGCAGACAGCTGGATGTAATGAGGACGTGTTTTATCTCCTGGTCCATTCTCTTCAGGTACCTACAGAGAATATACAAGTCAAAATGGTACAGAACAGACAAAGAGGTCTACATTGAGAA
Organism: Pimephales promelas; assembly: GCF_016745375.1. Next base: position 28,391,894 of record NW_024121099.1, read on the forward strand.
GCACACAAATAAACATTTTTTGGCATTGATTTCAGAGCAGTTTTGATTCTCATTTAACTCCTGTGTTCTACAACCTGTCGCAGAGACTACAGCATTATTTTAATGAGATTCTACTTTGGTGAATGCTGTTTTTTTAACCTTCAAATGGTCTTCGTTTCCTGTTTACACTTCTGGGCTTCGGAGTCTATACGACCCCAACAATTGATTAATTGTACAAAAAATATACATTTTTAATTTTATACATTGCATTTATACTCTAGTACTAGGCATTCATTTCTGTGTAAAAATTCTCAGATTTTAAATTTTTTTTTACATACCTTCAGAACAACCGAATCAAGCCCATTTTTTTGTGTGTGTATAGATAGATAATGTAGGAAAAGTCACAAAATCTTATTTTTTTTATTAAGTACAAGTCGATTGGGGTCGTATCAGACCCCATGACCTGATTGAGGGCTACATAAATTTGTCAATTTTATAAATTTCATGCAAAAACTAAATTGTTTTTGGTTAGTTCAAACTGCAAAATGGAGGAGATTTATCCCCAAGTCTGTTTCTGTGAGACTATATTGGACATTATATCACATTAGATACAAAGATACAAGTGTATACGTATGTTTAGCTTATTTTCATATAAAACTATAGCTAGTCGTTGAAGGATTCTGTATCTCACCCATGCAGCTATGGTCTGAAGACTGATGGTGCTGCCCAGTTCCTGGTTCCTCGGCGGTGGATGATCTTTATGAACATCATGAGTTTTGCTGGGGAAGAGAGGGAAGGAAAACGACTCTAGCTGCCTCAGGTCCAGCATGGACTTCACCTTCAGATCCATACTGCCCATTCGCCTGGACCAGCGCCGCCTTGGCCGTGGACCTGAACCCTCAACTTCACAACTGCTGGATTGCTGAGAAGAGAGAATAGGTGTGTTAAAGAGCACAGAGAAATAAACCAAATGACAGAATCAAAGTTAAAATGATGTGAAATTGTCATAAGCCCTAATTTGGAGGGTAACTGTTTCTCATGGGGAATGGATGTAAGGTATTTTCAGCATTTACAGAGGCTAGTTGGTGATTTTATTGCTGTCCAAATCCAGAATGTCAGTGTTTTTCTTCCACCACCCACGTTAAAATCCCCGGCCGAATTACCTACTGTTTTTTGACAACCACCAAGGTCGTGTGGTAATTTAATTGCCGTCCAATTCCACATATCTGAGTTTACAAGAAGAGATCACTTTGAAATTCAGTTTAAATGCTTTTTGACCACTGCGGAGCACCGTACAGTAACTGTAGCGCTTAACTGTCAATTTTATGCATTTTAAAGATGTCCACTTTTATTAATAAAATGCTAGAAAGTATTTACAAGAACAATATTTCATCACCGCTCCGCCTCAGCGAATGGGAGCTGTTAAGAACAAAAAGGAGACAGAGAAAGCAAACCAAGTAAACATTTGAAATGGGCCGTTATTGTGGCAGCAATATATGGTTAAATATAATTTTTAAATATGTATTATATACAATAATAAATAATATGCATTACAAATATAAACCAAGCAGCTTTATGTTTACCTGATGTAAATAAGAGGCTTTAACTTATTTCCTCTAATTTCCATATTTTTATAATAACATCCATCAATTTGAGATTTCATATAGCATGTCTAGCTTTCTACTTTTAAACAGGGCATTTAAACAATAAAATAATACATACAACATTATATTCCTATTATTAAATTAAATATGTATTTATTATTTTTTTATTCCAAGCACATTTTATTTACAGTACAACAGACAATCGTGCGGCTGACCACGTGACAGCGTGCTCTCAAGTTCATAGGATCACAGAACTCGCTCCTTCACTGTGAAAAAAAATCGCCATCCGAATACACGAGTTTAAAGGGATACTCCACCCATTTGCATTAAGATTTCCATTGTTAGAAACCCAGTCATACTATTGAATGGTCATGCAACACGAGACGAGAGAAATCCGCTATTCACCCTTTTCACTTCCTCCTACAATGATGCAAAAATCTTCATTTTACGTCATTGTAGGAGGAAGTGTAAGAATTGTGATGATTCCACCCTTTCAAACCCACCCATAGGTTTTCAATACATATTCATGTCTCCACTGGTGGAATTACCCTTTAACCACTGAAGTGCCATGCAAAAGTATTTTTACAGACTTCCACATGAGAAACAATTACCATTCAAATAGGGATTTAGACTTTCTTACCTTCTTCATGTGGGAATTGTGAGTATTGCGGCTTTCTTCGGATGATCCTTGTAACAGAAACAAACACTAATATTAGAAGACCGCAAAGCTTAAAATAAACATTTGGAAGAAGTCTCGCCCAATAAAATCACACAACGTGATCCAACCCAACCCAAAAGAGCCGGATGTAAAATTCAGAACTAGCCAAACCAGTTTATTAAGACTGCTGGAGACTGTCAGATGCGTTACCCGTCTCTTCGCCAGATGACAGGCGAGGAAACATCTCATCTTCATCCTCAATGCCCTCCTCTTCCTCTATGTCTTTGTCGCTGTCAGATGACATGGTGCCAATGACTGGGGCGCTGTGGATTTCTTTCCTTGTGCTGATACATACACACACACACAAAAAAAACACATTATAAAAACTCAAAACGGTGATGTGTAAGTGCAAAAACAACTAATGAGTGTGATTTGTTTTATACCCAAGTGTGTGCTGTTTATTTGGTGGGGTCTTCTGATCAGGTCTGCTGTTCTGTTTCAGGTCCGAGAGCCGTTGTCTCATTTTGATGGTTAACTCAGGACAGAGCCGCCACACAAAGATGCAGCTGAACACACATTTGATTAACATTGCAATATGATATGTCAAATATGAAGTCAAAAACAGATTCTGAGAAACATGATTTCAGACTGCCTACCTGTCTCCTGACACAGATATCAGATGCTTACAGTCATTAGTAAACTTCATTCCTGTGACAATCTCTAAAAGAGGACAACAAACACAATGCTTAGACTTGATTTCAGTTCAAAACGGAAGTTAAAACCTTTAAGGATCTTACCAGAGTGGCCAAACATGGTGGCCACACATTCTCCAGTGTAGAAGTCAAAGATGCAGATGTTTTTGTCTGAGCAGCTTGTGGCCACATAGAGACCAGAGGGATCCATCTGAACCTAATAAACACATTCAGATGGATCAATAACTGTATGACTGAGAGTAAACTAATAGACTGAACTAATATAAAGCCAAATCTCTTAATTCAGGGTCTGCCTACCTTGATAAGGGTCCCATCCTCCCCCTGCGATCCCTTGTAGACCTTCTTCTGTTTGCCATTGCAGATGTTAAAGATCCTGCAAATAAACAAGAACCAGAAACTTTCATGACTGTGACACTCGTCTGAGGGTTAGAGAGTGTGTAAAATGAAGAGGTATATTACATTACAACCGTTCTAATGTTTGGGGTCAGCGGGATTTTTATTTAGTAAATTAATACTTTTTTTGAGGGATCTTTGCCTTTAAGAAAGCATTAAATTGATAAAAAGTGACAGTAAAAACATATAACGAACGATTTCTATTATTGATAGATTTCTATACCTTTTATTCATCCAATAATCCTGAAGAAAAAAATACATCATGGTTTCCCCATCATATGAATCAGCACATATTTTAACATTGGTAATAATAAAAAATGTTTCTTGTGCAGCAAATCAGCATATTGGAATGATTTCTGAAGGATTTTTTTTTTTTTTTAAATTGTAATTATATTTATTATTACTGTTTTAAATGTACTTTTTATCAAATAAATGCAGACCCCAAACTTTTGAACAGTAGTGTAAATAATGATAGGTTTAGTTGGGAAAGCCTTGGGGGGGGGAAAACCCAAAAAACATCTAAAAGTATATAATTTGGCCATTTAAAAATCCGGAACTTCCTTTTTTGGCCTGGCAAAAGTTCTCATGTTCTGCCACATTCTATCTCAGCCACCTGGAGGCGCTATGGCTTCATCCCTCCACCTGTCATTCCTTACAGCAGATCATACAAGGCACTGGCAGCTTTGGGAGGAGCAGAACCAATGAACCCCTCAGTGCTTCACATGACTTACACGAGGAACAAAAAGAGTCTGTGCCCATTAGAGGCATTAAAAACCCAGAATGAGCTCCAGTACACAGGCATACAGCACTGGCTATTGAATCTATAGATATATTTGTATAGATCTGGCCTTCTTCTTTTAAGATCATTCACTGCCACTGCACCAAACTGCATAGAAAAGACGCTGCTTCCAGAGAGAATGAGACAAAGGCACTAAATGGTCAGCTGTATTATACACGACATTCCTGACATTTTTCTTGCCCACAGTGCAGAATGAATTTGCGACCGTCGTTTAAATGAACAAAGGAAAACAGTTGCAAGTCATGCGCTGTGCTGGTTCCTTCCTAATGTTGCCCTTTTGTGTGGGACAGCAAAGTGAGACTTACAAAACACAATGAGGAAAAGAGTGCCAACGCTGGAGAATAAAGTGCAAAACTTGAAAATGATCAAGTCAGCAGTAGGGCAAATCTCACAAAACTGGCAAGAGCATGTCCGGGTTATTTCAACAACAACAACAACAACAACGTACTGTAAACTGTATGTGTGTGTATGACAATTTAAGAAAATTTAAATTTAAGAAAATTGTTTTATATTATTACAATACAATAGTATTACAACTTAAGAAAAACTAAAATTTAAGAAAATAATTTTCTATTTAAATATATTAAAATGTAATTTACAGACATGGACAGATTTGTTGGTACCCTTCCATGAAAAAAAAAATAACACACAATTGTCTTTATGCACAGCTAACCTGCAACATGGCCTTTAAACTATTTTGTTGCACCGCCTTTAGAGGCAATCACTGCAAACAAGTGATTTCTGTAGTTCCCAATGAGACTTCTGCATCTGTCAACAGGTATTTGGCCCTCTCTGCATAAGTGTCAGCTTTGATGGGTGCCTTCTCCACACAGCAAGTTTCAACTCTTTCCATAAATGTTCGATGGGATTTAGATCAGGGTTCATAGAAGGCCACTTCAGAACAAACCAGTGTTTGTTCTTAGCCATTCTTGGGTGTTTTCAGCTCTATGTTTTGGCTCATTATCCTTGTTGAAGGACCCATGAGCTGCAACTGAGACAGAGTTTTCTGACGCTCCGTTTATCTTTCTAAAGTGGAGTCCTGCTGGGTCTTCTTCCATGGAGCCCACTGTTGCTCAAAGAGTCGGATGGTACGATCACACACTGATGAACCCAGACCTTGGAGTATTTTCTTGAGAAGTTTTCCTTGGCTCTTTGTCTACCATTCACACTATCCTTCTGTCCAATCAGAGGTCAGTTTTCCTCTTGCGGCCGCATTCAGGAAGGTTGGCTACAGTCCCGTGTCCTTTACAGTTACAAATGTTATTAAATGAGTAGTTCACTTTTAAAAAAAAACAACTTTTGCTGATAATTTACTCACCCCCATGTCATCCAAGATGTCCACGTTTTTTTCCTTCTTCAGTCGAAAAGAAATTAAGGTTTTTGATGAAAACAATCCAGGATTTTCTCCATATAATGGACTTCACTGGGAACCAAACGGTTCAAGGTCCAAATGAGAGTTTCAGTGCAGCTTCAAAGGGCTTTAAATGGTACATATCATGCTTTTAAATCATTCATTTTTACTTATAAATCATACATTTGTGGTCTATATAAAGCATAACTGCAATGCCTGGGTCTGAATTCCTCATTATTATAGCTCCACAAGCCCCTTTTCTACCCCTTTTCTGATGTGCGTCTTTGAGCGACCCGTTTCAAAGCGGCCCCTTTAAATAAAACGGAGTTGCGTCTTTCCCCGCCCGCTCTCCAGGTCGCTGAGTTCACACTCGGTTCAACACCCCGCGTTCGGCCATTATTGTAGTTTGATAAGAGATATACGATTATATACTATAGCTTCAAAGAACATTTTTAGTCACTCGTTGACAAAATGTCAGCAACGGAAGACTTGTCCATCAAGCCTTACATATTCGAGCCAGAGCGAGCGATTTGATAAAGACGACGACGAACCTGCAGAACAACGTCTTCATATGGATGCAGTGGTATGTAACGTTAAGTTAAAGGACAACTCCGGCGCAAAATGAACCTTTGGTCTAATTGCACATTGTTACCTATTCAACCGTTATCTGAGATTTTTTTTCATGATTGCCGAATCTAAATAGTTTTATCTATAAAAACAGTTTAGCCTATAATGCTAGTATAACGCTAGTCTATAGGGCATAGAGTAATGACAAATAAAAATCGCTTTTTATTACCACTAACAAGGCTCAAAATAGCCCCACACTAACACGGTAGCACAATAAGGATCCCTACATGCAAAACGAAGCATTGAGAACTTTGTCAGTGTGCATACAGTTTAATAAGAAGATATTTTATACACACAGTCAACTTCGCGAATACAGGAAGAAGCCATCTTTAAAATATAGTCTCTACCAGTCGATCTACGAACGCTGATCCAAGTGCGCTGAACTGTGCAGAATCTTATATGGTCCGTTGTTTCCGGAAGAAACACAAACACGAACCATTTTCTTCTCTTTAATATGTACATGTTGCCTACTGTTCGCGCTCACATTATCACTTTATTCACATCTCACCAGCGCACTTGGATCGGCGTTCGTAGATCGACTGGTAGAGACTATTTTTCAAAGATGGCTTCTTCCTGTATTCGCAAAGTTGACTGTGTGTATAAAATATCTTCTTATTAAACGGTATGGACACTGACAAAGTTCTCAATGCTTCGGTTTGAATTTAGGGATCCTTATTGTGCTACCGTGTTACTGTGGGGCTAATTTGAGCCTTGTTAGTGGTAATAAAAAGCGATTTTTATTTGTCATTACTCTATGCCCTATAGACTAGCGTTATACTAGCATAATAGGCTAAACTGTTTTTATAGATAAAACTATTTACATTCGGCAATCATGAAAAAAAATCTCAGATAACGGTTGACTAGGTAACAATGTGTAATTAGACCAAAGGTTCATTTTGCGCCGGAGTTGTCCTTTAACTATGTTGTGTTATTAGTGAAAGTCGACTATTTCTCTTGTTAAAACAAGCACACTGACAAGATAAATGACTACGGTCCAATCTTACCACTAAAAATCTGTATTAATAATAATATAATAACTTACGTGTAGCAAAGCATCAGAAAACACAGCAGCTAAATGAATCATTCAGACGAAGTCGATCGGCAAACCCTTCTGTATACTGGCGGAGGTTGTTGAAGTGGGAATCCTTAAAGTGCTTCAGGTCACTACATCCAACAACCAAACATTTTGACTTGCCCTCTCGTAACTTCTGCATCATTGAGCTCGGACTACAAAATCGGAGCGAGAAATAATAATGGCGGATTGCTCGAAGTGTTGGGCCGGTAGTCAATGTCCTTATTTGGCAGTTCCGCTGCAAATACGGTGACGTTATAGTTCAAAAAAACGTCATAGAGAACAGAATTGAACAGGTTGAAAAATATGACCAAAACAGAATATAAAGATATAAACGAAGCACCTGAAGAGAATAATTTCATCTTTTCTGTACTTATAAACACTCCAAATACACAACAAAATGCATTTAAGGGCTAAAAAAGCGGATTTTGCATGATATGTCCCCTTTAAACGACACCAGACGATGAATAAGGGTCTTATCTAGGACCTTTCGAGTCATGACTCGAAAAAAGATTTGTTCATTTTGATGAACGAGTTTGTACAGGAGAGTCACGAATGCTCATCACAGAATAGAGCAAGGCGAACATTTGTGCTTATAAAACTTAAAGCTTCATGTTTTAGTTTCCTTCTTTTGCCTGAAATGTGAACTGGACATGTTTTTGTGACAGTCACCCAGTTAAACAATCACAGGATGAGACAATCAGATTGATTTTGGCTGGTCAGGTGTCTCAGACAGTACAGACAGGCTGACTCAGTACGTGTGTATGCACATGGTAAATGGAACATGCTAAATGTGACAGGATTAACCAGTCGAGCCTCTAATTCCATCCTCCTGTGCAAACACCTGAGTGATAATCTGCTAACACTGCGAGCCTGGCTACAGATGACTGAAATGCCCCGTCCAGATATACATCACACTGTCGATACAATCATCCCTTCATAAATGAGTCAAAACACTGTAAAAATACAGCAATCAAAACACATTCATGTATATATAGATACAAAAACACATGGGTGCAGTGATACAAACACATTAGCAAAATTAACTGGAATTTCTTGGAAGACGGGCTTAACTAGCAGATGGACAAAAGGACAGGATTCTACAACTACTATACAAATGATAGCCAACAAGAAAACAAACAAACCTGATGCTGCGATCCTGACAGCCAACAACAGTATACTTCCTTGTGGGGTCGATGTCCATGTCATACAGAGTAGTCTTCCTCACTATGTGATGAGTACGCGTGAACTCCGTTCCCTCCTCTGTCTGTTTTGAGGCATTTAATTATTAGTTCAGCAAGAATGTAAAAAAACACTTTAGAATACTTTTCCGTCTACACGGAAACATATGAGTAACGCAATACAAAAATTCTAGCTATTATTAACGAACAACACATTCTGATTTACAAAATTAGAAAGTAATAAGATGTTTATATCAGTTCTTACCTGGCAATATTTATTTAAAGGAGTAGTTCACTTTAAAAAAAAACTTTGCTGATAATTTCCTCACCCCCATGTCATCCAAGATGTCCATGTCTTTCTTTCTTCAGTCGAAAAGAAATGAAGGTTTTTGATTAAAACATTCCAGGATTTTCTCCCTATAATGGACTTCAATGGGAACCAAACGGTTCAAGGTCCAATTGAGACTTTCAGTGCAGCTTCAAAGGGCTTTAAACGACACCAGACGATGAATAAGGGTCTTATCTAGGACTTTTCGAGTCATGACTCGAAAAAAGATTTGTTCATTTTGATGAACGAATTCGAACAGGAGAGTCACGACTCATGAACGCTCACACAGAACAGAGCAAGGCGAGCATTTGTGCTTATAAAACTTAAACTTTTTTATTTATTCTTTAAATGACTGATCGTTTCTCTAGATAAGACCCTTATTCATCGTCTGGTGTTGTTTAAAGCCATTTGAAGCTGCACTGAAACTCTCATTTGGACCTTGAACCGTTTGGTTCCCATTGAAGTCCATTATATGGAGAAAATCCTGGAATATTTTCATCAAAAACCTTCATTTCTTTTCGACTGAAGAAAGAAAGACATTTTGCTGACAAATTATCAGCAAATGTTTTTTTAAAAGTGAACTACTCTTTTAATTATGTCCATGTTTCTAGATTAATCTCAGTAGATCTCAACTCTTATACATAATTCTTTAATGTTCATTCAGAAACAGACTGGGGCTCTTCAAAGCTGTTTTCTTGGTGATCATATTAGACGTCAGAATAAAGTGCTTGTTTGTGTTTCACACTTAATCACTGGCCGTTGGTATCTCATTTGCAGGAGGGTGTTAAGTGCCAGTGTGTCTATTTTAAATCAGGTGTTCTTTGAAACACTGGCAACAGTTTCTTTAAGCCTGAGGAATCTGACAGCTCTGACTCAGGCTCCAGTTTCATCCTCACTGAACTGGATGAGAACAAATCCTGAACTGAACAGAGCTGAAAAACAACTTAATTGTCTTCAGTAGAGCTACTAATAGCTAAACTAAACTTGTTTAGGAATGAATTAACTTTACACAGTTATTGAACTGAATTGGATCAATGACACAAAATTTCGAAATTACCGAAATATCATAAATTTACAAAATTGTAAGTTGACTCAGATAGCAGAGAATAGATGGAAACATGGTATGTATAATGTTAAAAAGGGCTAAGCGCAATAAGCCATGGAAAAAAGCTCAATGCGGTACTGGCACGCACATCTCGGACAGTGTGCGATCCCCAATACGCTGATTTCATGCAGCCGCCATTTTGAAATCGAAAGTGGGGCTCCGGTGGGAAGAATATCGGAAGTACAGATAGACAACAATGTCTTGGACTACCAACCTGAAGCTGCTGCCGCGATTTAATTGGATGTTAATATCCACTATAGGATATATATATATATAGTTCGTTCCTGCTTCTTTTTTTACGTTCTGAATATATAAAAAAATAATTGATCAATTTTACTGTATATAGTCTAAAGTATGAAAGAAATGTATGTACATTTTTAGAATAACAAATTTCTACATTAAACATAACAATACGCCATCACATTCACGACTCTCCTATGATTAAAGGCGACACTTCCGGTTTTCCGCCATTTCAAAATGGCGGCTGCGTGAAATCAGCATATTCAGTTCTCTTCTGCAGCTTATATGGCCAAATGCACACAAAATTATGTTAAATTATTGCTTAAAGACATGGTATTCACGTAAATAGTCGATTATGTCTTAAGTGAACGTAAACAGTTGAGGAATAAAACGTATGTGCAACAGTATTTTGGATCTGTGCATTAGCTCTTAAAGAGACAGCAGCCTAATAAACCTGCCTTTGTCTGTGTTTTTAATGTGAATCAAACAACAAAAGACAAAGCTAAAATCACTGCTTTTGACTGAATCACTTTTATAGATGCACCACAATGGGGTGGTGATGGCGCAGTGGATAAGACACATGCCTTTGGTGTGAGAGACCCGGGTCCGAATCCACTGTGAGACACCAAGCAAGACACTTAACCCCTAGTTGCTCCAGAGGCATGCGACCTCTGACATATATAGCAATTGTAGGTCGCTTTGGATAAAAGCGTCAGCTAAATAAATGTCCGAGATGCGTGACGCTATACAAATAAAGGTGACCTGACTTGACTTCTGACCAATGAGGGAAATGCTACTTTTTAACATTAGAGAAGGCCAATAAAAATAGCAGAATTATGGCAAAGATTAGAATAAAAATATTGAAATATGACCAACTGAGTTTGACTCTCACCTTCTGTGCCGTGCGGAAGTAGATGCTCTTATCTGCACCACAACTGATCATTCTGACTTTCCCTTCATTAGCTGAAAAAACAAGAAAAGATGTCACACATGAACACTTCCAGCATTATTAAATAAAACTCGGCTAGGCTATCAAGATCTCACCAGCGAATCGGACAGCAGTGATAGAGGAAGAGTGTTCATCCAGTGTTTGCAGGAGGCCATATTCCCGATCCGCATCCAGAACGTGGATCAGTCTGTCTCTGCTGGCGGTGGCCAACAGTTTCAGCCCTAAACACACACACATAATACAGAGAGCAAAAGATACGTTCTAAAATGGAGTAAACATGCTGAATATTCAATAATTATTTTTGATCAAATAAACGCAGCATTAGTGAGCATAAGATACTTTTTTCAAAAACATTTAGTCGTGTACATGAATATGGTGTTCATTTAGTACCATCTTCTGATACCATCACCGGTATTCCCTCAGTACATTTCTGTAAGGATAAACCAGCAGAACTGCAATTCTGAAATAGTGTTAAAAGGTTCAATATCCGGTGAGACGTGTCGAGAGCGGCTCTTGCTGCGCTCCTGGGTTTGTTCTCACACGTATCACACCACAAGCTGATTCACTAACACAGTGTGTTCATGTGTGACTTCACACGCCGAAGAAAAGAATGCAAATGCCTCGTTAAGTGTGAGAACAGAACATGATATGTTTCTGCAACGCTAAGCAGAACAAAAGAGTCAAGATAAGCATTCATCAATATTCTAATGGCTTCAGAGTTTTTCAAAGCAAAAGCTGATAGAAATGCAACTTGTGAGGATACTATTCCAGATACTAACAGACCATTAGATAGAATATCTCATTTGCTTAAAGGAGCTGTATGTAAGATTGTGGCCAAAACTGGTACTGCAATCATTGTCAAATTAGGGTGTATCCCCCCTTCCCCCTTGACTCGAGGTTGCCAGATATGCTGCAGGTTCTAGCAGGAACATAAGGCGCTTTTCCACTGCATAGTACGGTACGGTTCGGTTCGGTACGGCTCACTCGTGGTGCTTTTCCACTGCATGGTACGGTACAGTACGGTTCGCTTCGGGTCGCTTTAAATGGTACCTGGTCTGTTGAGGTTCCAAGCGTACCGTACCGGTACTAAAATTTGACGTGAAACACTGCAGATCACTAATTGGTCAGACAGAATCGTCACTACCAGCGTCATTGGATTTGCGACACGATACACTTTTTTAGCAGTATTTTTGTTTTGCTGCCATCAGCCTCATTTTAAACACTTTTTTCCGTCTAGCAGTTAAAAACAACCAAATACTGAGAATCAGGAACACCATCCCCTCGATAGTCTCCATTGTTTCTGTGTTGTGGGTTTGAAAATGTGGCGCTTTTAAGATGATGTCATGGCAGTAGAGGCGCGCGCAAATAACGATCAGTCCCACACACTTTGAAGGGGTACTACTGCAATGGAAACGCAAAGCGATCCGAACTGTTCCGCGCCGAGTCGAAGCGTACTGAGCCGAACCGTACCGTACTATGCAGTGGAAAAGCGCCAATAGACTGCTACAAGAAGCTTCCAATGGCAAGTGACGAGTCCGGACTTTATTTCGGACTTTGTACAAAGTATTTCGGATTCATATCAAGTTTTTTTTTTTGGGTTTCGCAACGTTAGACATTTTTTTTATACAATTCCGACACGTTTGTATCTACAGCTGTGGTAACTAGAGAAGAGCTGGCAACCCGAATGCTGCAACACTACTGACTCTGTGATTGGTAGATCGGTGGAGGGGTGGCGCATCAGAGCGAAACACAACATGACAACATCAACACCAGTCGAGGGCTGCAACTTCACTTTTTAGATGACAATATCCTGCCGGGACTACTGTTGTCAGTGATATAAGTATTTGAAATGAACATGATTTCTTAATGTCTAGTGACACATTCATTGAAATAAATTTTTTTGGCATACAGCTCTTTAGTTGTTTTTTTTTTTTTTTTTAATTGAAATAACTGCTAACATTTAGTGCATTTGAGCAAAATAAGATTTCAAGTATCAAATCATATTTGGGACCACACTATTTACTGTTTCTTATCACAAATCTGGGATTTTTGATAAAAGTTACAGTTAAAGATTCAATCCAAGCATGTTTTGCTATTTAAATGCTTTCAGCTACTAATAAAGGCATGTCTCAGTCGCTTAAACTACAGCATATATTGAAAATAAATAAGTTTAGTACACTCTAGTTACTTTAATATACCCTTTTTATATGCATTCCCCACAATTCAGTGCAGAAAATGTCGAAATACTGTGCAGAATATGTGGAGCCATTTTTAGCTTGTTAGTGGGTGGGACCAATGGACCATTAAACTGAAAGAACCCTATCAGGAGAAGGAAGAAAGCAGGGCAGTGAGATCGTGTACCTCTATGTGTGTTCTTCTAGCAGATGTTCTGTTTCTCATCGAGCTGTACTCAGTGTCTGGCCTTGAGCCTGATATAAACCACTAGCTAAGGCAACGCAGTACAACTTCACACTTTACAGGGCATGATAATGACTCTCTAAACCTGCTCTAAAGAGCTCAAGAGCTTTACAGAACCTGAGAGGATTTCACTATTGTAGTTAGTGATGGTTAGAGGCAAGATTTTCAACATAACAAGAATACGGGCGAAAAATGTCCCATGGAGTTGCATTAAAGGATGGACCAAAGCATTGGTGTTATTGTTTACTAAAACTATTGGTTATTGAAATGAACTGAAGTAAAACGTTTTACTCAAAGTACTAAAATTACTACAGTAATACTGAAATGTTAATTATTGTCAATTAAAGTGTGGCAATTTCAAGTCCCAGGCAAAAAAGCTACAAATAAGTGAAAAAAAAAAGCAATTAAAATATTACAGCTCAACAAAATTACAAAAAAATTAATGAAACCTGAAAATATAAAAATAAAAGCTAAATAATTACAATAATAAATAAGATACATTATCACAATGGTAATACCATGCTATCCTATTTATACCATTTCACTGTACTATGGACAGTTTTTTGGAAGTGCCGACGGTTTCCAAAGTATATTATCTTGCTGTTTTGGATCAACTATTACTGGTATGTCAGTTTCCTCTAACCTTGTCACATCAGCATCTACTATCTTTAATGGACACCCTTCTTTATTTCCTTTGAATTTAAATGAACAGAGTCATTTAAAACAGAAGCTCTATCAAGAGCATCTGTGGCATGCTGTCGATTACCACAGAAAATAGTAGCATCGATAGTTGTTTTTTGTTGTTCATACGAACTGAAGCATGAGGAATTATAACTATTTTCTCTGGAAAAACGACAGCATGTCACAGATGCTTAAAGACTGACAGAGTTTAAAGCTTATTTCTGTGCCACTAGCATCACAAGAATCAACCAAACAAATGACCTGCTTTTTGTTGTCACTGCGCATTTAAACTGGGACAAGAGAAATAATATTAAAGGGGTAGCTCACTTTTAAAAAAAGTTTTGCTGATAATTTCCTCACCCCCATGTCATCCAAGATGTCCACGTCTTTCTTTCTTCAGTCGAAAAGAAATTAAGATTTTTGATGAAAACATTCCAGCATTTTTCTCCATATAATGGACTTCAATGGGAACCAAACGGTTCAAGGTCCAAAAGACACTTTCAGTACAAACTGCAAACTATTCAAAGGGCTTTAAACGATTCCAGACGATGAATAAGGGTCTTATCAAGCGAAACGATCACTCATTTAAAAAAAAAAAAAAAATCACTTTCTCCGCGTCAACTCATTTGTTTCGTTCGTTGAATGAACTAAATGACTCGGAAAAAGATTTGTTCATTTTGAACAGAAAAGTCACAAACGTGCGTCACAGTACAGAGCAAGGCGAGCATTTGAGCTTATAAAACTTGAACTTTGTTATTTATTTTTTAAATGAGCGATCCTTTCGCTTGATAAGATCCTTATTCATCGTCTGGAATCGTTTAAAGCCCTTTGAACAGTTTGCAGTTTGTACTGAAAGTGTCTTTTGGACCTTGAACCGTTTGGTTCACACTGAAGTCCATTATATGGAGAAAAATCCTGGAATGTTTTCATCAAAAATCTTAATTTCTTTTCGACTGAAGAAAGAAAGACATGGACATCTTGGATGACATGGGGGTGAGTAAATTATCAGCAAAAGTTTTTTTAAAAGTGAACTACTCTTTTAACATCGAAAACATGAAACGTATTACATTTCGAGCTGTGAAGTTTGAACTGTAAACGCTGCTGTTGGCATACGTGTGAAGTGGTGACTTCAAGGTTACGAAGCATCTGCTGAGCATCTGAGCTGGATCAGCACTTCCTCTTGACTGGGGCATTAAGCGGCCCCTCAGTGGAGGATTTAATCAGCTACAGATCTATAATGAAAAAACACGTGTTCTCAGCGTTCTCAGCACTCACCGGTCTCGGGTTTGGAGTACTCCAGACACAGGATCTCAGAGTCATGGGCCTGAACATCCAGAATTTCCTCCATGCTCTCCAAATCGTGGATTCTGGAAAACAACAGTAGTTCAGTGAGGGTCTGATTGGCAAAAACATTTTCTGAAGAAAAGTATAATGCATATATAGTCTTATACTGCATTATATATAGTCTTCGTAGAAAGGGTAACATGTTTTTCCCACATGCATTGGCACAAACACACATCGACCTTTCCTTTAAAACCTCAGAGGATCAATCAACTAAAATCAATTAGTGAAGAAGTGAAAAACAGACCTCAGCGTTCCATTGCGGTCCCCTGATGCCAGGTGCAGGCCGTCTGGGCTCACACACATGGTCCTAATGCCCGTCCGGTTCTCTGAGGTCTGAGGGTCGACCTTCTCAGAGTTACTGGAGGTGATGCAGTCCGTGTCCAGCAGGGTGGAGGTGTTGTTGTCCATATAAATGACCTTCTGGAGGTCCTTTAGTGGCGAAAGAAATGATAATCTGTGACTTGTTCATTTCATTTCATATCATTTATACAAGTCATAAAATGCATGATTGATTGTTATTCTAGATAATAAAGTAAAGTATCACAGCAAATTTAGTTTCTCAGGACTAAATTAACTATTCTGTGACGAATAACCAACTTAACTAACCACCAATGTTTGAAAATGATTGTTTCCAAATATCCTATTTTAATTTTGAACAGTATTAAATAGCTTTGTTTTGAAAAGTGTACTTGTTTTAACTTTCTTTTATAATGAATGCTATTTGATATGATATTTTGGGTCCCACTTTAGTTTGGGGAACACTGTTCACTATTAACAATGACTTTTGCCTCAATAAACTCCTAATTACTGCTTATTAATAGTTAGTAAGGTAGTTGTAAAGTTTAGGTATTGGGTAAGATTAATAGATAATGAATATGGTCATGCAGAATGAGGCTGCTTTATAAGTACTAATAAAGCCAATTATGCTAGTAATAAGCTAATGCTAATAAGCAACTAGTTAATAGCGAGAAAATTGGAACTCAAACTCGTGTTCCCATATTTTATCATCTAATGCCATGATATTCATACATTCGACGTGTGGATTAAACTTCTAAATGACTTTTGAGGCTATAGTAGCTAACGTTTGCATCAGTTCAGTAGCAAGCTAAGTATGCTGCTTGCCTTTTCAAAGAAAAATCAAAAGTTTGGGGCTGATTTGATGCTCAAGAGACATTTCTCATTATAAGTATTAATATTGAAAACAGTTGTGCTGCTTAATCCTTTGTGATTTTTTAGGACACTTAGAATAGAAAGTTAGGTAACACTTAGTTTATGGTTCAATTCTCGCTATTAAATAGTTGCTTATTACCTTGTATAATATTTTGGCTGTTTATTAGTACTTATAAAAAACACATATTAATACCTTATTCTGCCTTATAACCATATTCTACATCCCTTAAACACTCAATACCTAAACTTAAAGGGGTATGGATAAGGGTATGTTTTAGCTTACCTCAAGGGCATCCAAGATGTAGGTGTCTTTGTTTCAACAGTATTTTCAATTTTGATATTTTTAGGTCAAACCGTTCTTGTCTGTCAGTCATATAATGGAGGTCTATGGTCACCACCTCAAAGAGCATGCACAGAGAAGTCCAAATTAAACATGATTTAATGACTCGTACATGTAAGTACACATTGATGGTCTAAGACACGAAACGAGCGGTTTGTGTGAGAAAACGAAGAGTATTTATATCGTTTTTACCTCATTGTGGCTGTAACCACGGATCACTTGGACGTGGCTGTGGTTAAAAGCGATAAAAAAAGATAAATACTGTTCGTTTTCTCACACAAACTGCTCGTTTCATGTCTTAGGCCATCAATGTGTACTTACTGTACATTTTATGAGTCATTAAATCATGTTTAATTTGGACTTCTCTGTGCATGCTCTTTGAGGTGGTGACCATAGACCTCCATTATATGACTGACAGACAAGAACGGTTTGACCTAAAAATATCAAAATTGAAAATACTGTGGAAACAAAGACACCTACATCTTGGATGCCCTTGAGGTAAGCTAAAATATACCAAAAATTAATTTCAAAGTGAACTATCCCTTTAACCACTACCTTACTAACTATTAATAATCAGTAATTAGAAGTTTATTGAGGGAAAAAATGATAGTTAATAGTTAAATAATAAGGAAAATTGGACCCTAATCTAAAGTGTGATCAAAAGAACAGCATTTATCTGAAATAGAAATCCTGTGTAACACTATAAATGTCTTTACTGTCACTTTTCATCAATTTAATGTGTCTGTGCTTTAAAAAACAACAACTTTTGAATCTAAAAGACACCCTAGTAGGTTACATTTATTTCAAGTCTTGAGTTTACAAAACTCACATTGCTGATGACGTTTCGGCTGAGGGTGGTGTTCTGCGCATCGGTGTTCCATAAACGGATAGTATTGTCAGAGGAACAGCTGAGGAACGATCCGGGACACAAACGCGGCTGCTCTCCATCCTTCGTCTCTGGGTACACCTGCAGGACAAAGGAAGGCGATGATATTCAACCTGACAAAAAAACAGCATTACAATCACACAAACTCATACGATACTGTACAAATACAGGTGTATTTACTCTAGTGTGGCATTCAAAATCAGACCCAAGGATTTTGCACGAGGCGTTATGACAGATCCTCTTTATGTATACAGAGATACAGTATATTCTATAAGAAGGATCACAGTACTTTGCTTAATTGAATGTTTCTTTAATATTTCAATTATATAACAACGATTTGAGCAAAAGTCATAAGGCATTTTGCGCCATATTTTGAATATAATCACGGCTGAAGCTGTCTGTCGCATTTTGTGCAACAAAACCCTTTTGCTAACACTATATTCACAATATTTCAGTTTCTTATTGACTGATTATTCAGGCCTGATGTACTTGTGGACATATTTCAGGAACTGTGATGAGGTCACAAAATGCCAGGCAACTAAAGAAAGACACAACAAACCAAAAGGGAAGTCACTGCCATGAATCTTGTGATCTGATATGAACATACAGTCCATGACACAACCAGAAAATACAGTATATGCTGTATGTCGACAAATCCCTCAGGTTTTTAAAATGTATGTTGCATGTCACAAAGAACTAAGACACGTTAAAAGACCTTTTGTCTGGTACAAAAAGAGCAAACACTGCACATTCCTGACTGGATTACACGTATAAAACAAGGTACAACAGTAACAGGCTAGGCTGAAATCTACAGAGGGTGGGTTTCCATTAATACAATTAGTTCACATCAGACCACACAAAAATATTACAAAAACATGAGGCACAAATACGAAAGACCTGCCTCACATTATTTCAGCAGCCAAAATGTCAACACACAACACAATGAAAGGAAAAAAAACATGTGACTTCAGTCAGAAGTCTGGATACATGACTGAATTTTCTCATAACTTTAAAAGCCCTTTGATCTAATTCTTATGCTTGAAATGCTTGAAATTATTTTAGAAGGTAAATGTAAATTGTATCTATATTAATAGATTTTACAAAACGTAATAATTATTTAGTATTTGTATTTTATATATTATTTAATTTTTAAAGGTTTTATTATTTCATTTTATATTTGATTAAATTTGTTTTTTTATATATATTTTTTTATTTTATGTCATTTTATTAATACATTTGGTATTATATTTTAAATTATTTTAAATGAAATAAAATAAAATGAAATGTATTTATTATTGTATTATTGTTATTGTAATTATTTTATTTTATTCACCTGATCAGCACTGACTATCAGTCACAGCCTAGCATGAATTTATCTTATTCCTCACCTCCACGCTCCATACGCATGCCGAATGGTAGAGGGCCGAGTAAACCTTGCCCACTTTACGAAGATCACGTACATCCCACACGTACAGACTGTGATCGTTGTACACACAGGACAGCCAGCGGTTCGTGGGGTCATAGGATACGGCCACGGCGTCAGGATAGCGGACGTTTTCCTTGTAGGCGAAGAGGTGGCTGTGGAGAGATCATGATGGATTAGTGGGACAGTAAAGTCAGCTGTACAGCGAGGTCACAAAAGGTCTTCTAGACCCGCACTTAGACCACTGTATATATTCTGTAAAATGACGCATGTAAACAAGTATTTCCATCATGATCATACACAAACCATGCCCTGCATTTACAGACAAATAAAACCAAAACCTCACAAAAAAAAGAACAACTGAAAGCAATTGTTACTTTTCTGTAGTCTAAAAATATTACAGACTCAAAGAGACACGGACACATCTTAGTGTCTTCCTGAACAATATAATATATAATAGAGGTCAACTGCCATGTCTCAGCCTTGCAGAAGTGTCTTTGCATATTTATGAGCGGTGGACTAAGAGGTCTTGTGTGTTTGACAGTTTAGAGGGAAAGCAGGGAATGCTAAACAGATGTCAATGGCTAAGCCGTTTCATCTAGACTACATGAATCCGCACTGAATCTTAAAACAGACTGATATTTGCATATCTATGATGCCACACACCAGACAGAAGCTCATCCAGTAGAAAATCTCAGAAGATTTCCAAGTTAAAACATTCATCCAACTCTTTGACTTTTGACAAAGGGATTTTTCCCTGATTCTGAGCAATCCCAAATACATATAATATAGCTGCGAGCAGCGATTGCGGGCCCAAGCCGGTGGCACCGCAACCCCGCTTTGGCCCGCAATCGCTGCTCGCAGCTATATTTATATATATATATATAAAGCCGGTGGCACCACCACTTTGGTTCCTTTAGGGTTTTTCTGCACGACGTGCAAAAACGTAACCTCCGCTTCAAAACGTAACCCTCCATCAGTGGGGGCTCTGCAAAAGTGCGCATCGAGGGCACATTTCAACCACAAAGTACGCGTGAGCAACCTTCTGAAAGGTCAGGTGTACATCCAGGTCTACATCTGTCGTGTGTTTACATTATAGTATTTAGGGATGCGCCGATCCGATACTCAGAATCGGTATCGGTATTATAAGTTAAACCATTATACACTGATGAGCCAAAACATCATGAGCAGTCACAGGTGAAGCGAATATCGTTGATCATCACCTAACAAGGCCACATATTAAGGTCTATTAGGGTAGATTAGATGGCAAGCAAAAAATCTGCTTTTGTAATCAACATGTTGGATGCAGGAGAAATGGGCACGGATAAAGATCTGAGCAACTTTGACGAGGGCCAAATTGTTGACGGATTGCTCCTGGGGTGCGCTTCCCGTACAACGACATAGTTCGCTGCTTCACTTCCATAGTACGATGCATCGTTGGAAAAATCAACTAGCTAGTCACGACTGTTTCCCGAAACCCACTCTCGCAAAGTATCGTTCAACCACGTTGGTTTCGCGCGTGGTGGAGTAAGAACTACTCTTAATGAAACTGTTTGAGATCCAATTAACGCTAGATTTGTTTTATATAAATTGCAGACATGTCATCTGAGAACTATTTCTAATTGTTCTCAGTTGTTTTGCTTTATTACCAGACTCAATATTTGCCTCGTTCTTACATAGTAGAGCGCGTTCGCACATGCGCACTCTTCAAAATCGATACTTTGAATCTTTTGAAAATCTAAGACGTAAATTACATTTGTATGTATTCTAAATAAAAGGCACCGGTTGTACTGAATGTCAACTTGCTTATTTTGCCCAAGATAAAGATTTATTACATCCAAATGTCATGTAAAATAGAAACTATGCCTCTAACCACAGGTCGAGAGCTGTCGTTCAAACCACACAACTTTGCGATGCTGTTTGCGAATGTTCATTGGAACGATTGTTTCGGGAAACACGACTCGCTGAACTATGCTGATAACGACGGAACTTGCGACCATAGTTGGCTAACGATGCTTTCGGGAAACGCACCCCTGATCAGTAGTGCTGAGAATTTACCAACTGAACTGGTAAACGGCTGAACTGTGCGGTTCACACTACATGACTTGTTCTCAGTGAAATCAGGAGTGTTCAAGTTGTTTAGCTGTTCACACCACACAACACAACGTGATTGATCCACAACAGGAGGCAACTCACTACACGAGTTGACAACGCACTACATAGAGATACAACCACGATCGGATGATAAGAGCAAATCATTTGTGACTCTAATGAGAGCTGTTTCAATACTATGGTACGGTCTAAATCCTGAAAAAAATCAAATAAATAACAAGTTGACAACAACTCTGTCACCCAACGATTCTATCTTGTCTACAAACCACGTTTTGTCACGAAAAACCACGCAATAAAACGAACCAGAAATGACGCGAAACTGCATGTGCGCCAATACCCGGCGAAGAAGAGAACATAAAATAAAATAAATAAGATAAAAAAATAAAATAATAAGATTTACCCCATGACCTCAACCGATGCCTTGCTATGATTGGCTGTAGCTCATGACATCACTGAGGTTGAGTCGCACAACGGCTCTGGATATCTAGCATGCTAGATATTTTTCTGGGCTCGGTGATGTGTCTGCGAGCGTCTTCGCTGCGTTGTTGGCTCTTTCATACTAACAGATTGGCAAGCGTTCATCGCCCGCTAATCCCCCGCGGTTTGCACGCGATAACACCCTGACCTGTCGGCGAGCTCAACGATTTGCAAATCGGGCTTAAAATCTTGTAGTGTGAACTTGGCTTTAGATGCCCAAGGCTCATCGAAGCACAAGGCCAATGAAGGTTGTCCTTTCTGGTCCGAGCCAACAGAAAGTCTACTGTGGCAGAAGTCACACAAAATTGTAATGATGGTTATAAGAGGAATGTATGGGGCTCCAGTCACAGACCAATCAGAGTGCCTATTATGACCCCTGTCGAAAGTGCCAACAATGAGCATGTGAGTGTCAGAACTGGACCTTGGAGCAATGAAAGAAGGTCGTCTGCTCCGATGAGTCCTGTTTTCTGTCACATCACGTGGATAGCTATGTTTGTGTGCACCGATTACCCACGGAAATGATGGTTCTGATGGGAAACACTGGATTCGGCCATTCATGTGGATACAAATTTGACAAGTGCCACCTATCTAAAGATTGTTGCAGACCAGGTAAACCTCTTCATGACAATGGTGTTCCCTAGTGGAAGTGGCCTCTGCCACACTGCATACATTGTTCAAGAATGGTTTGAGGAGCATCATAAGGAGTTCAAGGTGCAGTCCTAGCCTTCAGTTTCACCACATCTTAATCCAATTGAGCATCTGTTGGATGTGTGGAATCAAAAAGTTTGATCCACTGCGGCTCCACCTCGCAACCTGTAGGACTTGAAGGATCTGCTGCTAATGTCTTGGTGCCAGATCCCACAGGACACCTTCAGGGGTCTTACAGAATCCACACCGCTATGGTCGGACCAACAGCATATTAGGCAGATAGTCATAATGTCTGGGCTCATCAATGTACATGGTACTTCAAGTATAATGCAAATACATTGACAAATGAGACTAAATTTTAGTGTTATTTGTTTACGAAGACTGACTAATGTGGCTCATCTTACCTGGCCTCAGTAACAGTGGAGATGTCTGTGCCCAGGCTGTGAGGGTGAGGCAGCGTACAGATAAAGTGCAGGTCAGTGGGGCTGAACGCTCTCACAGTGCCATCAGCACAACCACAGTAGATCAGATCCTCACAGACGGACAGAGACGTGGCCATACTAGTCTGAGAGAGAGAGAGAGAGAGAGAGAGAGACGGGGAATCCAATTGAATAACAGTGAAACCTCAGTGAAGCAAGTCATCACTAGGTAGGCCCACAACCATTCATTTAAAAAAATAAAAAATATGAAGGCCTAGATGTTTTATTATTATTAAATTTTGCATTGATTGTGGGGAATAAATCAATTCTTAATTTAAAACAGTAAAAAAAAACATTTTAAATTAACCAAAACATTTAAATTTTCTTATTTTATTTAGAAAGCACAGAAGGTGCAGTCCTTTAAGTGCAATCCTAGTAATTAAAACAAGTGATCAAACATGCAATGGGTGGAGGAAATGCAGAATTTTGTGAACAATGGCCAATTACATTCTCTAGAAATCGGCAGAAATGATCAAATCTGAAATGATGCGACTGTCGACTGGGCAGAAGTTGCTACCAAGTGTGTGTTGGATGAATTTTAACATGGAGACAAAATGAAAGCTCTGTGGATTTCAGCAGTTTCACTGATAATAGCATGAAAACAGGCCGCAAATAAAAGCTGATTATGAAACAGGCGGCAATAAAGAGATTAAAATGCAAAAAAAAGTGCCCGAGAAGGTTAACAGTGGGAATATGAGAGCTCATTTGTGTTTTTTCCCACTGTAAAAAAATATTTTCATGATTTGTAATCACAACATTTTTTCTTTTGTCAAATCAACTTGGATAATTTATGTAGTTCAGATAACATAATATTTTGAGTTTGTAGTGATTAAATTGTAATAACTCAATTTTTTCCATTTCAATGAACTTAAAATTTTAAGGCAACCAGGTTACTTATTTTTTAAAGTTAAACCAACAATATTTTTTGGATTTTCCTGATGGGAGAAATCTAATGTGGGATTGTAAGAGCTTCCTTTACAGACATATCATTTAATTTACAACGACAAGTTACGGACAGGGGAGAGTCTATGCTAAATAAGCTTTACGTCAAGAGACCAAAGTTCATTTTTAGATAATCAAATTGTAACTCGGGTTCTTGTAGTTGATATACCGCTGGACAGAGAGGCTTTTGTATCCTCTACCATCCGCCCTATATCCCTTTCTTTCTGGCACTCTTCAATCTCTTTCTTGTTCCTCTGTGCATTGGGCACAAGGGTCGCCACAAAAGCAGAATTGTGCAGAGCCCACCTGCTCTCACCATGACCCACTTTGACAGTCCGAGAGGAGTCAAATCGAGATCTCATATCAGCTCTAAATCATGTGTTCACATTCTGAAGGTCTTCTGAAACACCAATTTGCCTCTTCTTCTCTTTCGAGAGATACAATAGACCTTTTATTAAATAGACTTTACTACTTGATCTGATGTTTTTTTCATTTTAAGGAAGCAGTAAATTAAAACAATGAAATAAATGAAATATCATGTTGGTTTATTAATATAAATATTGTTCGATACACATTTAAAATACAGTTAAATAATGAACACTAATGATTTATAATTAATTAAAATAATTACTGTAAATACATATATATATATATATATATATATATATATATACACATATACACATCTTTACGTATACTCAATCATTATTAAACATATGTTAAATATTTTGTAAGCATATTGCTTGTTTAGTTGCGCATGGAGTGAATTTTTTTATTTGTGATAATGCACTGAAACATGTCAAATTGTGCGGACATAATTTCTTTGTATGACAGCCTTGCCAAAAATTATGAACATGCAAAAACTAGAGAGAACCAACAAAATATTAACATATCATTTTGTAGTAAATATCTGCTTTTTCTTGTGAACTTTTAGTTTTTTCTATATGCATTTTTTTGCACAGTAAAATAAAGCTTGTAGCTGTGAACAATTTTGTCAGATTAATACATTCATCCCTCATATTTAAAATATGTAAAAAAAAATATTTTCATATATTGATACTGAACCTGTTTTAAGGTTTAATCAAACATGTAGGGTCATTAAAAACAAACATTCCCTCTATACATCACTTTTGGTCACTATTGTGTGTTGAAATGAATATTAGAAAAATGTTAAAGAATAATTGTATTTATTAAAACAGACACAACACAAGCAGTGAATATAGCAAATGATGGGTATGCAAAAACAAGTGTTTTATGGGCATCGATTCTTTGTGGTGGCCTGGTCATACATCATTTGAAATGCTTTGTCTGAGAGTGATAACTGGCAATGTGGTCACACATCCAATGTACAGGTGAGCATGACTGACAGACACACTGTGACATGTCCATCAATGAGTTTTACAATGAGACGTGACAGCTGAACCCGCAGCCCTGATGTGAAACTTACTGCGAAACTGTCATTTTTCTGGACAGTGCGATAGGAGAAACAGAACAGACTAAGATTAGACGACAGCAGCAGCAGAATTGTTCATTAACACACTCCACTTAGAGAGTGTAGACAAGAGCTTTGATATATCAGAAAAAGAAAAGATCTTAAAGGGATAGCTCACCCAAAAATGAAAATTCTGTCATCATTTACCCACTCTTACTGTATGTTGTTCCAGACCTGTATGCATTTCTGTCTTAAAATATGCATTTCTGATATTTTGAAGGATGTGGATAGCCAAACAGTCGATGGACCCCATTGACTTCCATAATCTGGGGGGGAAAATACTATGGCCACTAAGTCAATGGGTCTATAAACTGTTTAGTTATCCACATTCTTCAAAATACCTTCTTTTCTGTAAGACATTCATACAGGTTTGGAACAACCTAAGGGAGAGTAAATGATGACAGAACTGTCCCTTTAACGAGGATCAAACTAAACACACAGACAAAGTTAAAAATGTGATGACTGAACTTTTTTAATAAGTCCATGTCTAAGGATCTGTTTACACGACACCATTTTCAACTAAAAACAGAAAACTTTTCCAGGGACATGACGACAGCATTTTGGAGGCCTGAAACCACAACTTTTTGAAAACTACTGTATATCGTTGTCGTCTGGAATATGTGAAAACGGCAATATATTACGTGTTCAGTCTAAAAGCGCACTTTCTTTATAAAGTGGCATCGCCATCTACTGGCCTGGCAGTAAAATACAACGTTTTAGTCGTTTTCGCACATCCGTGTGAATGGGGATTGTTTTGTCAATGTTGTTGTGAATGTCGTCTGTACGTGGGAAAAAAAGCAGAGCACAAACTTTTCCATTTTTAGTACATCATTGTCGTGTAAACGTTGCCTAAAATAGCTTCAATTTCACATTATGTTCACAAACACAATATTTAAAGGACAGTGAACTCTCTGAATTATTTTTTGTTACACCTTTCACTTCATGATTTGGATTTTATTTGAGTTTTATTTATTTTAACTAAAGTTAGAGTGTAAAATTGGTTAAAAATCAACTCTGTAAGGAAGATTTTGAATGCCATTTTCACTTTTGGAACCAAAATGTTGAGCTGTATTGCACATACTCACTCATGCATATTTGTGACAGACTACAACATCAACCAATCAGCATCTTTGTCACTCACCCTGAGCTCCACCCACTTGTCCAGCATTCTTTTGTCGTTGAACTCACAGAGCAGCCCAGACGTAGTGATGCAGAAGGTACTGCTCGCCTTCCGGCCCTTTCCACAGGCCACGTCGCTGAAGAAATTATTCCGCAGCTCTCCAAGAAGACCAGAGCGGCCCGATAACGGTACTGTGGCGTTCACCTGAGACATTTATGAGACATTCATCTAAGACCTGGCTGATATTCAGTACTGTATGAACTGAGTGTTTATGTGACATTTTCAGTTGAGGTCAGGTTTGGCGTCTCAAGTGAGAGTTAGAGACTTTGAGACGGAAAGGCAGATAGAAATATCAAAATAAGCGATATTTGGAAGAGATAAGGCTACTTGTTGTCTACCATGTTAGCAACGTACCTTGGACGACTTGGTGTGGTCAAGGTACCAGAACTTTACATGTCTGTTCCCGGCTGTAACAAAGTACGAGCTGTCATCTGAGAAAGACACAGCCATCACTTTACTGGACACCTTGTTGGAAGCAACCACAACATTTTTCTGGAAAGAAAGACAAATATTCAATTTATGATTTTTTTTGTTGTTGGGGTAATTGTTTGATTAAATTGCAACAATCATAAGGGGGAATCAGAGTTTGCAACAAGGTGGAAGAGTTTTCAAGGGCATCCAAGATGTAGCCTAGGTGTCTTTGTTTCCACAGTAGTTTCAATTTTGATATTTTTAGGTCAAACCGTTCTTGTCTGTCAGTCATATAATGGAGGTCTATGGTCACCACCTCAAAGAGCATGCACAGAGAAGTCCAAATTAAACATGATTTAATGACTCATAAAATGTACAGTAAGTACACATTGATGGCCTAAGACATGAAACGAGCAGTTTGTGTGAGAAAACGAACAGTATTTATCTTTTTTTATCGCTTTTAACCACAGCCACGTCCAAGTGATCCGTGGTTACAGCCACAATGAGGTAAAAACGATATAAATACTGTTCGTTTTCTCACACAAACCGCTCGTTTCGTGTCTTAGACCATCAATGTGTACTTACATGTACGAGTCATTAAATCATGTTTAATTTGGACTTCTCTGTGCATGCTCTTTGAGGTGGTGACCATAGACCTCCATTATATGACTGACCGACAAGAACGGTTTGACCTAAAAATATCAAAATTGAAAATACTGTGGAAACAAAGACACCTAAATCTTGGATGCCCTTGAGGTAAGTTAAAACATATCAAAAATGTATTTCAAAGTGAACTATCCCTTTAATATAGTATTATTTACCTTGAGAAAAAGCAAATCTGGTTATCTAAACAACCTATAGGATATAATAAACTAAATGAAAGCTATCTTGATTGTTTTATGACTGTATAAATATTGCTAGCCACCTTCCAGGCCCAGACGTTGACGATCATGTCGTGCTGGTAACCCACGCTGACGATATATTTACTATTGGGGGAGAAAGCCACACACGCCACGCCATATTTATGTTCCTGCAACTCTGCCACCTGTGTCCTCTCCGCCACATCCCAGACACGCACTGCCGGCATATGACCGCTCTAGAGAGCCAGAGAGAGAGAGATGGGTTATCATTTATGAGGGTTGTCAGCAAGTATCACTCTACACAAACACAAAACACAAGAGAAACATATACCAGACAAAGATATTTAGAGTTTCCAGAATACTGGAAAAAAATGTAGCATGTTTTCCACAAAAATGTAAGGGACTGGTTTCACAAGTTAAGTCAGGATTAGGCCTTAGATAAATTAGGACATTTTTTTTTAAATATGCAGTAAAAAACATTACTGGTGTGCATCTTGAGACAAAACAATGGCACTGGCATATTTTAGGTTCAAGCTCAAACAGGCATTTTAGTCCAGGACTAGGCTTAGTCTAGTTATCCCTAGACTAACTTAGTCTAGTTATGCCTTAGTCTAGTTATCCCTAACTATAACTAAGGATAGTTCACCCAAACTGAACCTCATTGGCTCTCGCGGAAGCTCAAACGTGCTGCCTAACACACGAGAATAAACTTCATTGGTTCTTTCACGTCAAGCGAACATGTTTGAGCTTCTGTTTACCACAACTGCTGTGCGAGTTGATGAATGTTTATATGTGAATAAAAGCCTAAATTCAATCTGTTCATCATATAAAGCGATTGTGTACTTTTTAGGTCAACTATCGCTTTAAGGCTTGTCTTGAGAAGCAAATCAGCATGTTAGAATGATTTCTGAAGGATCATGTGACACTGAAAACTGGAGTAATGATGCTGGAAAT
The DNA here is from genome assembly GCF_016745375.1 of Pimephales promelas. The sequence continues at coordinate 28,420,710 of NW_024121099.1, forward strand.
TCATCTTTGACACCACAGAGATAAATTACATTTTAAAATTAGGGCTGTGCAAAAATTAATTGCGATTAATCGCATTCAAAATAAAAGTCTGTGTTTACATAATATATTTGTGTGTGCTGTGTGTATAATTATTTTGTATATATAAATACATATGCATGCATGTATATATTTAAGAATTATTTGCTCTTAAATTCTGTATATATATTTATATAAATACAAAATCTATATTATATAAATATTTTATATATGAATAACACATTTTCTTAAATTTATACATGCATGTGTGTGTATTTATATGTACAAAATAATTATATACAGCACAAACAAATATATTATGTAAACACAGACTTTTATTTTGGATGCGATTAATCGCAATTAATTTTTGCACAGCCCTATTTAAAATATATTCAAACAAAAAAAAACAGTTATTTTTAATTGTAATAACATTTCAAGATATTACTGCTTTATAATAATTCAATATTACTGCTTTCAATATTATTATAGAAATTTCCTCTACTTTTAAAGCCCTTGTTTTCATGTTTCATGATGTATTGAAACTATACATTCAAAACAATCTTCACATTGTGTGCTTGTTGCTTGTTTGTGCAACACATCGAGAACTCGCAAACAGATGTCTAGACATGTAAGTTCAATGATCCCACCTTACACACCTCCAATCAAGACAGATCATGCACCGCAAACCAAACCGAGCCATTCCGATTAATCTTACACAACAGCCTGCTTTCAATGCTGCAGGAGATCGGCAGTGAGAATGTGGGTGTCAGAGGTCAAACCACAGCGAGCAGACACATGCCGATTCCAGACTGCTTCTGTCTCTTGCTTCAGGCACACTTTCTTTCTCTTCCTCCCCACATTCTCTCTTCCTTGCCCTTTCTTGGCGCTCTCGCTTTCACCTTTTTATGACAGCAGACACCGTCTGTGTGCAGGTTGGCACGGTGCCGTCTGTTGCCATGGCAGCCGGTAAGCACAAACTCACATCACTTTCACATGCTGGAGTGAGAAACTCCTCTCAAACGGAATAAGGATTACTTTTTTGCACACACACACACTAATGTACAACTACACAAACAAAATCACCCGTCCACATGATTTAGCGGATTAAGAGAAGCAGACAGGATATGTGCTCATGTTCAGCCTTGCAAACAAAGCCCAAACTGGTCAGTGTTCACACTACCGTTACCACTCATTAGTGTCATGCCAGCAGGGCAAAACTATTAACACTTTATCAATGCACGTTATTCTTAAGGGATAGACACCCAAAACATTGTTTAATTCTGTCATAATTGAATGACATTCATGACTTCCATGTGGAACATAAAATAAGATATTTTGAAGAATGTTTCAGTGTTTTTTGTTTTTGTTATCCATACAATAGAAGTCAAAGGTCACCAAAATTGTTTGGTGATAACACTTTTGTTTGGTGGTCCAATTCTTACTATAGAGTGCCGAAGTTACGACGTCACTCTGTAGGCCAAAACGCGGAAGTGAGTTAGCATTTTAGCACTCCCAGTTCCATCGCTCTAGAGCCTATGGGATTTTTGAATGGGTTTTTGCTAAATCGCCTGAAATAAGGTCTGTGGTGAACAAACAAAGCCTCTAAATATTTTCACGTTTTGATCTATGACATAGAACACACAGTTATAACCTGCTTGTGTTTTTTAAACTTTATTGTGTCTAATTATGTTTATTAAAATCATTATAGGCTTCAAAATGTATAATTTTTTAATTAACTTGTAAAGATTATCTTGCTAGACAAAACGTGTAGGGGTCACAACACACAGATCTTATTTTTTGCGATTTTCCAAAAGTCTATGGGGAAAATGCATAGCTTTTCGACCGAGGGAACCCATGCACCGCTAGCTTCCGAGTCGTCCTACAAAGTGACGTCATCACTTCGGCACTTTATTAACTAGTTGCTTATAGAGTGCCGAAGTGATGACGTCACTTTGTAGGACGACTCGGAAGCTAGCGGGGTCGTAACTTCGGCACTCTATTAGCATGAGAGAGGCTGTTTATTAGAACTTATTCTGCAAGACCATATTCTACATCCCCAATACCTAAACTTAACAACAACAACACACTAATTAAGAGCTTTGAGGCAAAAGTCATAATTAATAGTTAGATAATAGTGAGAATTGGACCCTAAAGTAAAGTGTGGCCTGTTTGGTTACCAAATGTTCCTCAAAATATCTTCTTTTGTGTTAGACAGAACACAGAAGAAAGTAAGTCAGGGAGCGACATGAAGATGCCAACTTTTATGTAGAATAAAAGTGTTCATAGTAATGGATTCATAATATAACAATTTTATTTTGAGCTTACACCCACTACATGATTTTTGACATTTTTTTACAACTAAGCAGAACTACAAAAATGTGTAGTTTTTTTTTTATTAAATGCCCACAACATTTGAGAATGGGAAGTTCATTTTCTTTCCTGGTTCGGTTGAAACACGCCCCATAATCACAGCCCAATGGAGCAGTATCAGACTCACGTTCTGACTAGAATCTGAGTATGACGACGTCAGGCTAACAAAAATGTACATTGACTAAAGAAATGTTCATGACTTTTCCATGAATTTTTCAAAAACCTGGAAAATTCACACTTTTGAAATGCCCTGATATTTCCAGCCTGTAGCACTCGATTACAATGTAATAACTTTTTCAACCACCATTTTCTACTCAGATGACACACCAAGCCTGCAGTGCACATAAAGGGGAAAATAATAATCAATAATATCAATCCATTTGACCAATCAAATGAGCCAATAAAATCCGTTTAACTTGGCAATATGTCAGATTACAGCTGTTCAATGTGTCTCCAAATACGTTATGTTGTCTTTAAACCAAATAAGTATTTTTTCTAAATACGGTTTTCTGTTATGTTTATGTTATACTGAACTTTTTTTAGCGGTTTCAATCAGTTTTATTCTGAAGGTTGTAATAACTTTGTGTCCGTGTTTCATTTCAAGCTGGACATATCTTGCATGCTTTTGCATGATTTATATGGCAGTCAAAGCAATAAATCCCTCCTAATCCAAACGTTAGTAGTGCTGCAGAATTGCGGAAGGAAAGCAATAGTCATCACATTTGTCTGTACTTGACTTGGCAACAGACAAATGACACTGATAGTTAGTCACTGCTCACAGCGATTGCGCACACTGTACACTTCGCAGGCCTGAAGGTGCAAGATACTGAACTTTATTTTCATAGCAGCCCGGCTACATCAGCATGAGATACTGATCCAGAGCCCCTGACTTCCTGTGAGGCAACCACAAAGCAAATATATTGAATACTCACCTCGCCTGTGACCACATATTTGCCATCAGGAGAGAAGGAGAGTGTAGTGATGGTCTTCCTGTGAAATGAGAGAGTGGAAGGAAGTATTTTAGACAATGTTGAAGGACATGTATCCTGATAGTTCAGAGACTTCCTCTCTGTCTGTTTTTGCGTATTACTGTTACTATTGCTTATTACAATAATTATTATGTCTGAGCAACTCTACCAGCCTTACACTACAACATTTGCTCAACCATGAGCAAAGAATTTGGGACATTATCTTAAAGTCTATCTGTGTGTGAGTCTATCATTACATTTTTCACATTTTTGGAACAGTGGTGTGCCAACTTACTTTCTTTCTTTCTTTCTTTCTTTCTTTCTTTCTTTCTTTCTTTCTTTCTTTCTTTCTTTCTTTCTTTCTTTCTTTCTTTCTTTCTTTCTTTCTTTCTTTTCTTTCTTTCTTTCTTTCTTTCTTTCTTTCTTTCTTTCTTTCTTCTGTCTTTCTTTCTTTCTTTCTTTCTTTCTTTCTTTCTTTCTTTCTTTCTTTCTTTCTTTCTAAGTCACCATGAAATCAAAATGGACAATTGTAGTTTTTTTATGGAATATTGCAGTATTTATTATAAATTATTTATCAATGCACATCTTTACATATTATATTAAATACAAATACTCTCAAAATTTCAAATTCAGTTTACTGGCACGAGGGCGGGGCAACCTGTCAGTCACATGACATCATAGCAAATAACAAACCACAACCGTCCAATCAATTCCCCATGGACAAAATCAAGTCATTCCCTACATTGTTTTTTTTTTGTCAATAAAAGCCGTTTTACTTGGATATACATCACAATAATCCATTGTAATTCTTTTTCAATGTAAACCTGTGCTAGATGGACATCTTTAACCATTGCACTTTTGTCTTTGGAAGCGTCATGCACATGCCAGGGTTCGCAAAATGCAACGCTCAAGTTAAAAGAAATAAAAAAAATCTCTAGACCTGCATTTTGCTGCCCTTCAAATATAAAAGTGCTTAAATAGACATCACTGGAATGAATGCACTAGCACACTAGTGGAGCTAATGAGCCACAGAAGGTGACATTTATCCATGTTGTGCTTGGTTAGAAAAGTATGAAAGTCCCACCTGGAGCTATTGAGGATATGATGTTGTTTGTTTTTCTTAGGGTTCAGTAGCACCACCACACACCTATAAAACGACAAAAAGAAAGGGTCAAATAATCATATTTAATTACACTTTCCAATCCAAAACAACAAAACATTGAACATTTTACTATGGTGACTGACATTCGCTCACTTTGACTACTAAATCACAAACCCAAAATTTCACTACATAAAATCATTCTTCTACCTAATTTCAGAACAAGAGGGAAAGTGCACAAATCAGACTAATTTAAAGGTATACTCCACTTTTTTTGGAAATAGACTCATTTTACGAACCCCCAAGAGTAAAACAGTTTAGTTTTACAGTTTTCGAATCCATTCAGCTGATTTTCTGATATTTCTGTCCCATTGACTTCCATAGTTGGAAAATATTTACCATGGTTTATGTTTCTGCTAAACATTCAGTAGGAGTATGATATCAAATTACTGTGGTATTACCATCTGATATGTAAGTGTACTATGGTACTTAGTACTGCATTTAGTGTGTTTTTTGGTGTTTTGAATAGGTTTTGAGCTTTTACTCTGTGTCTTTCTTCTCCCATATAAAAAGACAATCCTTTTTAAGAATGAAAAACAAACAAGCTTTTGAAAACTTTTAAATGGAAGTACAGTAGAGTTGGTCCTATAAAGACTGTCTGAGACAATGTCAGGTGGGGGAAATGACCTGCTGTATTATTTTAGACAGAAAAGGAAGGCAGTGAGACAAAACAGAACACAGAGGAAATACGTCAATAACCACTGCAGAATCCTGGGACATAGAAACACTTTTATAAAGTCGATGCTAGCCATTTGCAGATCTGATGTAGCCTACACTCAATTAAAGAATCCCGGTAAGTAAAAACTGCAAACACACAAATCTTCCCACACACACACAAAAAAAGAATGAATAAACAATAAACCAGTTTTCAGAAAAAAACAAAATCACCCTTCCATGCATTTCCTCAACTTCGTAAATGACACGAGTCAACCTCCTTTAGACACATTAATTGCAATGGAAAATTATATAAATTATAATGAAATATAAAATATTACATTTTATATCATTTATAATTGAATATAATTTATATATAGCATAAACAAATAAATAAATGATATATACATTTATCAAATCTACATATTTTATCATTTATACTTTATTTAGGGGAAATAAATAAACAAATAAACAAACAAGCAAGCAAAAAATTGCAAATAACTTTATAAAAAGTGCAAGGTTCAGGCTCTCTGCTATTTCTGCCAGTTTATGATCCATTCATATTTTGACTGGACTGCCGCTCTTTGAATACACACACAGTTTTAAGGCTCATGACATTGAACAAAACAGATATTGTTTTGTTCAAAGTATATAGTACATGAGATATCCTCAATCACACCTATATTCTGCTTTGTTTTGTCAAAGTCACATTACAGAGTTCTTGCACATGAATTTCATTATATTATATTGATTAACTTTGTTGGCATCATCAATTTCAGATATATTCTACGTTAAATTCGTCAGTTTCACATGTTTCTCAGGAAGTGGGAATAAACTAGTGTGCAAAGCGAACCAGATTTAACACAGATAATCAAACGTCTGCAGTGGGGAAACCACATCTTCAGAGTGGCTGATGTCCAGCTCTATAGGTCAATTTTAAACACAAACACACATGCACACACACACACTGCTAGAGTCTTTCTTCTGATGTCAGTAGCAGAGAGGAGCGAGACAAAGCCACACAAGCACTCAGTCTCCCCCGACCACAAGAAGAGCCGAGTTTGGAATCCGTCAAGTCAAAGCCTCCCTGTCGTCCCGCTCCGTGCTTTACGAGCACGTCTGAGAAGAGAGGGACATAACAGATGAGCTCATGCTTCAATAGCACATTAATCATGTCTCCATAAACCACCGATGCCAGAGACAGGCAAACGGACCTTCACTGTTGGCAAGTAATACCATTAATGGATCTCCTACACTATATATAAGCCACACTGCTGATGGGATTGACTGGGCTCGGATCAATGACTGCGCAAGCCTGTTGTAAGAGCGTCTGCGGCTCATCCCATTACAAAGATAAGCTGATATGAATCAGCGCACAGTCAGCAAAATATTCCTGACCTTGTATGTACGTGTCCACCCACCATTCACTCGAACATTTCATTGTCCTCAATATTGGCTTTTTTTTTTTTTTTTCAAAACAGTCGATTGGCTGTTTCTGCACAGGTTTATATCAATCTGCAGGCCAGGGAAACATAACTGTGCTTACAAGGTGCCAAGTTGTTTCAAAGTGCACTTCAGAGGAAGAACCACAGAAGTTGAGGTTTGTTGCGACACTGGATCCTTAACAAAATATTCAGTTAATTAACTATAAGTTAACAGACAAAACATTTGATTCAAAGATGTAAATGCTGTAAAACTATTGTTAATTGAGAGTTAATGTAGTTAACTGATGTTAACAAACGAAACCTCAATGCAAAGTGTTACCCAATGAACAATATTTATGAATTAACATTAGGGCTGTGAAATGATTAATCGCGATTAATCGCGTCCAAAATAAAAGTTTGTGTTTAGATAATGTATGTGGGTGCACTGTGTATAATTATTTTATATAAATGCACACACATGCTCGTATATTTAAGAAAAAAATATTAATTATATTTAAAATATTTATATTTATATAATATAAATGATATATAAATCTATATACAGTATATACATGAAAATCTTTCTTAAATATATACAAGCATATGTGTGTATTTATATATATATATATATATATATATATTATATATATAATAATTATACACAGTGCACCCACATATATTACTTAAACACAAACTTTTATTTTGGATGCGATTAATCGCGATTAATCGTTTGACAGCTGTAATTAACATACATTAACTTATACTGTAAAAATTGTTGTTGAAGAAAATTGTACAAAAAAAAATTGTAACATCATCCTAGCTCAATTAAAAAAAAACATTGAATCGTTTTGCAAATCGGGATATCTTTGAACAGTATATTCTGCTTTGTTTCAGTTTTGTTTATTGGACGGATGCAAATTCTGAACCATAAGTTTGCTGCGTGTTGATGAATTATTTTGATTTACAGAGGTCAATTTTGTAGCTATTATAAGCCAACAGCACAACTTCTTCCAAAATACTTTTTTTTCAATAGGGCAAGAAGTTTTTCCTTGAAAGGAATTAGGTTACAATAAGTCGAGCCAATGAACCTTAACAAGAGAACAAGATTGACTTTAATCCGCTAACACACCACCAAGGCATTCATTGTCTAGTTGTCTAATAAAGTCTTGAGACATGATTCTGTTTTCAAAAATAAACCACAAAAGCACCCAAAGCACAGCCTGTTTTTACAGATATCAGAAGGGACACTCTAAAAATAATTCAGTGCTTATGTTATGAGATGATTTAGGATAAACATCATTGTTTGAGCTAGTATAAACTAAAGCTTTTATTAAATCTCACTGTATTTAGTATTATTTATACTATATTGTAATATTTATTATTATTTTATTCTATTTTATTTTTAATTTTAGTAGGTAATTTTATGTACTTTTGTCATTTTTATAATTTTATTAAAAAAATATTTTTTTTTTCATTTCAGTTTTAGTTGTAATTATTGTAATAGTTTTTTTTAAGTTTTTCACCTAATATATATATATATATATATATATATATATATTTTTTTTTTACTTTATCCCAACTATAAAATACCATAAAACAATTAGTTTTTGTTAACTATTAAAACACTAATCCATTTGTTCACTCAGTCAGCCAAAACTGGTTATCTGTACTTTAACCAGAAAACAATCACAATCAATCTAGATCTTTGAAAGGACTCACATTTTACTCGATGAGTATCTAGATAAAATTTCACCACCAGAATTAACAACAACTGAAACAAAAACTATTTTTGGGTCAATATTTTTATTATAATGAGAGATGCAAGATTTGCACACATCACAACACGACTCGTCTCCTTCCAAGGGCATGCCTTGGGAAAATCATAGTAGTGTTGAACCAGGATAATAATGTAATTTCTCTCCAGTGAAATGAGGACAGAATGCACAAACTCTCCACTATCTACTCAAGTGTGACTAAAGATTCAATTCACACATGCACACACACACACACACACACACACTCTCACCACATTATTAATGGTAGATCATCACTGCGCAGTTCTTCCAGTTCTGAAGAAGTTTTCCAAAAATCTGAAGTTTTCCCACACAAAACGTCATTGTATTCATATATATTTTTTTTTTCATTTTAAACATAGGCTACACACAAAGTTAAATGAACCATACTATCCTGTAAAAAAAAACACGCAAGCCAGCAATCCTCGTGTTTTTTTACATGTGCATGTATTGGGACACTTAGAAGGGCCCACATGTGCCACCGTGTCCTCCATGCAGCCGGAAAAGGCTGATCCAGCTCATTATCTCACCGAGCAGGGAATCAAATCAGCCAAGTCGAGTGTAAAGCGCACAGATCGAACAAATGACTACCGATGTTAGGCCACCGAAACCCGCTAATGAAGTTCTCTTACGAGAGGTTCTCTCGTATTGCGTAAGCTAGCTTACGCTACGGGAAAGATTCATCTTTGCTGAGAAGTTGAAGCCAAAAAATTATTCCATAATTTTGTAATCATTGTCAACGCAGTCTCTTCTGAGGCAGACCATGAGCGGGCTAGCTAGCGGCTCATTGGTTCGCTCAGAGAGAATGCACGAACCTATGGGAGAGCGGCGCTGAGTCCGCGGCCAATGAGCGGACGGCGCTCGCTTACTGCGTCACAGCCCGCCAAAAGGGGCGTGGCTACAGTGTATAAAGGTCGCTCTCCCAGCTCGTTCGTTGATTCTTGTTCATTCAGCGAGCTACACGCATCCGCTGTTCTGGGAAGAAGCCGCCGTCGTTGAGAAGGCACCGTCTAGCGAGCTCCGGAGTCTGAGGAAGCCGGCCGTCTGCCACCTTCAGCCGCCCAGCAAGCTAGCGCCATCCGACGCGTATCCTTTCTTTATTATTCCTGCTAAAAGAGCACGAGCGTCTTTTTAAAGATGCCTCGTAATTCCTGCGGCTCTTGCCGCTCTCCGCTCGAGGATGGAGACCGCCACCCCATCTGCGCTCTCTGCCTCGGAGTGGAACACGCAGAACTCGCCCTCGCCAACGGAGGATGCGACCACTGCGAGGACCTGCCGCTGTCAACCCTGCGGGCTCGACTACAGGCGGTCAAAACCGCTCCAGCGCCGCCTCTAACTTCGCCGCGGAAGAAGAAACGCCGCTCCCAGAGGCCGCCGGAGCCCTCTGCGGATCCATGTGGGCCGCCGCCGCCGCCCACCGACCGCTCTCCCTCTCCGCCCCTGCCGGACTTACAGTTGCCGCCGAGTGGCCGCTCTGTCGCCTCCGAGGACACCGCGGATGAGAAGGACTCTTGTTCGCTGCACGCTTCGGACAGCGAGGATTGGTCGTCGATCGGCTCATCGACTAGAGAGTCTGCGGGGACCCGCGCCGGCATCGAGGAGGAACTAACGCGCCTCCTTTCTCAGGCCGTTAGCCGCCTGGGTCTCGAGTGGTCTCCTCCCCCTGAGCAACCACCGAACCGCATGGATGGAAAGTTCCTGCACCGGCGCCCGGCCCCCGCTTGCAGCCGGGCTGCACCCTTCCTGCCTGAGCTTCACAGCGAGCTCACGAAGTCCTGGAATGCTCCTCTCTCGGCTCGTAATCGCTCTGATGTGTCCGCTTCGCTGCGCTCAGTGGACGGAGCTGCCGAGAAGGGTTATACTGCCATGCCGCCCGTCGAGGACTCGGTCGCCGCTCATCTCTGCCCGCCCTCTGCTAGATGGCGGTCTGCTCATACGCTTCCCTCAAAAGCGTGCAGAGCGACCTCCAACTTTCATGCCCGCGCCTATTCCGCCGCCGGTCAGGCCGCTTCAGCGCTGCATTCGATGTCTGTCCTCCAGGTGCTCCAGAGCGACATCTTGTGTGAAATGGCGAGCAGCGGGAGGCAACCGCTCGTCCTTTCGGATCTGAGAAGCGCTACGGATCTTTCCCTTCGCGCCACTAAAGCCGCCGCACAAGCTCTAGGGAGATGCATGGCCGCCCTCTGTGTCGCCGAGAGACACTTATGGCTCACGCTGACCGACATGGGAGAGTCAGAACGTGCCGCGTTCCTCAACGCGCCTATTTCCCCCACCGGGCTCTTCGGATCCGCCGTCACGGGCATCGTTGACCGCTTCTCCGAAGTTCAAAAAGCGACTCAGGCCATGAACTTGTTCCTGCCCCGCCGCTCGAGTTCTTCGACGGGCCGTTCTCACGAGCCGCCTGCCAGAACCACACAGCAGCGCCCGCCTCAGCAAGCTCAGCAGCCCCAGCGTAGACAGGGCGGCCGCCCTCGCTCTCGCTCAGACAGCCGCCGCAGACAGCCTCCGCCCCGGGGGCCTCGACCCAAGATCACGCTGAAGCCTGATCAACAGAAGTCTGCCTAGCACAGCTGAGAAAAAGACGGTTTTCTCCCGCTGCGGCCGGACCGCCGTCAAAGCTTCGCCCACTGTTAGTCCCCGTCTCACCGCTGACTACAGTAGTGTTTACCGCCACAAACAAGCCGGTTTCCCTGCCCGCTTGCGAGCGACTAAAAGCCGTTTTCACGGCTACCCAGAGAGTTCACAAAAAGAGCATAAAAGCCTCAAGTGTAAAAAATGTGCCCACAACCATGTGCTCACGTACACACACAAGCACTTTATGCCCAGGGTCTCTCGCAGAGCCCATTCTCACGGAGCGTGCACTTTCCGCTCCAGCAGCAGAGAACATAAGCACGCCCACGAGCCCGTGCGCGTGTCCCCCCTCTGCCCGCTCTGTCTCAAGGCCCTTAAACTCCTCTCTGAGTGTAAGTCCCGTTGCCTTCCACATTATAAGCGAGCCCACACCCAGTGTCCAGCCCGCAATGTGCAGCAATCAGGGCGAAATCGCCATTCAACCACTAGCCGTATGCTACAAAGCGTGGGAAGCCATCCCCGGCATCTCCCCGTGGGTTTTAAGCATAATAAAGAATGGTTATCGATTACAGTTTCGTCGCCGCCCGCCACGCTCGCGCGTGCGGCTCGAATCCACTGTCAGCCCGGCTGCTATGAACACGCTTCGCTTAGAAATAGCCAAGCTACTGCAGAAGGGCGCTATAGAGAGAGTCCCGCCATCTATGACCGAGTCGGGGTTTTACGGCCGTTATTTTCTGGTCCCCAAGAAAGACGGCGGCCTCAGGCCGATCTTAGATCTCAGGGCTTTGAACAAAGCGCTCATGAAGAGACCGTTCAAAATGCTCACAGTCAGGAAACTCCTCGCGCACGTCCGCCAGGGGGACTGGTTCATCTCTCTAGACCTGAAAGACGCCTATTTTCAGATCCAGATAAACCCTCATCACAGGCCATTCCTACGTTTCGCCTTCGAGGGCCAAGTTTACCAGTATGCCGTTCTCCCGTTCGGCCTATCCTTAGCACCCCGTACGTTCACGAAGTGCATGGATACAGCGCTCGCCCCCCTGCGAAGTCAGGGGCTGCGCATACTGAATTATCTGGACGACTGGCTGATTCTAGCAGATTCCCAGACGGAGCTGCTGTCGCACCGCACAGTTCTCCTCAACCATCTGGAAGCGCTGGGACTCTCTGTCAACTGGACAAAGAGCTCTCTCCAGCCCAGTCAAACTATTTCGTTCCTCGGAATAGATTTGAACTCTATCACGATGACGGCTCGCTTATCCACACAGCGCGCGCGCCGTGTTCAGCGCCTAGCCGCCTCGTTTCAGATGGGTACCCTTACATCCCTGAAATCGCTTCAGAGGATGCTGGGTCATATGGCTTCAGCCTCCGCTGCGCTACAGCTGGGTCTCCTGCACATGCGCCCCCTTCAATTCTGGTTAAAGAGCCGCGTATCCCACCACGAGTGGACGACGGGCCGCCAGATGATCAGGATTACTCAGACTTGTATCACTGCACTGCAGCCATGGGCAGCAAGCGAGTGGTTTCAGAGGGGCGTTACCATGGGAACATTCTCTCGCCGGAAAGTCATCTCGACAGACGCATCCAACTCGGGTTGGGGAGCGGTTTGCGAGGGCTCACCGGCCGCCGGCCAGTGGTCGAGCCACGAGAGTTCCTTACACATAAACTGTCTGGAAATGATCGCGGTCGAGAACGCGCTGCTGTGCTTCCTCCCGCGCATAAACGGTCACCACGTCCTGATTCGCTCCGACAATATGGCCGTGGTATCATACATCAACCGTCAGGGCGGCGTCAGATCCAAGAATCTCTTTCATCTGACACGCCGCATCCTATTGTGGTCCCAGAGTCACCTGCTTTCGCTCAGAGCGACGCACGTGCCGGGCCATCTGAACGACGGTCCAGACAGGCTGTCCAGGAACCTGGTCTCCCCCGGAGAATGGTCCCTGCACACTCAAACAGTCCAAACACTGTGGCGCCTATTCGGCAGAGCGGAGATAGATCTTTTCGCGTCAGAAGAGAACGCTCACTGCCCAATATTCTTTTCAAAGAGCGAGGACGCGCTAGCCCAGGATTGGCCCCGCCCGCCCGCTCTATGCTTTTCCCCCGATTTCTCTGCTACCGCAGGTCATTCAGAGAATCAGGGACTCACGCCACTCGGTGCTCCTCATAGCCCCGCGCTGGGAGAATCAGATTTGGTTCCCGGAGCTAACGCGGCTGTCACAGACAGCCCCGTGGCCCATTCCAATCAGAGCAGATCTCCTCACTCAAGCCCGCGGCTCGATCTGGCATCCCCATCCACAGCGCTGGGCGCTTCATGCATGGGTGACCAACGACTACGCGTCGAATTGCCAGAAGGGGTTTTGAACACGATCAAACACGCCAGAGCGGATTCTACCAGAAAGCTCTATGCTGCAAAATGGTCTGTGTTCTCCAAATGGTGCACCGACAAGAATTTGGACCCACGGACGTGCGAGGTTTCGTCTTTGCTAGTGTTCCTTCAGGAGATGCTGGATAAGGGCAGGTCCCCATCCACTCTTAAGGTTTACGTGGCAGCCGTCGCGGCGTTCGCTGAACCCCGGCGCGCCCAGTCTCTGGGCAAAGACGAGCTTATCATCCGCTTCCTCAGGGGAGCCAGAAGGATGAACCCCCCTCGCCCCCCTACGGTGCCGGTCTGGGATCTTTCTATAGTTCTAGAAGCTCTGAAAGCCCCACCGTTTGAACCACTGGAGTCCGTGGAGCTAAAATACCTCTCGTTAAAAACCGTTCTTCTGACGGCTCTCGCCTCAGTAAAACGTGTGGGGGACATTCACGCGCTGTCTTCGAGCGCCGCGTGCCTAGAGTTTGGACCGAGTGACTCCATAGTCATTCTAAAGCCTAGACACGGTTATGTTCCAAAAGCGATTGGTACCCCTTTCAGGGCGCAAGTGATCTCTCTATCGGCGCTGCCGGCATCCGATAGCGAACGTGACGCTCACCGCCTCTGCCCGGTTCGGGCTATCAGAGTGTACACTACACGCGTTGCCGCGTTCAGACGCTCGGAGCAGCTGTTTGTGTCGTTCGGTGGCCGCACCAAGGGACTAGCCGCCTCGAAACAGACCCTATCCAGGTGGTTAGTAGACGCGATTGCCTCTGCTTATACCGCTAAAGACCTGCCTTGCCCTCTGGGCATCAGGGCTCATTCCACCAGAGGCATGGCCTCATCGTGGGCATGGTCCTGCGGGATTTCCATCCACGACATTTGTGTGGCTGCGGGATGGGCTTCCCCCTCCACCTTTGTCAGATTTTACAACTTGGAAGTTCCAGCCTTACAGGCTAAAATTCTGGCGGTCTAGTACTCACAGCCCTCCTATAGAAGCCGCACTATCGGGAGTTCCATCACAACCGTTTCACCCCTTGTGTTCCCCTATGTGCTTATGCATTAGCCTTCACATCACGGTCCGCCTTCGCCGGCCGCCTTGGGCGTTTTTGCACTAGATAGTAACGGCCGCTATCTGGCCGCCGTATTATCTTCATCCACTTATAGATTCCCCCGGTGTTCCCCTGGGATGCTTAGTGGTTACTTAGCGCGCACGGCGTTGACCAGGTGTTCCCGTAGCGTAAGCTAGCTTACGCAATACGAGAGAACCTCTCGTAAGAGAACGAATCGGTTACCTAACGTAACCTCGGTTCTCTCTAGATGAGGGAACGAGTATTGCGTTCCCGGCCGTGCTTGCGCCACCAGCGTTTCGCTTCATGCTACAGAATCAACGAACGAGCTGGGAGAGCGACCTTTATACACTGTAGCCACGCCCCTTTTGGCGGGCTGTGACGCAGTAAGCGAGCGCCGTCCGCTCATTGGCCGCGGACTCAGCGCCGCTCTCCCATAGGTTCGTGCATTCTCTCTGAGCGAACCAATGAGCCGCTAGCTAGCCCGCTCATGGTCTGCCTCAGAAGAGACTGCGTTGACAATGATTACAAAATTATGGAATAATTTTTTGGCTTCAACTTCTCAGCAAAGATGAATCTTTCCCGTAGCGTAAGCTAGCTTACGCAATACTCGTTCCCTCATCTAGAGAGAACCGAGGTTACGTTAGGTAACCGATTCGTTTTCCATATCAGACTTCACAAAAGAGATATGAAGATAAGTGGTGCTTTGGACAAAGCTCACAAACACAATGCTTGGGTATTTTGGGTGGTTGCTAGGGTGTTACTATACAGTTTTTAAAATGTTCTGTGTGTTCATTAGTGTGTTCATTAGTGTGTTGCTAGACTGTTGCTAGAGTGTTTTGGGTGGTTGCTAGGGTGTTGTTAACTTTAAAACTTTAAAATATTACTTTTCATTCTATGTAGTGTTATGTTGTAATTTGAACTTTTTTTTTTCCAGGAATTTACATTCCTAATTTTGTCTTTGAAACAATCTAGAAACAAATTATTCTTAACTTATAGAATACAAGAAAATAAGTTAAGTTGAGTTAAGAATAATAAAACTGTCCCTTTGTCTCTAAATATGAAGGAAATCATTTCCAACCAT
The DNA here is from genome assembly GCF_016745375.1 of Pimephales promelas. Next base: position 28,436,171 of record NW_024121099.1, read on the forward strand.
TTTGTTGTCCACCAGGCCAAAATGGTCTAATCGTTTAGAAAAGTAATAGAATAAAAAAATAAATAAACATAATGAGACAAGTTACAGTAAGCTTAAGGTTAGAAATGTTAAAAGGAAGCATTACTAACTATCATTTCAGTTAAAATACACGTTCAACAGGTTCTCTTGTGTGGATTAAATATTTGAGTCACCATTACTATGAACAGCATCAAGTCTGATTTAAAAAAAAAAAAAAAAAAAAAAGCAAGAGGTCAAAGCTGTTGTATGGCAGAGACTAAAGATAACCAGATCCTAAACAGCGTGTGTTATGGTCTCTCAGGTTTCACAACTGTTCCGTATGTAGACAGTTTATTGTGTGTGTGTGAGACGAGAGTTCAAGACGAGGCAGATCAAATGTTGAGGCCAGAAAATAAGGACAGTTGTAGTCCTGCTCCATCTGGTGATTGGGATAAAACCGAGACAGGTGGTGAGGCTCTCACGCAACATCACTCCCCATCATAATCAAAGACTTCCAGGAGTATTGCTTTCCAAGCCCGAGCCCAGCCGTAAGTCTGGCTATTAGCAGGTCGTCCCCATTGATCCAGGCCTGTTCGTTCCTCAGCTCCAGACAGATGGTGACCAGGACGCCCTAATCCTGTGCGTCTGTGCCCAGCAGTCAGCACGTTTTCAGATGGCAGAGGATTATGGACTGAAGGGACGACCTGGTACTGCGCTGTGCTCAGGCAACCAAACTATTATCTCTCCTGTGCCACTATTGTCCCCATGGAACTGTAATCTTAGGGATAATTTTATATAAAATAAAATGATCCTTAATATTGCAACGTGTGATGCTTATATATATATATATAAATATATAAATATATAAATATATATTTTTGTGTGTGTGTATTATGTGTGTCTGTGTATAGAATGCTGGTAAGGATCATTTGCCCCCTTGGTAAATATGATCAAAGATGGCTGTAAAAAATAAATCTGCATTGTTAATCATTTTGACATTTTGTTTTAAAATTAGCAAAAATCTAACCTTTCATTGAAGTAAAAAAAAAAAAAAAAATCACATTATGAAATAAATGTTTTTCTGACATTATAGGAGAAGCTGTTATCTTGAAAAAAAGGAGGTTGAAAAAAGTATTTAATAAAACGGGACAAATAATTGTTCCCATTGTGTTTTGGGGGAAAGCATGTGAGAAAAAAAAAAGTAATATATTATTATATTATTTAATATTTATATTCTTTATAATATATTATTTAAATAATGGTTTCCTATTTTAATACATTTTAAAATATAATTTATTGTGATGCAAAGAAATTCTCCGCATCATCACTCCATTCGTCAGTGTCACATGATCCTTCAGAAATCATAATACTCAGTTATTATCAAAGTTGGAAACATAATATCTTTTTTTGGAGCCTGTGATACTTTTTTTCAGGATTCACTGATGAATAAAACATTAAAAAGAACATAATTTATTCAAAATAGTAAAGATGTATATTGTTAGAAAATATTTATATCACTTTTTATAAATTTAACACATTCCTGCTGAATAAAAGTATTAATTTCAATATATATATATTTAAATGCTCTCTTATGTTTACCGTGGTAGCCTTTTATATCAAATATAGCTTTTTATGTCCAGTTTAATTCACAACTCATGAAGATAAGTGTTGGTCAGAAACCACAAGTCTAGAGTCACAGATGGCAACATTTCTTCATTAAAGTGACCATGATCACTAACAACCTTGTGGAAGAGACCATTAGTAAAGGGATCATTCAACTGCTTACTTTTGTATAGTGTGGCGGCCCTTCAAAAAGCATTGTGACCATCAAGGGACTGGCTAGAGAGCGAATGCATTGACATTGTGTTTTGAAAGTGATGCTGCTTCTATTTGTATGCAAATATACAGTATGATCTCTAATGAGCAGTATGCAAAGAAAATGTGTGACATCAAAATTCATTTCTCATTCACTCACACTTTTACAGGTAGCCAGCAGCGCGTTTGATTTTCAATTATTGTCCACAAAGGCTTTTTCAAGTACATGACAGCAGACTCCGAGTAAAACTGATACTTTTAATCTATCCTAACATGATCTCCAGCGCGAGTGGCTTCTACTTGTTTTGTATTCCCGGGGGTGTCTTTAGATTGCGGCTCTCCTCTCAGAGAGCGAGATGTCGTTAGAGAGTGTGTGTGGAGCCGGAGAGCCTCACGAGCGCTGAATACTGCAATGCAGTAGAGAGAACGACCACACACACCACAGCAACGCTGCTAAACTAACCTCTTCTACTACAACCTTCCTTTATTTTCTCACTCAGTCCTACAGTACCTTACATGTCATTTCCCCTCATCGGATTGGTCCGTTCAACTCTACTGACCCACTTTACCGCAGAGCCCAAGGGCGACTGTGACTGTGACACACATTTTCATGCATCTATGATTAACACAGAAGGCCGTTTATTCATTACGCTCATACCTATTCCACAGTGAACGCCGCATTACACCAGAACTCATTCATCATTCCAACACTCAAATACAGTTCGCTAAAGTTCCTGCCTGCAGAAATGGATAAATTGGACCAGGGTGCACTATTATTATAAATGACCTTGTAATATTCGCAATCAGTTTACTTCAGAACATGTGATCCATACATAAACATGATTCTAATCTCATTTGTTTTTTTTGTTGTGCTTGTGATTATACCTTATTTAACGCTATACTGAGAGACTTCAACTCGTTGTAAAACACAACAGGTGCAAGCAAATGTTGAGAAATGAATAGCAAGCTTGCATTGTCAGCTTCTGTTTTTTCCTGGTTTTCTTGTTTTTGTGGAAGAGTCCATCCTGAAGCACTCATACACCACTCACCCCTCAAAATAACACTGACATTGCACTGTTCAACAATCCCTAATATGGAGTTTTATAGCATTTCGCTTCAAGACAAAGAGTAAAAACATTGGAAGAATCATGACAGTTAATATAAATAGGCTCATGGAATGATTCTCTCAATGTGTGTGTGTGTGTGTGTGTGTGTTTGTTTTTCTATCTCGATTGGGACTTCAACCTAAATAACTTACATATGGGGACTCGTGTCACCGCGGGGACCTAAATTGAGGATCCAATGAGGAAATAAGCTTTTATTTAAAGGGGTGATGAACTGAGAAATCTAAATTTCCTTGAGCTTTTGACATCTAAGAGGTCATCATATTATAAGAATATCCTGTAAGTTTCAGAACTGAGAACGTCCTTGTTAGTCCAATAAAAGCTTTTATTGACACCAGGCTCAGCAAATGACTCGTTTTTCAAAGTGGGGAACTATGACGACAAAGAGGATAAAACACCACCCCCGCAGAAGAAGATCAACGCCTACTTCAACACGGCCGTTAGCCAAGCCGTGGTTCGACTTATCGAGACTATTTTTTAAGATGGCTCCTGTCTGTATACGCGAAGTGAACTGTCTTCATAAAATATCTTCTTATTAAACGGTCTGTACACTTACAAAGTTCTCAATGCTTCGTTTTGTATGTATGGAGCCTCATTATGTTACTGCGTTAGTGTGGGGCTATTTTGAGCCTTGTTAGTGGTATAAACTAGCGATTTCTTTTTACTTAGTCAATGCCCCCAGTACTAGCATTATACGCTAAACAGTTTTTAGAGATAAACTCTTTACATTCGATTATCATGAAAACAAATTTCAGAGAACGGTTGACTATGTACCGATGTTTTATTAGACCAAAGGTTCATTGTTCGCCGGAGTTCTCCTTTAATAAATAACCAAACTAATTGGCACCAATTATGGTTCTGCACAAATAACCCAAATCTTATATCATACTGGCCAGTAGTTTCCAACATTAGATAAACATTTTTATTTTATTAAAATACCAAACTGAGATCATTCAGATGGAACCAAAATATCCTTAACAAACAAATGTGCTCATTTAGGTAAGATTCATGAAAACAGGACAGCTCCCTGAAGAAACCTTCATCTTTAATTAATTAATATGGTAGAGTCCAGATGAAGTTAACTCTTTCAGACCTGAAAATACATTCAAATTTCACCATCGAGTCACTCTAATATTAATAATCCAATATTTTATTTATTTTTTTATCAAATGCACTTTGACCTTCTTATAGGGAGATGACATTCGAGGTCATGGTTAAATCAGAACAACATACCCCTGGGGAATATCAAGCACAGCAGGCTTGGTAACTTTTTATTTCCAGGATCTACTTATGTGCACATGCACTCGATTGAACAACAGCACCATAAAACTTAACCTCGGATAACATCACATTTGTTTACAGCAACAGCACAGTCTTCATCCAATAAAAAAAGCGTTTCACGCCCCTCTTAGAGAACCAGCTTGGTATCTAATATACTGTACATGTGGGGTCTGTTTATCTGTGACAGCTGCATAAGCCTGCACTAATTTCCCAACCTATAGCAAGCCAAGACATCTGCACCAAATGCTCGCTTGGCTCAAATCAAACTGCTGACCTAGCATAGGGTGGAGTTTGTTATAGGAGCTGTGTGAGCCTTAAAAATAAGAAGAGCGCTTCTAGTTTCCTATACTGAAGTCAATGGATTGCAGATAGTAGTACAGCTTATATGTCATACAGTCTTAAAGGGATAGCTCACCCAAAAATGAAAATGAAGTCATTAATTACTCACCCCCATGCTGTACCAACCCCTTAAGATATTTGTTCATCTTTAGAACACTAATGAAGATATATTTGATTAAATTTGAGAGGTGGATCACTAAAACATAGGCAGATCGAAACTTGATGGCCCAGAAAGTCATTGAAGAAAACTTTTAAATATTCCATGCGACTACAGTTGCTCAACTATAAGTTTATCAAGCGACGAAAATACTTTTGGTGCGAAAAACATCAACAAAAATTACGACTTTATTCGACTATTCCTTTTCTTCCTTGTAGGCCTGAGACGAGAGTTCAAGAGATTTCCACGACGCATGCGCGAGAACTGAATTAGACGGAGTTGAAGAAGATCGCAGTTCTCGGGTATGCGTCGTGGAAATCTCTTGAACTCTTGTCTCAGGCCCACAAGGAAGTCGTCAATAAAGTTGTTATTTTTGTTTTGTTTTTTCGCACAAAAAGTATTCTCGTTGCTTGATAAACTTATAGTTGAGCCACTGTCGTCACATGGAATATTTAAACGTTTTCTTCAATGACTTTCTGGGCCGTCAAGTTTCATTCCCTTAGGCAGCCTATGGAAGAGTGATCCACCTCTCAAATTTAATCAAATATATCTTCATTAGTGTTCTAAAGATGAACGAAGGTCTTGCGGGGTTGGTACAGCATGGGGGTGAGTAATTAATGACTTCATTTTCATTTTTGGGTGAACTAACCCTTTAAGGTTCATGTCAGTCAAGTCTAATTTTTCATAAAAAAAATGCATTTTTTTAATGTTTCATCAGCAGAGCGATCAACACCCATGGATAAAACAATACATCATGCTGAATGGATTGCACTTCTATCCCTGACAGCCTTGTTTTCCAATGGGAAATTTAAGGGTTGGCCAGCAAACAAAGCTTGAGAGGCAAAATATGAAATCAAAATGAACAGTATTATCTTTCTTAATACATGTTCATGTTCCTGGGCAGACTAAGGCCGTGTGTCCACCAAAGCGTTTTTAGCCAGCTGAAAACGCTAGACGCTCTGCTGAAGACGGCGTGCTTTGGGCGCTTGAGAGCGTTTTGGCAGCGCAGCGGTTTTTTCCGTTGAGACGTTTCGTTGCTATGATACAGCATATATCCGCAGCAGTTGAATGCTGTGACAGTTGGTCGGTGTGGTATTAGTCCCGCCCCTCCTCCACTGTGATTGGACGACTGGGTAAAAAGTGAAAGTGATGAGCGCTGCGTTTTATCCAAAGTTGAACATTTTTCAACTCCCAGCGACCAGTAAAAAAACACTGGGCGCTCGGCGCTTCAGCGTGAAAAAAAACGCTCAGCGCCTTATTATGCTCATGGCGTTTAAAAAAAACGCGGCGCTCCCATTGAAAACAATTGAAAACATACGCCAGGCGCGTGGAAAAACACTTTGATGGACTGTGGACAAACGGCCTAAGAAGTGATTTACTACATCACTATGAAGTGATTTAAACATCATTTCACAACGATCTATGAAGAGAACGATTGATATGTTCTAGCTACTAAATGAATCAATACTATTGCCACACACATTCATAAATATTGGTTTTATAAATATATACTGCTGTTCAAAGGTTTGGGATCTGTAAGAATTTTTTTTTTAATTATTCTAATATGCTGATTTGGTGATCTCGAAAAATATCTTAATATTGTCATCAATGTTGAAAACAGCTGTCCAGCAAATTTTGTTTGTGGAAACCATGATGTATGTTTTCCAGGAGTCTTTGATGAAAAAAAAGTTTGAGAATAAAAATCACTTTAACTTTTTATCACTTTAACATTTTTTCATAACATAACATCTTACTGACCCCAAACTTTTAAATTATAGTGTATGTATTATGCACATACAGTATATTGATAACTTAATTTCCAAACTTTTCCTCCACATTAGAAGAGTGACAAGTTGCAAGTGAGAGTTAAGAATTTAGTTCAGAGCACTAGAACTTAACGAGTTAATCAGATTACAAGTACCATGTGATGGAAGAGAGGAAGGTTTTTCTTCTTTATATACTATACAAAGGCAGCATTGCTGGAGAACCACTGACAAAAGCTTTGGAACTAGGGCTTTTCGATTATGGCAAAAATCTTAATCACGATCATTGGTGGGCGATACGATCAAAGTCTTATTTCAAGATACGAGTCATTATAAATATCAGAGAAATTTCACAATTATCGATACTTTATCAAAAACTAATGTTAGGTGTGGTACGTGTCCTTAAACTGGCGACCCCCATGAGCGTCAAGCCTGAGGAGGAGGGGGCGGGGGAAACAGCGATCTCCGATATTATGAATTCGGACTGCAGTACCTATTTCGACCACTAGCCGTCATTTTTACAGACTGCTCCTTTAAGTATTTCAGGAAGATGTACTAGCAGTGGTAATCACATAAGTAATAGCCTACAACAACAAAAAAAATGTAATAATCAAATGTGAAATTAAAGGAGTAGGCCTAGTTAACTTTTTTCAAAATGAACAAATCTTTTTTAGTGTCAATTGGTTCATTCAACGAACGAAATGAACGACTTAACTCGGAAAAAGAGTTCGAATAGGAGAGTCACAAACGCGGCAGAGCAAGGCAACCATTTGAGCTTATGAAACTTAAACTTTATTTTATTTTTTTTTAAATGAGCGATTGTTTCGCTTGATAAGACCCTTATTCATCGTCTGGAATCGATTAAAGCCTCTGTGTACACGTTTACCATTTGCTTATCCGTGCATTTCACAAGATAACTGTATGATACGCCTTATCCATGCACCATGGCATTATTATGATATGAACATGGTATTTTTAAACAATACTGTTGTATTGCTATTTGCTTTTGTACAAAAAAATGTGAGTGGAATAATGCAAAGTGGAAGAATGTGAATCACAAGGCCAGATGCACAAGATAAATAAATAAAACCTGCCAAAGAAATTATTTTTGGCCACTGCTCTAATTCAATCCATTTGGATGGCAAAAATATCCTAAAATCAAGCTGCATTCATGATTTGGAGAGAGAACTGAGCACCTACAGGATGTTTTGAGAGCTGAAATGTTTCTGTATAATGCTAGACTAGCCCTCAGTAGCTTATAGGCCCTGTCTGAAGCACACACTCAAAATCCTCTTTCAGATCCAGAACTTCCTGTTTGTACCACACCTAATTTCCCCCTGAGAGCAATCATTTGTTATCAGACTGTTATCTCTCTCCTTTTCCTCCCTATAGTCTCTACTTTATGTGAATACCTCCACGGTGAGGTCTGACTCACGGTCATATCATCATTCCATTGACAACATTCACATAGCCTTGTTATTTAAGTGTGTGTCACATAAAACTGCTAAAAATGTCTATAAAACTAAGTTACTCACCCGGCTGGGTAGGCAACCAGTCCTGAGTGTGGATCACATGCCAAAGCACGACTCCCAGCGGAAGTGATTCCCAGAACTTTTTCCAACGTCACCTGTGGAATTACATGGAAAATGAGAAATAATAAAAGTTATGATGTGAATTACAAGATCCTTAAAAGAGTTACAAGAGTCTTTAAATGTCACACAACGTGAACAACTAGAGCCAGACCGATATATCGGCAGCCCGATATTATCGGCCGATATTAGGCATTTTCCAAACTATCGGTATAGGCAGTTATAATGGCCGATAAATGAATATTTAAAAAATAAAATAAAAATAAAAAATGGAGGAAACACGCTTGAACCATGTCATGAGTGTTGGAGTTATATAGTTTGTCCACCAGAGGGCACTCTACACTGTCCCTGTTGGCAACACTCGTTGAGTTGGTCACGATACATACATTGCTTGAATAACAATTAAAAGAACATCTCCATCAGTTCTCTTAACTCAAATAAGCATGACAAAATTTGTGACTATCATGTCCAGTTTTGCTGCTGATAAATAAGCCGAGAGTGAAGCGGAATTAGCTAGAAATAGTTACGTTACATTGTTATAGTGTAGTAGTCCTTTTAACTTTTGACAATGTGACTGAAGTATTTCTTTAATAGCACGTGACAGTTATAGCAATGAGATGCATCATCTCTCCTTGGCCTGTTATATTGAAAATGTATGTTTTACAATTTGTTGCACGTTTCTGAAATAATAATTAAAAAAAAAAAAATATCGGCCGATATATCGGAATATCGGATTTTAAAACCAATAAATATTTGTATCGGTATCGGACGTCAAAATCCTTTATCGGTCGGGCTCTACTAACAACCCAATAATAATAATAACACAATCTCATGGGAAAACAACTATTTTACGAGGTGGCTATTTCATAATCTTATCATGCGAGTTGTACTTTTTTTTTATTAATTTTTTTACAGGAGCAGTGCACATTAAAAAACATAGATGTAAATGTGCCAGGATTTAACAAACGCTATTTTTGACTGACAGAATGTTAAAAAGTCACCCTAAAAACAATCAATACACACGCAAAAGAGAAGAAACAAAGACAATATCAAATAAAAAAATACACACTGATGAAGTACATGATTCCAGAAATCAGGCTAAAATACACCAACAGAAAAATGTCTAAACAACGTACGAAAATGTATTATTGTTTCAATAGGATTTCCATTACAGCGTCCATTACAACTCCATACGCACTGAGTATGTAATAAATAACATGCACAAATTTGGTGAAACGGCCTGGAATTAGTTGTTGCTTTAAAATTAAAGATTGGATAACATCTGTACCAGATTGAACACATAATAGTGTCATTCAAAATGAAGGTATCTACATGCACTAGGTGTTTAGTTTTCAATGTTTTAAGTGCAATACAATACACCACATACAAAAAATCTGCACCTGTCTGTTCAACAACCTTTATTTCTATGCATTAAAACCTCTGCCAGACCACCTCTTCAAAACAAGCATGGTCACATCCCAGCAGAGAACACTCTCACATCAATCACATGCCACTTTAAGTACAGGACAATGGAGAAATGAGAGGAACAACACCTGGCTTATGAAGTGGTCTCCTCTAATTCTGACATCTTAGACCATTCCCCCACTATATGGGTTGTATTTCCATTTATTGCAGTTTTATCCTTCAAAAATGCAGGTTTCAAGAAGCCTATAAGGCAAAGTTGAAGATGCTACGTATGTACATTTATTATCCTACTGTAAGCTGAATGCACTACCACAATTTGTGCTGAACATGCCGATATAAAAAGGGCTGTAATTGGAGGTTGTTGGTTTGATTTATCATCTTTCCAAAGATGCTTTGACAGACCTCCATATATCCACTGTATATTAGTGCTGGAACAACAGAAAAAGATCTAGTTTTCAAATGCATGCGGTTTTTAAGCCATTTCGCATTCAGCATCTCTCATGAGAATTTCTGGACCAACGGCTATATCGTGCACTTTTACCAGAAACTTTTTTTTTTTTTTTTGCAATCGCTGTATGTCGAATGAATCCTCAGAGAAAGGCAAAGACCTTGAGCCAGAAGTCAATGAACTGCACAGCACCTGGAGGAATGGCTTTGATTTCGATGCAGCGTGTAAACCTTGGAAAACAGAACCCAGTCTAAAAGCTGAACTGATATGAAATGGTCTAACAAAAAACTCAGATCTCTTTGTTTGCCTCCAAAGATTCCTCTGACACTAGAGATTCCTCAACTGCTTTAGGCAGAGAGAGAGAGAGAGAGAGAGATCTCCTTGACAGAGTATTTTGCAGAACACTTAAATGGTAGCATAATATATTTTCTCTGGAGCAGTGATCACCACAAACTCTGATAGTACCACTCTAATTATGTTTTTTAATGATGAATTGCATGTTTAATGCTTGAAATTGGATGTATTTGAGGCCCATTATTTGTAGAATGTCTTTTCTGATCAATGCAACATTAAACTAGTCTTGTCTTTATAATATTGCAGTGCTTTGCAAACATTCAGTAACATGCATTTTTTTTTTAAATTGCTTGGTATATATTCTGGTCCTACTGTACAATAGCCTTGGGTGCCTCCATTGTAAGAGTACGTAATTTTCTCACAAAATTCGCCACTGGCCAAGAGAAAAGCATCTGATCACACAAGAAATAGAGGAGGTAAAATCTCCTCCACAAACCACACAGTCTGAGGCATCATTCAATTCTGTAGTACAAACAGTGAAGTTTGATATGTTATGCACTCTAATAAAAATTCTGGGTTGTTTTAACCCAGCCATTGGGTTACAAATGTAATTTAAAAATGTAAACTAATGGCTGGGTTTGTCCATATTTGACCCAAAATTGGGTTAAAACAACCCAGCATTTTTTAGAGTGTGGACATAACTCTAAAGTTGAGCAATAACCTCAGACAACAACACCAAAATACACACAAGTGGAACATTCCACACAGATATGGATTTGGTTACTGAACATGTGGTAGTGCGAACAACAGTGTTTAATTTATGAGCAACAAATCATATGCAGCTTAGGTCTCAGAGTAATTTAAGGCATTCTTCTCAGTTGCAAAACGGTCTCCTCTTAACAATCACACAGTCACAGGGACTCCTGTGCATGAAAGGGAAGTACAGTCAGTCACCCAAGGGTCTGCAGCAGTAAACAGGCCATCTGAATGGAATGCAACAGTCAGGAATCTTTACTGCAATTCAATAATAGTTACAGTTACAATAACAAGAACAAAAGAACAGTTCACAAATTTACAGCAGGACTGGGGTGAATGCTAAAAGAATAATAAATACTTATTATTATACATTGCACACTTGTATGTAAGAGATGCGTGCATACAAAGCACTTAGATTGAAACACAGACAAGTTTAGAGTTTGAGTTGGTAAACCTAGAAGTACTATCTAAATCCATGAATCCACATCTTTTTATATCATATCCTAGTGCATTATATTTACACAACATGCATTTTACAATTGCTTCAAATTATTATAATATAATATAATTATTTTAAATAAAATGTGTCCTAAAAATGAAGCTCTAAACTGAAAAAGCACCCAATATTATATTATACTGACTGTTTAAAACAGATGAGTGATTAAGGTTACTGTAAATCCCAATGTATATTTGTTTAATTTATTCCCAATGCTTGATATGTATTCATTTATTATATTATATGATTGTGCATTATATTTCCCTGCATGACTTTAACAGGGATTGAAATGATTTGTGACATGTGGCAAATATAGGTCAGTGCATTTTACAGCCTTCTTACTGTTGCATTGTACTGAGAGCCACAGTATGCCTTTACAAGTTTACATAACAAACCCTGGAAAAAATCTGATATATTAGTGTCAATTCACTGACGCCTTGCATTAAACTGCAGAAAATCGCAGCGATACATGATATGATACATTTCCAGGCAACTGCAGATACAGATTCCACACATGCTTCGTGTCATACAGTAAACGCACTGTACCTTATTACTGAGATTCTCTTTGTTGATCCCAGCTTTACTTCTTCTCAATTTGATGGAAGGCGACCGGAGCAGATTTTTAAGCCGACTTTTGATAGTTGCATTTTCCACTGTCATCTTGATTTGGCGTGCTCTTGAATCAACGTTTCCCAACAAACAAGCGGAAGCCCTTTGCCCTACTGTCACAGCTGATGATCAATTAAAATATACGCGTTTAAAGTAAGCCATGGTCTGATCAAAGCCTTCTATTTCATAATACTAAACCAATCCACCGGAACCGTCATCGCGATAAATCCACTGTGGTTGTCCTGCCGGTGAGAGACGCGCTCCTCTCTAACGTCCATTTGTTAAAATGGACCATGTTTCGTGTGAGAGACAGCAGTTTGACGGTCTGAAAGCTCCGCGAATCACCTCCAGCCGTGATACCTTCACCGGTACAGTGTGTGTATTTACAAATCCTACTACTGTAAAGGCCAGGCTCATGAATATTAATTGCAGAATGCGAGTTTGTTCTGTCAATTTTATGATTGGCTGAAACGCTGACGTCGGGAGGCGGACGCTAGGCAACTGGCCAATTAACGAGCTTTGCTGTGGGGGAATGCTTGACTTCTTAATATTAATGAGATGACGTACGTTGAAACCCCGTGAGGTTAGGGGCGGGTCCACGTGGTGGCCAGGGGGGGCACCGGCCCCCCCTGAAATTCGATTGGCCACCCCAGGTGCCCCCCCTATAAGATGTCTTGTGATTGGTTCATTTTACGGCCAAACAGTTTATAGACTCTACGGAAGTTTGTGATTCAAAGAAGTGCAGCGCCAGAGAAACAACGGTCAACATATTATTACTAATGCTGCGTTGCGTAGTGTGAGCGGAAAGTGAACGTGTTCGCCGGGCTGGTCATGTTAGCGCGAAGGTAGCTGTGCATCCCGGCAACGTCAGTCCCCTCATCAGAGCGGTGTTTTCAGCGGCTGGACTGAAGCATTTGTTTACACTCGACGCGTCCGCAAGCACGCGCAGTCTGCAGAGACTCGCGCTCACGCGCTGAAGTGGCAGGCGAAAGTGTAAACAAGGCTTGAGGGTCACCATACAGGTTGCGGTCGCGTCTGACCCCAGATCATGTCATCAACATGCTTATCTTTCTCAACAAAAATCAGTAGACTGGAGCAGAAGTTGTATGCGAGTTATTTTTTATGAAGCTTAAAGTAGCCCATAGAAAGTAGCCTAGCCTAATTGATTGTCAGGTAGGCTAATCTCTCTCACCCTTTCTCGACTCCGTGCCTTATGAGTTTCATGTTGACAAAACCTGTCAGATCTAAATGTTATTATATCTTCAAATTTAGCCTAACCAAACGCCCAGTTTAACTGCCACAAGTTGATCATCTTGTAATAAAGATCTAATCGAGGAAAAACACGCTTTATTTTTGTATTTTCATTGCATTTTTAATTTATAAAAAGTGAAATATAATAAATTTGAATATAAAAATATTAATGATTAATCGATAGTCGATCGTTAATTCTTCCGACGATCGACTAAGAAAATTTAATCGAATGCCCATCCCTAGTTCAGTCAAAGTTTAATAAAACACAATAAAAGTATAATACGCTGGGCGCTATCAAACAAATTAATAAACACTGTCATGGTGATTTTGCATATTTTGTATCAGTTTATTTTGTGACAGTGAGTGACCACATTATAATAATTGTCTGGTGACACGTACGTTACTTGTTAATGCATGAGAGTAAGACAGTTAGATAGTCAGTTAAATTGTGAGTCCTAACTTAGTAATTTCTACGTGAAATGACAGCCCTAGAAATGACATGGATGCATTCTGTGCATTTCATTCACAATTTGAATTGTTTTTGTTGATATTGAGAATAACAGACAAACATAAGTGTTTCTTTTTTGAAGGCAGGGAAGAGAGCAGTGCCAAGCCATGAAAAGAAGTAAAGATATAGGGAGTTTCTTTAAAAAAAAAAAAAAAAAAACAAAAAAAAAAAACACAAGTGTGAGGCAGAAGCAACTGAAGAAAATGTCAGGCAGCAAGAAAAATTGTCACTGGAACAGAATCAGCCAGCAAGGAATCAACAGGCCAGACAGACAGTGATTAATTATTATTATTTGAAAGAGATTGTGAATAAAACTACTGTATATTGTAATGGCAAAACTAATTAAAAGAAAATAGTTGACCTTGTTTCTGCTTCTAGGGTTTTAAAATTGCTCATTATTAAAATTGCTTTTATTTTATAAACTTGTTAGTTTTATAAAAACACTAAAAATAATAAACACTGGCTCTCAAATTTAACTTAATGGACAGGGATGCCAAAACTAAATTAATCAAAAAATGTGCTTTATTACTACATTTGTTTACAAGTAACTTTATTCAAGTTAAAAAAATAATACAAATCAATAGGATTTATGTATTATACTGTAGAATTTAGCTTTTTTTTTTTGGTCACTGGTGGCCACCCCATTTGGAGGCAGTGCCCCAGCATGGCCCCCCCACTAAAAATGCTCTAGACACGCCCCTGGTTAGGAATTAACTCGTGCTTGACCTAATTAATATTAAGACCGGCCTTAGCCATAGTATCACGCATGGCATTACTACTAGGTGGATTAAACTGTTTATACGTGACACTGCAGTGTTTCCCTAAGGTGTAGACAATTCATTTACTTAAGGCAAAGTGTTTATTTTGATGTTTGCAAATAATGGAACAGTAGAACAGAGAATTGTGGCATTATTATCTTAATTTCCCCCATGTGGGAAATCCACTTTAAGTGCAAGACCACATTTACCAGTATCCTACTATCTGCATTTTACAGCAATGGTTCCAATGTAACACGACTGCAATTCTCCAGTCTAGACCGAACGCCATTCTGTAATCCCATGTAGCCTTCAATGGACATGAAACTTCGTAATATAGGCTACATTTTTCCAAGGAGGAAAGACAACAAAGAGATGTCATGTAGGCTATTTATTGCCTGGTAAATTCATTCAGAATGCATAGCAGTGATTGCATGACATAAGCAACTGTTTAAAAATAGATTTATCACTTCATTATTACCTAAACATAAAAAAAGAAAAAGTCTCAAATGAATCTCAAATGTTAACGTAAAGGTAATTTAGTGTTAACATGAAGTTGGACTGAATTATTGAGTAGCCTATACCTATTTTCTCCACATCAAGTCTGCCATCTAGTGATGCTAAGTAGTAGCCTATACCTTTGGGTTTACTTTAGGTAATTTTTGTTTTATTCAACTGTGAACCTGACTAGCACATAATGTGTATGGCCGACTTAAGAACAATTTCGATTTAGATTAATATAACTCATTTGAAACTGAGTAAGACATACACAGATACAAAATAGATTATTTCCTTGCTTTTCCACAAAGTCATACACATTTTATTTATAACAAACTACATCAGCAAGAAAAATCTTACATTTATATTTGAAGACATTCAATGCATCAATTCACAATTGTGCAACTAGATATTTGTAGGTGAAAAATATTATTTTTTAATTTTTTTATTATTCTGCATTATTTCTGTTCTGTTTTTGAAGTTGGATCACACTGGTAGGTTCATGCGAAGGCCCGCCCAAATTTCGTTTCTTACCTACCTGTAAGAACTTTCTAGCCCAGTTTCCCAACACAACCACAGGAGAAAATTCACCATGCCCACGCTGCATATGAAAAATTAAAGGATCAAGACATGCATTGAGACAGTACAGTATTTGAGAGACTTCAGAGAGCAGGTTGACCACCCATGCAACCCAACAAGCATTTTTGCAGTGATCCAAAGAGAAGAAAATTATACAGGCAATGATGTAGAGCAGCTGTCCTGGCACCCAACACACCAGGAAGTTGGCAATGAAAATGGCAATCAGCCAGATGGTCTTGTCCAGGCCTTGCATGTTGCCTTGGCCCCACTGCTGCCTCGACTGCTTCATCTTGGAAATGATCTTCACATAGGCAGGAATGATGAGGAGCAGTGGGACAGAAACCTGAATGGAGTAGTAGGACATGAGATTGTAGGTTGCTTCAGAGGTCCTGAACTTCGAGATCACCACCGCTCCACACACATGGATGCCATCTTTCCTGACCGCATAGAAAATGTTAGGATAACTGAAGTAGATAAAGAGGGCAGTGATGGCCCAGAGTAGAAGCGAAACCAGTGCAGTGTTCCGAGGGGTGCGGATCATCCGGGACTCCAGAGGGAAGACGATTGCAAGGAAGCGGTCGCTGCTTATGGCGCAGATGAACATGGTACTAGACGTCAACCCGACAAAGTACAGGATTTTCATCACAATGCAGAGCGAACGGCCAATTTTCCAGTGGTAGTCAGAGCTTACGTAAACAGCCCAGGGTCCCATTGAGGCCAAATAGGCAAGGTCACACAGAGCTAGGTTCAGTACACCAATGGACCCAATACTCCAAGGATGGGATGACCGCAGACAAGCCCAGAGGCTCCATAGATTTCCAATCGTTCCAAAGATTGAAAGGATGTAAAAGAGAAAAGGTATCAAGTTGGTGGCATACTTGCGGTTGGAGGGACAGTCCATGTGTGGAACCAAAGGAAGAGCCATATCATTGGAGTTGGTGCAGTTCTCTGTCCAATTGTGTACTGCCGACATTTCTTATGCTTAGTCTATATTTCATTGAAAAGAAAGGGACAAAAATTAGTTACCCATCCCTAGTAACTAAATTCGTAACTATCCAGCAACATTCTGTTCTAGATGGTGAGCTCAAATCAATACTATTTCAGTCGTATCTCTAACAACATGTTAAGTAAAATGCACATTAAAGAATGAAATGGAGCTTACCTCGACAAAACGGAAAGTGGTTTGATTACACCTCTTAGTTAACTGCTGTATACCAACCATGATGATCCCTCCTGGAAATAGATCGGTCATTGCTCTTGGGACTTACGAGCAAGGTAAAAACCATTAGTAGATAACCTACAATTACCTTGATGATTCTTATGCAATTCTCTAAAGTCTGTATCAAATGTCAAAAGGAAACACTTCAGTCTTCAAGGTGTTTTTGGACAACAGACGGACACATGGACCTGGGCTGTTTCCCAAAAGCATCGTAAGCCTAAGTAGATTAAATTTAGAATATTTTGAGTTTTAATTTGCTGATAACCATGCCCACATGCGTTTTAACTTGAGCATGTCCATGTACATCTCATTTCTATTAGATCTCAGAATTTGGCCAAATGCTAATTGTTAAGACTAAAACATTTTAATAAAAAAAAAAATGCACGATCTCAGAAAAGCACATTTTAGACTAAGCAATCAAAAATAATATTTGCATATTCAAGATTTTTTAATTAACCATAATTCTCAGTCATTAAATGGTGTTATTAAAACGTTCACGTTCACACATTATGAGCACAATTTTATTGACTTAAAAAGACATATCCATCTCTTTTACAAAGGAGTTAAGAGAGCACTGATTTATAGCATATAAAAAATAAGTATTTAACACAGTTCGCAGACTAACAAAAAGAATACGTTTTACATATGTACAATAGCCAAGAAATGTTATACAAGCCAATATACATACTTTAAACTAGCTAACTAATTTACAAAATAAACCAGTGTAACATATACAAATCTCATTTTATGAAGCATTGTGGTTCCTATGTAGTTTTTCCTTTTCCAGTCTTGGCTAAACCTAATGCAAAACAATTGCATAGTGATGACTAGGCTCAAACCGAGGATCCCTTTAAGTTGCCTTACTGGATGTGACAATAGCGTTAAAACCCTTTGAAACGCTTTAGACATTGTTAAAAATGTTGCTGTTGATGTGGGGAATATGGTTAAGCCAGTAGGGTTTCACAAATAAAACATTCAAAAGCCATAAACTGACTACTCAACTTTCACTGATTACTTTCAAAACAAACAAAAAAGAAGACAAACAAGTGGATAACTAGATCCTTATTCCTAAATTCCTATGCCATTTATATAGGTTCACTATTCCCTAAAACAAGAAACCTTTCTACGTCCCAATATGCATATATTAGAACCTTTTGAAAGGCACTCAACATATGTATATAAGCTAGCTTTTCTGTAACAAGAACATACAGTTTGTAGGGACTGTTTGTAGGGAACTTAACATCTATTATTGCTTTAACATGTGTTCATGTGATGCATTTAATAGACAGTGGTTTATTTCAGAGATGCAAAGACAATAACATTAGTGTAATCTTATTAGCAGACACTCACAGATGAAATGGCTTTACTGTTAAAAGTCACTGGGCAAATTCAATTATTCCTAAAAAGGTCACCTGGAACCAATCATAACCATCCCCCAAAATCCCCAGAGCAAACGATTACAATCAGCTTGACCTTCATGGAGCTGCGGGAGAAATAATCCTATGTTTAAAGATTAAGTAAAATATTTATTTGTATTTTTTAATGAACTTCAATGAGAATGAAACCAAATGCTCCAATATGGAGGTTAGGATGAGTTAAGAGCTTCTTTCACATCTATTGCCACAAAGAGTTGGAGAATGCAGAGAATCTTGCTGGTCAAGTAGGTTGAGTATTGGAAAAAAAAAAAAGTCAAAATCAACTAAATGTCTTTGGATATACCAGAGGCACAACAGGTGGTACCCATGGCAGCAGGACTTGCACAGGAAACAAGAAATAAATAAAAAAAAAAAAAAAAACTTCAAGTTAAACGTGAGCAGCAGCAAACCTGATTCATTGACTGGTAGATCACAGTTGTGTTCTATTAACATCTTGCTCATTTGAGTCCAGTTTGAGAGTCGAAGAGCCAGTCACCTTATTTACAACAGCATCTTGGGGCTTTAACCCTAGAGGAACCAGTTTAGGCATGGGCCGCCATGTCACATTGGTCCCTTCATTGGCAGATTGACCCGAAGTAGCTTCACATGCAGCCTTCATGTGCAACAGAGGTGGCGGAGTAGGAGCATCACATTTAACATTGCACGTCGGGGCATTCGGACTTTCAACGTTTGTTGATGGCGCAACTGCAGATTCGGATGATACCGAAGGTGAATCTGACCCGAAGATGACTTTGACCAAGTCGTCCACTTTGGGTGGGATATCAATTTCATCTTTAGAGTCTGGAGACATCAGATCTTCATCTAGAGTTAGGAACAAGGGACTGAGAGCACGCTCATCATCCCGCTCTGCATACGCCTGCTTGTCAGAACATGGCTGTGCCTCGTCTGGCACGACAATTCTCTTATCTTCGTCTTCATTACTCAGCTGCTGGCTAAGAAGAACAAGTTCGTCTAGCAAAGACATCAGATTTTCATCCTCAGGGTCGCTGCTGACATTCTGACCCTTTTTCTCCAGTCCTTCTTGGTTGGATGAAGTAACAGACGCACTGATTTCATCTCCTCCTTCAGGCAGTTTTGGGAAATCATTGGGTTGAGGCTCATCAACAATTGCTCTTTCCGCCAAATTAGATATTTTAACATCGGAGATACTCTGGAGATTCTCCACTGGGGCAGGGACAGATTTTGGCTGTGCCTGAGCAAAAGAAGCATCTTCCACAACTTTCTGTGGTATTACCAGATTCTCCACAGGTGAAACCAGAGAAATAACATTGGCGATGTTTGGAAAGTTGGCAGAATCCACTGAAAATGATGCATTGTAAAATAAATTATCCACATGAATATCACTGAACAATGTAGGAAAATCTGATTCAATTTTTATGACAATATCAGCCAAGGAGACTCACCTTGAGTATTAATATTAATAGGACTGTTTGTAATTTTGATTAACTGAGGCTGCAATACTGGAAGAGAATTTTCCACTCTAAGTGGATGAGATATTGTAGGAACTATGGACACAGATGCTACACCTAGTTAAAAAAAAGAATACAAAAACACAAATGCTGTTATCTAATCACTTTCTTTGTGACATTTTGAAAAATCATTGACCTGTTTAGAGACAAACCTGGTGTAGATGATTGCTGTGTCCCTACTGAGGTGATGCCAATCGGTTGAAGCGGGTTGTTTATGGTTATGATTTGATTGCATTGAACCATGGTATTCATCAGAGGAATTAATTGAGGTATACACACTGAAAAAAAAACAACAACACACAACAGACATCAAAAAGTATGACCTCAAAAAATCTGTTTCAACCAAATCAAATCAACATGACAAGTACTGTATTGTAAATGTTGTCTTGGACTAACCATTAGTTAAAAGAGGCTCTTTGACGGGAGATCCTTGCATCACCTGGGATGAAGAACGGGACAGAATGTTTGGCCGCATTCTCTCGCGAGGTACTGGGAAATGTTTTACAGGACTTGGGACAGAGACTGGTTTCTTTTGTGGAATGGAGTTAAAGGACGGCTGAGTAGGTTTAGAAATGCTGCTCTGCTCTTTATCTTGAGTTTTAATGGTGTTTTTGCCACTAACAGGGTCTGTAAGTTTTGAGGCTGGAGTGGATTTCAAATCACTTTTTGTCTCTTCCAGGCTTTCTTGTTTTTTAATACTCAAGTCTATCGGTTTGGAGGGAGAAGAGGTGGGTTTGGGAACATCTTTTAATTTGTTCTGGAATGCCAAACCTTTCTGTTTACTATTAAGCTCAACTAATTTAGGTTTGGGTTTGGGTTTAGGTTTGGGTTTAGATTTAGACGCTGCCTGGTTAAGCTGGGACTTCATCTCTTTTGCATTAGTTTGGGCCTCCAGGGTTTTTTGTTTAGCAATAATTTCATTAAGCTTCTGGCTGATGGACTCTGTACTCTTGTCTGTAGACAAAAAGAGATATAATCTTTAGTTAGCAAACCAGATGTTCACACATTCAAATTATATCAGAATATATCAATGAAAGATCTCCACAACTCATTGTAAATCCTATGAATAAATAGAAACAAATAGTCTAACAAAGTAGATGAACCCCACATACTGCAATACCCTGCAAATCATATTTCAATGCAATGTTTAGGTCATGCAACCATCAGGATGGTAGCATGACCAAAAAGTTGCATTAAAATATGATTTGCAAGTATGCAAGATTAATTTATTTTTACAAAATATGTTGCTGATCTTTAATAACAGCTTGGATATTATTTAAAAATGATTTCATAGTCTGAAAGACAGCCTTACCACACAATAGTGAAAGTGTCTGTAGGTAACGCTCCCTCTTAATTCGCAGCTTCTCACGTCTTTTTGCTAAGTGGTCCTCCTGCTTAACCAGAGACTCAATCTCTTTACAACCCTGGAAATAAGTAAGGAAATGTGTCAAAACAGTAAACCAATATTTTCAGAGAAATTACAAGCATAAACTGTAGCAAAATCAACAACATACCTGGGTGAGGATGTTCACCTTGGAAACTTTACGAAACTTTGAGACCATTCCTAGTGTTTCCTGAAGTTTAAGAAATAACTCTCTGAGTGTGTGGCGCCTCTTTCTCTCCAGCCTCACTCTCTGCAAAAAGTTATAAAACCACATTTTTTAAATATAAAAACTGTTACACATGCATGTTACAAAATACATAGAAAGGGTTGGGTCAGTCATTAAAGAAAAAAAAAAATTAGAACCCACCCTGACCTTCACTTGCAAGCTTTCATCATGAATATGCTTCTGGTCACTGAAAGAGCAAAATATTTTTAAAAGAAAAGTAATTTTGTTCATTTTCTTTACAGGAACTTGTTAAATGTCTTAGTCAAAGCATCTATTTCCAAACTAAAGTTCCACATAATCAAATATCAGTCAGGTGTTCGTTACCTATGATGTCGATTCCGTCTAATTGCAGATGCCCTAAATTTCGTGATACTGTTTTCCTCTGCAGACTCAACAGTCTCAATATCAACCACCACCTCTGCAAAATCTTTCATCTCAGAGTCTAAACCATCTGTATCCTCCATCCTCTCCTCTTTATCAGAATCCTGAAAACGAGCAAAAATATGTATCCTGAACAAGCAATATCACAGTTCGATGAGCTACACAAATTCAGTTCCAAAAGGTGAAAATAATAAATTATATGAAGCTCTTACACTAAAACTAGATGAATCTTCTTGGCCGTCATCATCATCATCACTGTACAGGTCAGAGTCATCAGTTAATTCTGTTCCATCTGAATCAATCTCTTCCTCTTCTGGATCTGGTGTTTGGTCAAAATCTTTTTCCTTCACATTGGGATTATCTCGGTTATCAGCTTCAGACAAACTCAAATGTTTCAGCGCTCCATGCTCACTATGTGAAGGGGCTAAATCATCTCCAGAAAATTGCCTGGATTTTGGATAGGTGGCAGCAGAAGATAAAATCTCTGATACATTTCCTGCCATTCGCTTAGAAACATCACAGCTATTTTGTTTAACAGGATCCAGCTCAGACTGCTCATGGACCTGACCGATTTGCCCCTCTGTTGAAAGTGAGCTCACAGAAACGGTGGTCTCAGACTTCGTGGAGTCTTTGTTCGGTAGTATTGAACTTCCATGTTTTAAAGTACAGCCATTCTGTGAGGGTATAAGAGAGGAAGCTGGATTTATAATTCCAGTGTCTTGGACAGGTTTTGCTGAGAGAATTCTTAATGTGCAAGTTCCAGATTGTCCCAGAAAACCTGGGACAACTTTAAGGGTAGAAGGAAGGCTGCCCAAGACTGACTTGGAGGTAGTGAGTGTGACTGTCTTGTTACTCATAGACGAAGATGTAGAGACTGGTACAGTGACAATAGGCTTTGACTGTATTTGAGTCGTTGGGTTGGAAGACGTGACTATGGTGGTGCTGCCACCCTGAGGCTTGTTCAGACTGATTGCAGGCGGAGCTTGCAAACGGATAAAGGTTGCTGTGGGAAAAATAGAGGCATAATTAATGTCTTTTGAGATAAGCAAACATTTGTTTAGCAATTTCCCCACACAAGTTTATCAACTCAACCAATTTAAGTAAAATAATAAATAAGACCATGCTGCACAAAAAAATGTCCACATGTATTTTAATATAACACTGGTTGCCAGCAAAACACTAGCAAAATGAAACTAGGAATTTAAATGCTTTTTTCGAAAACTTGAAAATGATGTGACCATGCCTTAAATGTAATTTTTTTACCCAATAGATAAATGTGCTCGTATCATAATTTTTAATTCAGTGGAATTTAATTTCTACCCTTTGTACTAAAAAAATGATACAAAGTAATAATGTAGATTACACGCATTTCTCAAAGTCGGTCATAATTCTTCAATTTTTTCGTGACATAGGTCTATTAAATACATCGGTATGGTGGCATATTAAAAATTAACATCATAACTAGGGCTGGGCGATATGGGCAAAAAAAAAAAAATTTTTATTAACTTATTTTTATTTTTTATTTTTATTTTTTTATAACTTTTTTATTAGTCGATATCGATAATTATCACGATATGTCAAATCTTTATTTCTTTAAAGTTTAAAGGCAGATTTTTGTTCTTTTATGACTTTTTTTAAATGAAAATGCAATGATTATGAAATCTTGCAAGCCCGCATATTTTGCACAGAAATTTATTCAGCAAAAGTTTTGAAAAAATGCGTCCCTGCATAAATATGTGGACTTTGGCTGATTATGCACTAAATCATGCGATCGCATAATCACGTTTTTCTGGAGGGACTGGCTAATAGTCTACATATTTAATTATCTGTGTATCTGTATGTATATATATATATACATACAGTATATATATATATATATATATACATACATATATATATATATATATATATACACACACATATATACTGTATGTGTAATATATACACACACACACACACACACACACACACACACACACATATATATATATATATATATATATATATATATATATATATATATATACTGTATACATACATACAGTACATATTACATATATGTGTATATATATATATATATATATATATACACATACACACACACACACATATTTTTGGTTTTCGTGAATCGTTTAAAATGGTATTCCTGAACCACTTACGTTGGCCTTGAGATAAGAGATTGGGTTTGATGGCTTTAATTTGACTTAGAGGTACCAACTGCATGAGTTGGCCATTAGGATTACGGTACAATGTGTTTCCATCAGCCGTCTTCACCACCTGAAGCAGCATCTTTTGGCCTGGGGGCTGTGGGGCCTGTGGGGGACAAGTCTGTGTGACAGGGGCCTGTGGGGGACGGGTCTGTGTGGCAGGGGCCTGTGGGGGACGGGTCTGTGTGACAGGGGCCTGTGGGGGACGAGTCTGTGTGACAGGGGCCTGTGGGGGACGGGTCTGTGTGACAGGGGCCTGTGGGGGACGGGTCTGTGTGACAGGGGCCTGTGGGGGACGGGTCTGTGTGACAGGGGCCTGTGGGGGACGAGTCTGTGTGACAGGCTTTGTAATTCGAGGACCACTATTGGGGAGGCCTGTATTACGAGACATAACTGTGATCAAAACAGTCTTTTTCCCAGGAGTGGTCGATCCAGGTGAATAGACAGTAGTTGATGTCGTTGGACCAGACCCACCTGAAAATACAGAAAAGATTCATTATTTCATCAAAAACGTCTTAATTTGTGGTCCGAAAATGAACGAAGGTCTTACGGGTTTGGAACAACATGAGGGCGAGTAATGACAAATTTAATTTATAGGTGAACTAACCCTTTAAGGAGAATAATGATGGTGACAGATTGTTCACACAATAGCAAACGGCTATTAAAGTCACTATGGTCACTATTAAGGAGAATTCACACTGACATTGATTAAATGCCTGTATTCCTATTGCCAGTTGGCACATTATGTCACTGTGCATTTACATCAAGTTGAACATTGCTCACCATAGCTGCATCACAAATGATCTCTGATGCTTATATGGCCACAGATTGCCAGTTTATTTAAAATGCTTGACATGATCTGATTGCTTTGTTTTAAACATTATAATTTATTCAGGCTGTGTTTACCAAATACCAGAAATTCTACACTGTTGAATCCAGAGAAGCCAAAAACATATTTTATAATTTTCCTTTTCACTGTAAACACAGCGTCACACATTTTGAAATCTCAGTCTGCAAAAGGACAGTTCTAACATTAAGACAGTGCAATAGGCTTGGGCGGTATTACGGTAATATCGTATACCGCGGGATCTAAAAATAGCAACGGTATCATTTTCAATATCGTCATACCGTCAAAAAAAAAAACAATGAACTTAAATAGGAGACAAGGAATCCTTGTCTCCTATATAAGTGCAATGTTTTAAATACAATGTATTTAATGTCTAAAATGCTTATATCTGGTTCTCATGACGTGACAGTTGGGGGAGAGAGGGCAAAGATTGCAAGTTGCGCACTGAGTGACTTGGTCTCGAAGAAGAACACGACTTCTGCAGTTTGGCAGGGATGGGCATTTCAAGCAAAATAATATTTAAAGATTGCCTGGTATTATTCGATTATTATTTGAAAATTGTGCCCCACCACCACATGCACGCCACATGCATGTAGTCTACAGCGGGGCGGACCGTGTGACGCTTAAATATAAGCTAGGGTTGAAAAAAAACGTATTCCTTTCATTTTTTTTAATAATATGATGTTTTTCTATGTATGTTGATTTTATGAAAAGGGAACTTCATGAGATGACTAAGATAAGATCATAAAATGCGCAATATCGAAAAACATTTGGAATGGGTCAGTCAGACATGATTATGACCACTTATTACGTTTTGTTTTGTAGAAATCCTTTCTTTAAAACGAATTTCGTTTTGAATAAATTGCATCTTCATTTTAAATTTTTTTTCATCAACGAATTTCC
Organism: Pimephales promelas; assembly: GCF_016745375.1. The sequence goes on from NW_024121099.1 coordinate 28,461,927, forward strand.
TGGATTAATTAATAATAAGCAAATATAGTGATCAGGACACGCGCCGGCGCGTGACTGGAGAGCGACTCATACATGAACTGAACCTCGCATATAAGAAACAAGATCTGAGAAGTGTATATATAGTAAGCTTGAAATGTCTTCTTTAACAATCTAAAAGAATAGCTGCTCTCTGCTTATGTTTAGGTTAATTCATATCAAGTGTGCATTACTCTTTATTCGCGTTCACTACCGCGAAGATGCTAGTTTGCGTCGTCAATGCAATCTTTATCTTTGCAGCAATTGACATAGAAAACACGTTGGGTCAGTCAGACATGATTATGACCAGTTATTATGTTTTGTTTTGTACAAAGCCTTTCTTTAAAACGAATTTTGTTTTGAATAAATTGCATCTTCATTTATTTATTTTTTTCATCAACGAATTGCCTGGATTAGGCTAATAAATAAAAAGCAAAGATGGTAGCCTAATCAGGACACGCGCCGTAGCGTGACTGGAGCGCGATTCATACATGAACTGAAACTCGGCATATAAGATACATGTCTTAATGATCTGAGAAGTGTATATATATATGTAAGCTTGAAATGTCTATACTTTTAAACAAAACATTACAAGCTAAAAGAAATGAGCTGCTCCCTGCTATAGGCTTATTCATATGAAGTGTGCATTAGGCTACTCTTTATTCGTGTTTTCATACCATGAAGATGCCAGTTTGCATCGTCAATGCAATCTTTATCTTTGCAGCAACTGACATAGAAAACACTAGTTTATTAATAAATTTTTTTTATCTCGGCTCCACTCGGCTCGCGTCGAGAGCTCGTGGCGCGTGATCTTCAGAAATGCGCTGCCCTCTCTGGAGGAAATATCACCACTCTGCTCACATTCTCTGGTGTGAGACAATGTGTATCTCCTGTTTTCTAATAGTTGATTGACAGCTTTTAGATGCATTATTGGAACCGACACTCTCTGGTTGAACGTGTCATCATGTGTGATGCCATCTGAGCCATATCTCGTAATTTTGAATTAGTCACGCGGTAATACCGTATACCGCGGTAAAATAGGGAGGAGGTTTGACGGTATGAAAATTTGGATACCGCCCATGCCTACAGTGCAATGTGAAAATCAATGATGGTGAAGCTCTGCACTGAATTAAGCTCATGGAAGATTATTCAACCAACAATAACCAGTCACAAATGATGATAACAGAAGATTATGGGAAGGGAACACAAAACCGGAAGATGAAAGTAACCCAGTGACTTTCTTTAAAGCAACAGCAAGCACTAAATCACAAGAACAGACCTATATGAAGGCAGGGCTCCAGACTAACCTTTTTTACTAGGAGAGCTGTAGCCCCTGACTGAATTTTAAGAGCACAAGCAGAACATTTCGTGGCACACCTTAAATCAGCTTCCAATGCAATTATTCTAATTTCCCCCTAAATAACTATAATACTGACAAATTATTAAATAATAAATAGACTAAACATACAGATGTTGTGCAGTTTGATTTTAAGCTCACAGGGCTTCAAACTAACAATTGAGGGCAAGCAGCCATGTAGATGAAAATAATTTTAACTATACTTCACTACTAAATGTCTTAACATTAAAAAGTAAAATGAGTGAATATATATATATATATATATATATATATCCTACTGTTTAAAACTATAATTTAATTACTTTAATTACATCTATATATAATATTATAGTTTGCTGGAAAAGTGCTGGAAAAAGATGTGTAGCCTAGTAACTTATAAATGTTTGACTATTTCTGTCACAGTACCATATTTATGGTTAGAGTTAATACATCAGCCAAAATCCATGGTGAATGTTGCTGATTCGTGGACTGAAAGCCTTCTATAAGCGTTTCTCCTGGCTTCCACGTCAGCGCAGTTTGATCTGATACCTGGTTTATAAAAGAACTCTGCGCACAATCAGAATTTTTCTAACTGGATCTTGCAACAATGATGTTATTAATTCTAAGTCGAATTCAATGGATTTCTTTACTGGATCTTTAGAGTCTGGACCTCCTAGTAACAGAGTTGCTTGATCGAGATCGGCCCGCGACTGGCAAGTTCGGGGCTCTGTCTATTATTGGTCCGAACTAATAAACGGTCCATGAAGCATAAATGAGTAGCGCATTTTAGTTCCGCATTGATTTTGTTTGCATTCACTGCTCGGCAACGGTGTGGTCGCACCAGCACGACCTAAATAAATATTTGGTCGCACTGGCAAGAAAAATGGTCGCAAAATGCGACCAACTGGTCACAGTCTGGAGCCCTGGAAGGCCAAGTACGTTCAATTATTCCAGTAGATGCATGGCCAAAGGGTTTGATGGAGAGGGAAGCACAGACACACAATGGCAAACCAAGGAAGTCAGGCTTACCCAGAGGCAGGCTGGGTGATTTAGAAAGGATGGTGAAGTAAGGGGCTTGGACTTTTGATACAGTGGGCAAACTGGTGCTACCTGCAGAGTCTGAAGGCTCAGACGCCTGGGTTATTAAGCCTGCTTTAAGAGGAGAAAGAGCCATCCCAGGAGCACCAGCCTCACTGCCAATCATCAACGTGGAGGAGGGGATGACAATTTTTGGAGCAGAAGGCTGTAAGTGTGAGGTGCTAGTGTTGTTTTGAGAGTTGATGTGGTTGACCACAAACTGGGTGAAGACCTTTCCCACAGGGGACTTGGTCACTGTGCAAAAAACAAATTCAGGAGCAGGTTAAGTCTGCCACTTAAGTTATGCACATATTTACATGCAGTACAGCTGCACACATGTAACAGTGCTTAATAATATATTGGACGTCCACTATATTGGTCAATACACTTGAGAGGTCTGGAGGTGTGCGCTGTAAACCTTTACATGACTCACCTACAGATTTGATGATGGGTGTGTGTGTGGAAGTAGACGTGCTGGTAACGGTGGCAACAGTAGAAACCGGTATGGATGTGGTAGAGGCCTTTGTAATGGTGGATGTTGTTGGACATATTCTCCCTGTGATGTAAGCTGCCAGTCTGTTGGCAGGATGCAAAGCTCCCAACTGTCCCAGCTCTAACTTGGCTTGTGGGTATGGCTTTCCATTGACCTGCGGAAACAATTGATCGTGAGTTTTAAAGGACTGGTCCTACTCCATTCAAAAATAATCATACCTTAAAATATAAAGAAATGTCTTAGACAGGCAGTACTTTAACTACTCTTAAAGTCAACAAAAAATATGTTGCCAATCCATTTTAGCTCTGTACTGTTTAAAAGAAAAATTGTAGGTTAAGACCCATTGGGAATTGATTTAATTGTGAAAAGTGAGCATTTCATGCAGCCCAGGTGATGTCAAATAAAATAAAAAAAGTAATTTCAGGTCAATATAATAAATTCATGAAAATTTAAATTATATACACCTAAGAATTGTGCGCAAGAAGACCAGGAACGTAAATTAAGTAAATAGGATAGATTTATGTTATTTTGACTTCAAATTAGTTTATGATACTGTTTTCTAAATGCATCGAAATGGTTTTGCCAGGTAATTGCACGCATACCATTATTCGGCCTGGGGCATCAGGTGCTTTTTTCTCAGCCTTGAGCAAGCCTGCAGGGCAACACTTGGAGAGGAAGGGCAGACCTTTCACCTCACTCTTCTCTACATGCTTTTTTAGCTCAGCTTCATTTTGGGTAACCTTCTCATCTTCCATTTTCTTCTCCACAGGTCGAGAGATTGTGACTTTATATGTTTCGACAGAACCATCCTCTGTCTCTTGTAGAGTCTTGGAAAATGGCTCAATAAAGTAATTGCCAATCCAGAAAGGATGCTTCAAACGATCCTGAGCCATGTGCTCACACAATATGCGCATAATGTTGTTTCTGATGTCTGTACTTGTCAAACTGCATTCGGATATGATCTCAAGGCGTTTTGCAGGGCCAGACAAATTAAGAGGTACAAGCTCTCCCTCCTCAATATCTGAGCAAAAGAGGAAAAAAGAGAAGTTTCAATTTTAAGGACCAGCTTTGTAAAACATTTTAAAGTCCTTTGAACTTGACAATTTTGTTGTTTTGCAATAAACTATGATTACACCAACTATTTAAGCGTTAGTTCAACCATAAATTAAAATACTGTCATTAAATAAACTATTACTTTTATGATGTCTTTATTACCTTTCTGGGGCTTCATTTGTGTTCCGAAGATGAATGAACATCTTACGGGTTTGGAATGACATGAGAGTTATGACAGATTTTTAATTTTTGTTTGAACTAACCCATAATAACTAATGATCAATAAAGGAAAACTGACCTTGATTAGAGACCTGTAATGTGTGCTGGTCAACCTGCCAAAAGTACAAGAGTGTACAGAGTAAATTTGTGTAAATTTGTCTTAACCAAAAAATATGCCATCCTTCATGTCAGAATCTCACCGTTTTTTGTTTAGCATGACACCTGGAGTCAAACGGTCGCGAACGAGCACATGTCAGTGAGTCCGTGTCCATATTGTCCTTAATCATATTCACATTTTTCTCTTCCACCTGAATACAGTAAGGAGATATTGAAGATATAATTATGAATCTACATGACATAGAATGTGACAAGTATTAATAATGGGAAAAAAATGCACATGAAATAATAAACCCATTAAAAGCATGTTTAATTAACTGTGATCAGTGATGACTGCAATGTATTCTAAATATTTGAGTCTCACCGTTTTTTGTTTTAATGGGCTGAAAAAGCTTTCCAGGTCATGCTGAAGCTCTTGAGATAAGAGTGCTGGAGATGGAGCTCTTGGAGGAGGAGGAGAGAAAAGAACCTCCGAATCGGTACCTTCTCTTTTTCGAACCCATAATGTACTCACACGTTTGGCCGGTTCAGGAGCGGTCTCCGGATCGGTCAGAACTGCAGGAGATGGTCATGGTAATTAAATTTCATTTGCATATCTTTTCTCAGTAAAAATAGTTTCAAATCAGCTTTTCAAGCAATACAAGCATTTTTGAAAGATGCAGGAATATTACAATAAAATAACAAGTGGTCAAATGTTAGTTATAACAAAGGTACAGCTATTGCAATAAATAACCATTGAATAAACCGACCATAAGTTTTCCTCTTTTTGTTTTTCTTCTTCCATTTAGCCTTGTTCTCCTCCGACACTCCTTGTTCAGGCTCATCTCCAGTACTTTCTTCCTGTTTGGGGGTCTTCAGTGCAACAACTTTGCGTCGCAGGCAGCTACAGCCCAACATGCACTGTGGTTTTCCACAGTGATGATGTCGCCTCAAGTGCACCAGACTGGCACACACGCAGCCAAGCCTACAGAATACATTGAGGCAGGGTGGCGCACGTCGTCTTATTATTCTGATGGCATCAGGGTTTCCTGTTGATGCCCCCTTAAAAAAGAGATATGAAAGAGCATTAGGTGTCTTGGAGAACATTATCCCATAGCTCAATTCTGTTGTTAAAGACAATCACTACAAAACCCAATCTCTGTCCCAAGAAACTATACACTAAGATGATCCTCATTTTGACATATTACCTCAGAGGTGACAAGAGTGGCCAGTGCGATGGCTGCCCTTTCTTCTGTAATATAGGTACGATGTCTGCCCTCCCATACTGCTCCATCTTCCACATCCATCAGCTTCACCAGAGTCTTAGGCAAACCTACACTACGTCCACCTGTGCAACTCGATTGTGCGGAGCCAGAAACTTCAACCATGGGACTCTTTTTAGAGGCCACAATTGCAGCAGTCTTTTCAGCACTCGAAATTGCAACTGCAACAGGCTTTTCAGGACTCAAACTTTTGGATTCCTTCTTATTTTTAAATGTTTTGCTCTGTTGTGGCTTTTTCAAGCACAATGCAGGTTTGTTCACACTTAAGACTGTTTTTATTTGCTTTCCTGTACCGGACTTCAAAGGTTTTTTGGATTTAATTTTCTCTTTGGACTTGAACGTTGGCTTGACTTTATCCGGTGTTGTAGATAAGGGAGCAGGTACTTGTTTCTTAAGTACACTATCCAGGGTACGAACGTAACTAGTGCTTTTTGTGGGCAGCTGATATGCCACAGGCGTAGCATCAGTCTGTGATAAGTTAGCAGCTCGTTCGTCGATCAGTTTGCCCTCGCTAGCCAGGTACTCATCCAACATATCACTACAAAATGCAGAGAGGTTCGTCGACCCTGCATCTGTGCTTGACACAGCTGCAAATAAAATGTAATGCAAAATCATTAATTTAGCAGCAGTAGCATACCATCATTTCAAATTAGGTAATATCACATCAAAAAGTGTTATTCTTGTAATAAATCACTGATAAAATAGTATACCTTCAGTAATAGATCCTGATCCAGCAAACTTATCTCTCCAACCCTTAATTTTAGTGAAGTCCGTGGTCTTTCCTGTCCTTGAAACAAACTGGACTACAAAGGGGAAAAAATGCATTAATGACAATGAAAATGCCTAAGTAATGATTTAGGTTATCTATATGCTTATTGTTTGTTGTTATTATAATTATTAAGATATGCTACCTTGAGATGATGCTGAACTTTCGGGTGAGAGAACAGGTGGGGGGATGGGTAATTGCACACCCAGATATTGCAGGTCAATTTCAAGGTTTAGGTCAAGCAGATTTAACTTTAATCCCACTACAAAGAAAAACAAAATGAAACATTGTTGTAATGTTGTACATTGTACTGTTGTATAATTTAGACGAAATCAGCGAATTCAGCGAAATCCAAAATCTATAACCTTCTTGGAGCACTGGATGAATGACCTGTCTGTGCTTCATGAGTTTTAGATCACACAAAAGGGTTTTCTCTAGCACCGCAATTTTCTCCTGCATATATCCATCACTGTCACCTGTTTAAATAAAACATTTTAAAACTGTAGGTGATTTTAAAGTTGTTCTTTTGCATCAACAACAGCGAGGTGTTCAATTCTTACCGTCTGGAAACTCTGAGGTTTTTTGTGCCATCTCCGCTTTGGCATCATCGCCAAGGTGAATCTCAAGAGCTTTCTATTTCAGGATTAAGAATTGTTCAGAATGTCATATAGATGTATTGTAAGGAAGTGTATTGATAGTTTTCTGTAGATGTTACATACACCAGGTTAATAAACATTTTAAAGTAGTAAAGCAAAGCAAATACAGCTAAAGTAGTCCATTAATTAAAATGAGCTGTAATCCAAATATTCTAAAGCCAATCAACCATTTTTTGTAAGAGCTGACACTTTCACAAAATAGGGTTAGGGTAAAGTCAGTAAATATTGAAGACACATTCACTCAGGTTTGATGTCAAGAACAACCATTGAGAAAAAACAGGGAGTAAATGACTTATTTGATATCAAGGTTGGTGCGATAATTATCTGGATGTTTTAAAATAAGGGCGAGTACATTTTTTTGTGTGTGGTCATTTCTTTCAAAGTAACCTTTCTATATTCTAAAGTTACCAGACAAGGTATTTGGTACCTTTGACATGAAGGAGACAAACAACTGGCCGTCGACATCCTCCAGGCTGGGCAGCATTGGAACAGTTACAGGTTTTTCAAACACCTCGTCATATTCACTTATCTTCAATTTTCTGATTTTTTTCGGTTTTGCCTTGGACTTCTTTAAAGTGCTTCCATGACTGGATTGTTTAATTGGTTCCGAAACAATGTGATCAGAAACATTGGTCTCATAACTAACAGCTGACTGCAAGTAATTAAGAGGCCCTGATCTATCAGAGGATTGACTTTGAGAGAACAAGTCAATTGTTCCTTTGAGATGTTCTGGCCCATCGGGGACACTTGGTGACAATGATTCTCTAGAAGTTGCAATTGCATCCAATGGTCTTTCTGGAAAAAAATCATAGTTCTTTTTGGTAGGTAGAGGCTTGTCATTGAATAGACCTAATGGGAAAAGGTCAGGTGAGGAAAAAGCTGTGCAATTCAATAATCTTTCTGGAAATGAATCAAGGGTCTTTCGAGGAGGTACTGGTCTTTCATAGAATAGACTTGGTGGAAATGGGTCAGGAGAAGAAGGAGCTGGGCTAGGCAAGGAGAAGGCTGGGGAAGATGGGTCATCTAACGGCAAGGAAAGAGATTCTTCATGTGGGAACAGAGAGTGTGGAGGGACTTCTTCAGAAAAAAGCTCAGGACAAGAGCCCTTCGAACTGTCTAGAAGACAATCGGAAATAGATGCACTCTCATCAGGCAATGAGGCAAGTTCCTGATAAGGAACATCGTTGTCTGTACAAGATGGCACACCAAAATCTGATGTAGTGACAGAGGGGACAATTGGTGTGACATCAAAGTCACTGTTAACTTCAGGTGTAATAGGTAAACAAGCGTCATGAACAGTGTCACATGTAAAGAGAGATGAAATGTCTGACTGAGACCCGAGTGTGTTGTCAAGATCTGGCATAGAAACAGCATCGGCATCATGCAACACACTAGACGTTCTGTCAGGTGTTGGGTCAGATTCAGATTTGGAGGAAGTGGTAGTGTTAGGGGCATGGAATGGATCACTGCCAACTGGGAAATGTGTAAATCCATCAGCTAATTGCATTTCTGCTGGTATGGGGGATGCCGTTGCTGATGAAGATGATAATGCAGTGGACGGAGATGTAATGTTGATTGCATCTGTTGTTGTTGTTGATGTAACCTTTTGAGATATTGAGGTAAGTACTGGATGTGAATCTAATACATTGGTAACACAAGGGGTGGAAGAGATCAAAGCAGATGATCTTTCAGGGGGTAAGAAAGGTTCACATGACTTTTCAGAGTCTAAGGATGAGCTAGGAGTGTCAGATTTTGGTGTAAGAGGTCTTGTCTTGGACTTTCTCTGTTTAAGGAACTGAGCAAGGAGCGGTAGGGGTACACGTTCTGGACGCTTATGTGGTAAGGTTTTCTTCGTGTCTGCTTTAGACTTGACCTCAGTGTCCAAAGAAGAAAGGGTCTCCATCCCCTTTTCATTAGTGTAGGGTACATTTTGGTCACTGGATAGCAATGTAATCTTGTTAGCTTTGTGTTCATCCATTTCTGTTTTAGTCTCATCGGTCTTCAATAAATCTGTTTTTGAGGATGTGTCTGTGCTTTCACATCTGTGAATGTCACCTACCACAATTTCATCATTACTATCAAGTTGTAATATATTTTCTGTTTTGGATGATATGTCCATCACCTCCTTTTGATCACTTATGCAAGTTGTTTGCAAGGCCACACCATTTTTCTTGATATTCTCAAGTGATAACCTTTTGACTTTGACGTGAGCACCTTTAATGAAGTCTGAAAATGCAGATGATGATGGGCGCTTCTTACTACTGCCAGAGAAAGCATAAGAAAACAAGACACAAAAAAAGTTTATATTTGTCAAAATTGGCAAATATGTACAATATCTGGAAATATTTTTAAGAGCAGCTTAGGGCCTAAAACAATACAACTATGTGGAAGCAAACACTTCAAGCTACAGCACACAACAGGAAAATGCGTTGGTCATGCATTCACACAGTTGCATATGGCGCTTTTCCATTACCAGTATCAGCTCGACTCAACTCAGTTCGCTTTTCGCTCTGTTTTCCATTGCAGACATTACCGCCATTATAAGCACCCAGTCATCATAGTGATGCCTTTCATTCCTCATTGCCCCATCAAACTCTCGCTGGATCCTTTCTTTGTCTGCACATCCTCGTTTGACCACGGCGTATTCTTTCCAGTTGCCATAATAATAGTAGCACGTTTAGTAACTATCTCTGGCAAAATTATTTCAAGGGTTATACTGGATACTCCATCTGGCGCGTACAATGACGACCCAGTGAATGGTGACGATTCTGTCTGACCAATCAGCAGTCGGTATTGTTTTCCCGTCAAGTTTTAGTATCGCCTCAGGTCGCGCAGAACCTCGCCGGAGGTGATACAAAAAAAGTACCCGAAAGTAGGTACAGGTACAACTTCAACACAGTGGAAAACCAAACCAAGGCGAGCTGAGTCGAGCTGGAACCGTGTAGTGGAAAAGAGCCAATAGAGTATGTTGTGTTGAGTTTGTAAATCTAATTCAAACTAAAGTAAAATTTTGTTTCCATTTAACAAATTTATTAACTCTACTTACCAGAAACTTTGAACATTTGTTTCTACAATAGGAGCATCACCATTTACAACTTTCTTTTCTCCATTTGTAGGGCTGGGACCATCCTGGTCCTTATTGACCTTTACAGCAGCATTTCTCTTCATAAACAGAGTTTTTAAATTGTTCAAGGTTGTCGTCTCCCTGCTTAGCTTGAGTTCACTCCCAGTTTCCTCAGTGGACATTCCATTCTTTACCTTTGATGAACGGGCGTTGACTGCATCCTCCCTGAAACCTTTGGCAAATGGGTTATAGTCAATTTTGAGCTGGGTTATGCAAAGGTTTTGATAGGCTGTGACTGCAAAGAACTCGGTCTGAGAAAAGCTTAGAGTTATAACGTTGGGATTGTCAACTTGAATGTCTTTAGTGGCTTTGTCTGCAGGTATGACATGAAGTCGAGGAAGGTATCGGTGCATTGAGTGCAAAATAATATGGTCCTCTTGGTCCAAGTTGTTGCAAAGTTTCAGTCTGTAAAATGAAACAGGGCACTGCATCCAGTGTAGGCCAGTAGCAGGGGATTCTGGGTGTACAAACAAACGTGAAACATGAGGCTCAGCCTTCCCATTGGTTTCCCATCCTTTCCCACTCCATTTGTACCTGTGGTTATCAACTGGAACAATATCCATTGCCAGCACGTAACTCTGGAAAGGTTCCATTCCAGAGAGACGAAATCGGCAATAGGGGAACATTCTACGACCTTGTTTGGTCAGAATCATCTCAGTCTGACACCTATAGAACTCATTCCACATACTGTTGTTGTCCAGTGTAACTGTGATGCCCTTACATCTAGCATCTGCTGGCAAGTGTTCTGACTGTGAGCTGTTGTTGGTGTCTGTAAATGTAGATGATGATGGATGAATGCCTGTTACAGCAGAGCCGATTGAACAATTCACCATTTTATTTGCCTCACTAATTGCCATGAGACTGCTCTTGTCTTTCCCAGTATCACCAGTCTGCAACTGTTTGAGGACCACAAAGATAGAAGGTGGAGTGGTTGTGGGAGGTGCCAGTGTTGGGGCAGTCATGCCCTCTTCATGAAGCACCATTGCACCCTGCTCCTTTGTATCTGCCATGGGAGTTAAGAAGTCATCTGGATAGCTTCTGACCCTCTCATCTCAAGGTATTTCAGGTCTACATCCTTTAAAAAACAAGACATACACAACATGGCATGGTCAAAGCATGTTTGACAGCTAGGAACTGTAAAGATAAACATTCAAACATATTATAAACAGTTTATTTGTAGATTAATCAACTACTAACAAGTTGCATCCCTGCTTGGCCTGTATGCATAAAATTGTTTAAGGTCAAGAAATTCCATAAATGCATTACCTTGTCGGTTTTCAAATGGTTCACACCTTGCTAGAGAAATGTCTGAATAAGAAGACTGGTGTGAAGTGTATGGTGCTTTGTGGACTACAACACAAGTGGTTATCCATCACAGGGCTCTAAGCATTGCATAAGCCAAGGTATTACTTATGAGAACATCTATGCAAGTCTTAGACAAAGTACATCCTGGATATATTGGAAAAGGGGTATTCAACTCTGCTCCTGGAAGGCCAGCCACGTAGCAGCACAGTTTAGTCCTAACAAACTCTTCAAAGGCTTCATGACACTTGGAAATTATAGGCAGGTTAAGGACTGGAACTTTGCATGAAGATGGCCAGTCATGAACAGTGTTGAGTACCTGACCTAAACAGTCAAATTCTACCTCTGGGTCTATAAAGGACAAATGGTAAATGAAAAGCCTTAGTGTTGTTGGTGTATGAATGAGTGTATGAATGGGTGAATGTGAGGCAAATGTAAAGCGCTTTGGTGGCCATTTGGTCTATGAAGGCGCTATATAAATGCAGTCCATTTACCATTTTACCATTTGTTACATTGAAGTAAAAAAGAACTGTAAACATAAGGAGGTACATACAGCACTGACTGAGGATCTGTTGCCTAAATAAGGGGAATTAATACAAGAAAAAGTCATGGTACCTTGAACCCAAGTTACACATGTCCATGGCAATGAGAACAAATTGTTTATCCAATCACAAGTGACTAGGACTAAATACAGATGGAAACAGGGTCTAAAACAGGGTCTTTTGTGGTTGGATCCCTGAAAATACCAGCAAGTAGTCAAAAACACAAGTGACCACACAGCATTTGTAGCAGGAAAGATATCCATCTAGATCACCTTGCGTGATATTTCTAGGATGTGTGGTAACAATTTTTTATTTTAATCACAGCTGCATATAATATAATATCATATAATATATTTTCATATTTTCTTTCTTTCCCTCTCGCTCACAAGCTGTGTAGTATTTAGGCACTGCCTTTGACGGTCCAGCAAAACTGATATGCTCTGTGGGGTGTGTCTTGACAAATCTGAACACAAATGGTTGCAGGAGATGTATGTCATTATCAAGTGGAAACGGTAATGCATCTCAGCCAACTAAGGGTGTCACAATTTCGATTTTAAATATTTAAATCGTCAGAATCGTCGATACTACCATGCCCCCATGTCATGTTACGTTCGTTCAGCTTGCCAAGCGGAAAAAACACGGCGTGTTGAAGTGCTGAGAGTCTATGGCCAACCTACTCTAACTTAGCTACAGCCATTCAAAAGATAGCAAGATACAGGAGACCCATCGACAGAACGTGAACCACCTCGTCTTAAGTGAAGTTGCAGGTGTGGAAGTTTTTGGGATTTCCAGTCAGTTATGTTGACAACGTTCGCGCTTCAACAAAGCCACAGTTTGCAGACATCCCAAGCCTCTCGGAAGTCCCGGCTAACTGATGCACGCAAATTAGTTAAAATATCCCGAAATCTAGAGTGAGCGAGCAAGAGTGAGCGTGCATGCCAAGACATATAAAAAAAACTGTGCTCCAAACCATATTGCGGGTGGCTGAGAGGGAGAGAGCGAGAGACCTTGCATGTGTGCCTCATGAAGCTAGCGCATGTAAGACAGAGAGCATCCCAATTGGACGATTGCTAAAAATCGAGAATCGAATCGAACCGTGACCTTAGAATCAAAAATGTAATTGAATTGAAGATTTGGAGAATCGTGACACCCCTACAACCAACCACTTGGATCACCGAAAACTAGGGTTGGGTACCGAAACTCGGTGCCAATAGGGAACCGGTTCTGACGTAAAAGGTAGTAACCAGACCGAATAAGAATGAAAATTTCGGTGCCTGATTTCGATACCTGAGTCTGTGGCATGAGGCGCACACACGCAGTCTCTCGCTGTCTCCCTCTCTGACGTGCACGCACTATGCGGTTTATTGAAGCACTGTCTGATCTGTCTCGCACGCGTGCACTCTTGATCGCACGCTCTAGATTCCGGGAGATTTGAACTAATTTGCGATCATCCGGAGGCCGCTATCAATATGCGGGAGACACCAGGAACGTCTGCTGACAGCGAGGAGATTAATGAAGATGCCGAAGACAAAACGCTGCAAGGTTTGGCTGCATTTCACGTGAAAAATTACGCGTCAGAAGTTCAGAACGATGGTCTATGGATATTGAACCATTCGCGCCGCCTTGACGCTCACGTCGTCATATTATATTATCATCATCTGCTCCTCAGAGTTCTCTGCCGAAAAAGGAAACTTGTCAGCAGTGCAAGGTATTGGCAGCGAACGCAGCGCCTCGTTCCCTATTCAGAGAACATGGGTTACACAGAGACGTTCTATTTCATATGTTTACTCAAAGCTGCGTAGCTAAGACGCAGTGGGAACAAAATATCAAACTGGCTAAGAGCTTAACTTGTAAATGACAAGATAACTTACATGGCTAGTTAAAGCAGACAAAACATGGGAACATGTAGCCATGTCGATATTATATTACCCTGGTAATAATCTCTATTAATCTACAGTATTATTCCATTGTTTGATATAATATTGTTTAATTTGATATTATGTAAATATGAACTTTTATTTTATATTGCTTTATGTATTATTACCATATGTTACTTGTATTTATATTACGTTAATATTGTGTCCAGTTTGGCCCTGTAAATAAAGGGGTATTATTTCTTTGACAAAGTGTGTGCGGTTTCGTTTTCTAAAGTACCGTTTCAAGAACCGTTTAGGCACCGGAACCGTTTAAAAAAATACCGAGTAGGTACTGGTATCGGATAAAACCCAACCGATACCCAACCCTACCGAAAACACATTAACACTAGGTAAAAACAGGGCCTTTGAGTAACTATTATCAAACAGCATCTCATCTCAAGGGCTCCGAGTTAACCAAAGTCATGACCACCACAACCCACCCCAAAACTGACTAATTAATCCAACCATGGTTGACACTGCAAAAAAAAGAAAAATGCCAATGTCATCAAATGCTAGGGCAAACTGTACGTACACACCGCCGATTTGAGCTTCCAAAGTTACCGGAAGTCATTCATTTTCAATGGAAGATGGCTTCTCTCAGCTTCAAGGAGTGTGATATCCATCAGCATCGCATTTTGAGTGACTAGAGCGTCAATCAGAAAGTTGAAAGAAGCTCAACTTTATGGTAATGAGCTATGACGCAGGTCAAAGACAAGCAGCGGCAAAACGCCAGCAACCAATTGGAATATAGACGTCCTTCGCACTGGCTGATTCCAAAGAAACATAAAATGTAAACTTTCGTTCCAACCAAAACATTGCTTCTGAGAAAATAAAGAAGCTAATCATCGCCATGAATGACCGAAACGCAAAACGTTTTCAGTTTTTAGTAAAAAACAAACAAAATTGTTGTGTAAACTGCCCCGAAGTTCTGTGTTCATTAATGTACACTGAATAGAAGAGAGGGGGTAAAATCATGTAACAGGGGAACCTCTTTGGAAACAATCATTATTCTGGCAATTCCATTGGTGCCACTAGATGGCACTAGATTAAGAATAAAAAAAGCAACTACAATGAAAAGAAATTTAAAACATTTTTATGTAAACAATACTTAGTGTGACCGAGTTTCCAGACAATACATTGCCTTGAAAAGCAATTTGATACTAAAGTAGGTGCACTGAATTCCCTGCAAATAGAGACCGAGCAAATTCATTTAATTTATTCAATGTTCAGGCCTATAGTGTAAACATGTCAAGCAATTCATTTGCTTAAAATGACGTTTCAATAAAATTATTAGGTAATTAATAATAAAAACATAACTTCTATATAACTAGGCTGTGCTAAATTGTGAAAATAGGCTAGTCACTATAACAATTTAGCACAAACTCTTGTATTTTATTGTTAAAATACATCCATGTTACAACCCATTGTCTTTGTGCTGTATGATGACACTCACTACCGTTTTAGAATAAGCTCGCCAAATCGTGGTTAATGCTACGTTATCTCAAAAGTCAAAGATGTGCTAGAAATTTATTTGTTTATCCCAAGCTGGCACACAGTAATCATTTAACGGACATGATTTCTTCTTATCATTAGGGGTAACTCACATCATGTACTACACAGTACTAAATAGAAAGTGTTAAATGTCAAGTACACGCAATGTTGTAATTGCCGCAATTACAAGATTTCAACTTATAAAAAGTGTTCAAATCCTTGTAGAGCTCATAATTACAGCTTGTAAGATGGGAATTTTCTGAGTGCTCCTACCTTTACCATGTGACCGCTTTACCACCTGACTGCATCAGATTAATTTAGCAGTTGATATAGCTGCCAAAGAAATGCATAATGCCCAGGTTGCGTTTAACTCCACTTTTATACATGCACTTCTCCAAGCACTTTCCCTTGAGGGAATCCTCACCGTCATTTTAAAGTGCTTTCAACTTTGTCAAGCGAGCAAGGGAAGTTTAATTGGACAGACCCTCTACCCATCGATTTTGACAGAGGGAGTGAGCCAACTCAATACACTTCAAGCAGACTCATAAACCAAAGATGCATGACTGTGACTTACAGCAGATCGCACTTAATTTACCCGAAACAACTCGTGTTTGATTTTTTATTTATTTAGACATTTGAATGCATAATATATGTAGCTACCTTAAAGGTACAATATGTAGGATTTTTCGCCACCAGGGGCTGCTAACCTCTTACAATAACAAAGGCGTATATTGATGACGCAGTGATAAGCGGGATTATGGATCTTGTCGTAAAGCTGATGGATCTGTTATGGATGAGTGAATACATTGATGTTTTTAATGATGCAGGGCACGATTGCTAATGAGAGACGTATACTAGCGCAACGCAAGTCCCGTGGATATAAAGGAATAAGGGCATTTTACTCTACCGAACTACACGCAAGTGCTGTATTACCACTCGCACAGGTCAGTTTATTAGACGAATTAAACTCGAGGTAACGCAGCACTGTTTAACTTTCTCTAACAGTTACACTATCACGCTAAATGTCATTTGAGTGTGTTGAATGATGTTAGTTAGGTTGTTTGTTGGCTGTATTAGACTAACAGTAAGCTAGATCAACATAGAAAAACAAACAGATCATATTCTAACATTTCATCATGTTGAGTTATACAACACTGATCAGTTTTATACACATTTGCTCACCTGTCTAAGAAACTACATGCAACACTCTGTCAAGTTAATTACAGAAAGTTAGTTTGCGGACGTGGAGCTCTCAGCGTCTTCGTTTTAGTCCTCTTTTTGTCTCAATGTCTGATTGCCACTGTTATAATTTTTCAACAAAACACAAAAAGCACGAGCATCCTGCTAGACATAACCCAGTTGTCCACATCTGTCGCCATGGTTACCATGGGGTAAACCAAGGGTAACGAGGATATTACGGCATTGACTGGCGACTCCCTCACCCCTACTCACACGCCCCATTACCTTGGTTAAAATCGTAATTTTCTCACGATTTGCAAATAGTTATAAACATTTGGGATAATGTAAGTAATCAACTAAAATATATATGTATGTATATATATTATATATATTAGAGCCAGACCGATATATCGGCAGGCCGATATTAGGCATTTTCCAAACTATCGGTATCGGCAGTTATAATGGCCGATAAATGAATATTTCAAAAATAAAATAAAAACGGACGAAACACGCTTGAACCATGTCATGAGTGTTGGAATTATATAGTTTGTGCACCAGAGGGCACTCTACACCGTTCCTGTTGGCAGCACTCGTTGAGTTGGTCACGATACATACATTGCTTGAATAACAATTTAAGAACATCCCCATCAGTTCTCTTGACTCAAATAAGCATGACAAAATTTGTGACCATCATGTCCAGTTTTGCTGCTGTTAAATAAGCAGAGAGTGAAGCGGAATTAGCTAGTAATAGTTACGTTATGTTGTTACAGTGTAGTTGACTGTCCTTTTAAAGTCCCCGTGAAATCAAAATTGAACCTATTTACTTTGTTAGCGCATATTACTAGTCTTGTGGTGAACAATTAATCCGTGCAAGTGAATATATATTAAAAAAATGTTTTACCTTAGTAATCTTTAATCAAAATCTGAAAAGTTACTTCCGGTCTGGAACGGTTTCTTTTTCTGATGACGTAGGCTTCACAGTTTGGGTGGGGAAACGCTTAACCACTCCCCTCAAACCGTTCGTTTGCTATGAGCGAGAGATGGAGAGGAGGAGCGCTAGAGTAAAACCCTGCCCTCTGTTCAATATTCCGTTTCACTTGGAAATACGTCACTGCACTGGAGAAAAATCGTTTGCAACTTCCGGTTCACGGGGACTTTAACTTTTGACAATGTGACAGTTATAGCAATGAGACGCATCATCTCTCCTTGGCCTGTTATATTGAAAATGTACGTTTTACAATTTGCAGTATGGTGTAATCCATTGCTAAATTATGGTTCATCACAGACTAGCTAATCATAAAGCTAGCTAATGCCACAATCATCAGTCTGTTTTGTTGTGACAATAAAAGAAACAAGTTTCTTTTTAAAATGCATTATCATATTATTTTAATATATAATATTAATCATAAATAACTACAAATAACTAATGTTAGGGAAATCTGTTAATGTTTTGTTGCGCGTTTCTGAAATAAAAAAAAAATAAAAATATCGGCCGATATATCGGACATAGTACTTTTAAGCTGACTACTACAGTATGTAGTATTGTTATTGTAGTATGTGTACATTTTTATATTTTCTCCAACAGCCCAAGCACAGGCCTAAAGAATGGTGCACAAATTCATAAGGGAAACATTTAAATAATAAATCAGCTCCATTGCGGATTCCAAACGATCAAGGGCTTATGGTGTTCCATTTAAACACACTGCAAGGGTTCTGCCAGTAGTGGGCACTCATGCACTGTAGGCAATGATGTACATTTGAGTGAACAAGATGGAGAGAAATAAGCGAGGGAAGGGCATAGAAAATTGGATTTAAACGCCATCCCAGTCCAAGGACATGAACCGCACCAAATAGAACATCACGTGTTGTCATCTCAGACTACAGTATTTACGACATGGCGTGACCGTAGAAAAAGTTTTCCTTGTCATGTTAAGTTCTCAACTCGCGAGGTGAAACAATCTATGCAACTTAAAACACCCTTTATTAGGCTACTTATATGACTCAAATATGCATTCCGTTTAAGCACTATTTAAACATTTTCTATAGAACTCTATTGTGCACCTTCCAAGGTGGGTGTGTCACGTTCCATTTATGTACGGAAAAGCACAAAAGCAAATATACACAGTTTTGTCTTTCGAGTAGACAATATATTTTAAGATTTGCTGTATTATTAATAACATATGGGTATTATTAAAATAATAATTTTAAAAGCTATAACATACAGAAAAACGTAAACATGGCGGGTTTCAAAATTACCTCATGCTTAAAGGGTAGTATGACTGCTGGATAACCGTCTAAAACGTATTAAAATAACTCAATTCATGCCCACAACGACGCAATTAAGACACCAAAAACGTTTTATTAAGGTAATAATTTTGTTTTTTATGAGAAGTCAAAAACATGTTAGGTATAAAATCAAATATAATAGAAAATATGCATGCAACGCCATGGCATCACTTTAGCCACATGCTTTTGGAAAAAAACATGTCCCATTTAAATACACATCTATGATAATACTAAAACTGGAAGAAAAGCGTCAAACGCATTTGTAACGCAACGCACGCATGATTACCGAAAAGGCGCACGTTACACAACATTACTAACCTGCTTATTTTACCTAATTCACAGGTGAGCAAACGTGGCAACCACCGGCGTGCATAAATGTTATTTGTCCATTCATAGTCAAGAAATTGAGTTTCAGTCACCTTTTGTGAAACAGGCGTCGAGATATATTCGTCGATGGCGCATGTCTCTAATAGGCCCGAGATCTAAAAGTTGGCGCGGATAGCGCGTGCACGTCGAAACATCTCGAATGGCGGGCGAAGCGCGCGGAGAGGATGGTCTGCTCTGGCCACGAAGTAACAACGAAAAAACACCCCTGTGCAGCGAACTTTTACAATTACTTTAACAGACACAGCTGCATCCGGATTAGACTGTTACCTTTTGTCAATATGTAATGCATATTGTGCATACTCTCTCTCCTGTCTTCGTTAATGTTGTTTTTTTCCTCTCTCCCTTCTCACATTATTACACCGTGCGTCTCACCCTCCGAGGTTTACGTGCGGGCGGTGACGTCAGCACGTCGCCGTTCAAAACATTGCACGGGCTTGTGTGACTACCGTGCGCAGGCGCTGCTCTGACTGATGAGAATCGTTGGTTGTATCGCGCATGCGTTTACTTAACGCCTTTGTTCACGTCATGGCTGCCTCGATTCGCACTGCGTCGGTTTTTATTCGAATGACGAAAATCGTAGATAAAAAAGAGTCGTTGCGTAAAATGTTTTATATTACGTCTGATTTGGAACAGCGCGGCAAAGGTCCAAAGATGCATCATATATTCATCCTAAGAAACATACACTCGGATTTTGAGACAAAGGGAGTTTTGTTCATGGTGATGCAAACCCTTTCTTTCAGTGCTCTAGCTGCCGTCAAAAGCTTGTTTTATTACAATGCTCCATTGAACATGCTCTCCACTCGTTTGCCTGACGTTACTTGTTTTCGTTCTCAGATGACAGGCAATTGTATAATGGTTGAAGGGGTTTAACAACGCCCAACAACGAGGCATGTGTGTCCTGTCTATTTCCTTTTTGTCTTTGTCTGCCGCCCATTTGTGTACAGTAAGTTTTAGGATTTTCCTGAGGTGAAGAGAACACTTGTATTTGGTGCATTGCAGAAAGAAAAGGTGACAGCAGCACAGACCATCTAAAAAAATATTGCAAATTAAATTTCACTATTACTTATATGGAAAGTAAGTATAATTACTGGACAAACTGACATTTGATTCAGGCTCTTAGCTGATTAAGCGAATGTTCAGTAACGTTAGTTCTGATTAGAGGCGTTTCCAAATTATGATTTAATTATCAATCATGTACACACGATGGAAAGGATATGAGGATTTGATTCAAAGAGCAATTTTAAAAACCATTTAATATTATTGTATTGTTAAATATTGTATATTTTTGTGATTACATGCTATATTGATTTCTCTTTGTCCTTTAAAGCCACATCCCCAATAAACTTCACATCTGATGATTTTTAGGTCTAGAATAGATGTTTTATTTACAATTTCTGAAATAAAATGGAAAACAACAGTTATAACCACCCAAATGATCAACATATAGAGCTCAGACATTGCTATTTCTGAGCAACATTCTTGCTCATTTTGCTTACATAAAGGGCATTGTTTACTCTGTTGAACTCTGTACAGCTCTAACCATAATAAAACCATTTTAGCCTGTCTCGGCTTCTGTTGTAATTCCCTGGAATAAAATTTTATCTTCATGGCAGGTATTTCACATGCAAACATCCTCTTCTTTGCCTTTTTCATTGATTTGAGATAAGCAGACAACCCTTTACAAGAGTTAACAACACTGAATGATGTGTCACATTTATCCACAACACATGACAATGTTTGTTACATGATCTAACACTCCCAAAGTGAGTGTGAGCCGTACACCGATGAAGTGAAATACAAAGGCTTCCGATTTTAAAAACAAACACTGAAGATATCTTTCACACAACTCATTAACAGGTTCAAAAAAACACAATTAGCAAAAACAGGCTCAATCTGTGCTGCATAATAAAATGAAACTTGCACTTAATAAAACCAAAAGTCCCTTGATATCCCACCTTCAAAATGCTCTAATGAGGGTTTGCTGTACAGGTAAAGTGTAATATTCTGGTTTAAATGAAACAACCACAGAAAATACTGTAATCCCGCAAAAAAAAAAAAACGTGTTGACAGTAAGGTGTAAAATGTAGGTCTATAGTATTGTTCGATGTAAATTGATGCTAATCATCTATATCAAAATGATTATCTATGGAAATGTTTTCTGCATAATTATTCAGCAGTGACAGATGATAAATCTTTCAGGGGTTTCCCAGCTGCAAAAACACTGTTTCATAGAAATAACTTAGCAATCATACAGCATGCACAGTTTAATCAGTTGGCTATTTAACCCAGAACATTCATTTAAGTGCAAGTATAAAAAACTGACAGTCTGAGCTAATGTCATAGTATGCATTTTAAATCCAAAGGAATTTCTTCATGCGATGTAACAAATGTGCAGGAACTATTATAAAACAAAAGGCACCACATAAGTGAGTCTCAGGACGTGATTGACACTTCACTCACACATACAAAACACAAATAATGCCGGAAATATACCAGCAAAGACATATATATGCACGAGGATTAACAATAACAATTTACACTTCATAAATCACAGATATGACTCTAAAAATGGCATTTGTTGAAACACTGGCTTTGCTACAGTCATATTTAATAATTACCATTGAAATAAACATGTCAAATCATGTTTCTAAAAGTATTAGCAGCTGATTGTACGTCCACGTCACGCCTCAACAGTTAGCATGGATAACAGTTCTTCGTGTTAAGTATTATTCCTGGAGCATGGGGGGGGTGGGGGGGGGGATCACACATTAATGATGATGTCCTCTTCCTCGTCCCTGATATCCTCCGACAGGCCATCATCAGAGCGCCTGCTCTCTTCATCAATACCGCCACCGCGTGGGCCGATGATGTATCTGTAGTCTCCACCAATAGCAAAAGCTGCTCCCGATGACACCATTAGCCAGTCCTTTTCGTCTTCCTCTATTCCTGCACACTGCCACGGTACTCCCCAAGAGGGATCCTCAATACTACGGGTCCCGACATCTGCGCCCGGGGCAGAGGCCTGTTCTCCATCCTCTTCCTCCAGGTTCACATACAGCAACGGCTCTTTTACAGGAGCTGGATTCAGCTTCGCCCACAAGAGCTCCAACTGGTCAATGAGGTGTTGGAAACTAGGACGGCACTTTGGGACAGGAGACCAACAGCTGTGCATGATTTCATAACTGGAAGTGAGAAAATACGGACAATAGCAGAATGAATCTCTAAAACGGCTGCAATCAAATGAGAGTTCTGCAACTTTAGTATTAAATGCACTACTGTTCAAACTTTTGTGGTCAGTAAGACACACACACACACACACATATATATATATATTATTCATGAAGGATGCATTAAAATTGATAAAAACTGACAGTAAAAGACATTACAAAAGATTTTTATTTCCAATAAATACTGTTCTTTTGAACTTTCTATTATTATCATCAAAGAATCTTGACAGAAATGTATTACGTTTTTTTCACAGCAGCAAAAACATTTTCGTTTTCAACATTTATAGTAATAAGAAATGTTTTTACGCCCCAAGTTAGCATATTAGAATGATTTCTGAAGGACCATGTGACACTGAAGACTTTGCTGAGAAATTATGCTGAAAATTCTGCTTTACAGTAGCTGTCAATTTTTTTTCTAATTTTAATACATTTGAAAATGTAATTTGTTCCTGTGATGCAAAGCTGAATCAATCCTTCAGTCTTCAGTGTCACATGATCCTTCAGAAATCATTCTAATATGCTGATTTGCTGCTCAAGAAACATTATTATTTTTATGAATTTCAAAATCAGTTTTTGCTGCTTAACATTTTTGTGGAAACAATGATATCCCTCAAAAATTAGTGGTAAGATTAAAAAAGAAAATAAATGGATACTTATTTTTAATCAAGCATGCATTATACTGATGAAAATTGACAGTGAAAACATTTATAATGCTATAAAGGATATCTATTTAATTATGCTTTAGTAAATTTAATTAAATAAATGCTGTTCATTTAACTTTCTATTTATCCAAAAATCATGAAAAAAATATCACCATTTCCACAAAAATATTAGGCGGCCAGTTTCCAACACTGATAATAATATTTCACTGCTTAACATATTTAATAAGAAGAAATGTAAACCTGAGCAGCAAATTAGCATAAAAATATAATATCTGAAGGATCATGTGACACTGAAGACTGGAGTAATGATGCTGAAAATTCAGCTTTAGAATCACAGGAATAAATACAAATTTTAAACTAAAATAGAAAATTTGTAAGTTGTAATAATATTTTTGGAATACTACTGTTCTACTGTATTATTGAACAAATAAATGCAGCCTTGGTGAGCAGAAGAGACTTATTTCAAAAACATTTTTTTTTTACACTTTTGACTACTGTATTAAAATAGAAAAGTTTTCAAATTATAATAGTTTTTAATAATATTACCGTCTTTTCTACATTTACTGAATTTTCGAAATAAATGCAGACTTTGACCAAACAGATGACTTTTTTTCCAAATGAATGTGTTTAAGAAATTGTATATTATATAATAAAATCAACAATTAAAACTTACACGTCACCAGGGCAATCCGGAGGCTGCTTGAGTCTTTCTCCTTTGATAAGATACTCGTAGATTTCTGAGTTCTCCACCCCTGGGTAAGGCGTTTGACCTCTAGTCATGATCTCCCACATGGTCACACCAAATGCCCACTAAAAAATAACAGCCCATCAGAACAGTACCAGGAACAGTAACAGTGAAGGGCTATGTTTTAAACCCAGTAAAGAAAATACGAGCATTTCTGTTTTCAGAAATTGTGTGATTTTAACGTAGTACATTATTACATGACTCTCTGGGTTACTAGGATTCTGTTTGATCCTTTTATAGTCAAATATTTTTATATAATGACTACTAAACTGTATAACTGACTGTCCCGATTTCAAGAAATTGTTGTTTTCTACATATCTGTGATAGTTTTGTATCTCTCATTTAACAATGTGGTCTTGTCCATCTCTCATAATACAATTATTTCAATTTAAATAAATATCATATTCATTTATTTATCAAGTAAATAGCCATGTTGTTTCCCATTGGGGTCTGGCTCACCCTATCAGGGCTTATTCTGCAGCAATGATAAGATAATTGTACATTATACATTACTTACAGTACAATACATCATCTCACCTAGTAATATTAAAGAAATCATGTATGAGGCAAATAGTGTTTATTACCACATCACTCTGTGTTGTGTAGACATTGTCAGCCAGGCTTTCCAAAGCGATCCACTTCACAGGCAACTTAGAGACAGACCCTTGTCTATAGTAGTCGCCGCTGTAGATTTTCTTGGAGAGACCAAAATCTGCTACACACACGCTCATATTTTCATTCAACCTAAAATTAAAGATTCATTTGAGGGGAACATAAAAGGTATGATCAGTAAATCATGTTCCTTTTACATAGAACTGACTTAAAGGAATACTTCACCTCTGGAAAGATGGATGTGTATTTAAAATGGATCTTTTATGTAGAAGGAATGTGAAATTATTTTTGAATTTGGAGCTTTCTAGACTGAGAAAAGACAGAAAATGTATTTTTGGCTTATGTTGATGAAAAACAACATCTCCCAGAATGCACTTGCTTCGCTGCCCTAGGAGGCCACGCCTACCGGTAACAGAGAGCAGTGGTTAAACAACAAGTCTAGGCTACTAGTGAGTCTCCGTGAGGAGTCTGCCCGAAAAAGTGTTTCGAGATCGCCCGAAATGTCCGGGATTCGGCTTTTGCGTTCTACAGTCGCCATTCATTATGTTTACTGTGATGAGAAGGACGAGTGAGGGTCGCGGGAGAACGGCGCGAGGCTGGTGGCGTGATTACCAATGAGCGGCCGTGAGACGCACCGGTCTCGTATCTCTCACGGAGGAGCGGGAATTTTCTTAGCAATGTTAAAACACACATCAACCGATCACTTGTTTAGCGTTCATGTAAACACTACATTCAGATTCACCAATCGCAATGAATTCAGTTATATTGAAACAAAAGCTGTACATGTAAACAATGAATGGCGACTGCAGAAAGCAAAAGCTGAATCCCGGACATCGACTGCCAGACTTCCGAGAAAAAGAGGATGGTAACCCCTAGTACTCCACTTTCTCCACAGAACAAGAGCCTGCTAGCTTAGCTTCCAAAAAAAATGGCTGACACTATGTGTACATTTTGTGAGTGAGATCTCCCCCTCTATGGGCGGGTTGAGAACATGCGGGACAGCCTCTACTACTGACTGTAGTCTTTAGCTTCTGGCCAAAAAATCGTCCGATGATGCAAAATGACGATTTTCAGACAAAAAAATACATAAATCTCTCGTCTCAGGGGGATATGAGGGTGGAAAGCATGGTAATTCGAAAATACTACAGGTTTCCTACTAATGCAAAGCTTAGTGCTAAATCCTGAAGTATCCCTTTAAAAAAAACTCACATGCAGTTACGAGCAGCCAAATCCCTATGGATGATGTTTTTGTTGCTCAGATACTCCATCCCTCGAGCAATATCCAGCATGAACTGGATAAGCATCTGCTGAGAGAGGGTCTACAAAAAAACACAAGAGACATGAACAAACATTTACAAGGAGAAATAGACCAAATAAATCTGATGTACAGTTGCTGCATGTGTGTGTGCGAGGAAGTGACAGGAAAAACGTACAAATGGTTCATCTCCGAGACGTGACATGAGAAGAAATGTGTGGAGATCTCCATGTTTCATAAAGGGCAGGATCACCATAGGAACAGGTAACCGCTGCTGGGCTCTCCTGTGCAAACTCACACCTGTGGGAGCGAATTCACAACCATGTTGAAGTAATATCTTCAAGTGAGTCTTGCTTGATAATATCCACGTCGAAATGGAAAGGATCTGCATTGACTTCACTTCAGTG
>NW_024121099.1:28488555-28520286 GCF_016745375.1 Pimephales promelas
ATTGTAAATGAGTGGAACTGGTGTGAGTGAGTGGAGGCGGGGCTAATTTGCAAATTCATAGAACCACATATACTACATGAAGAAAGGATGTAGATTTACACTCAAGCTATTTTAAGGCATGAAGACATTTTTTTCAAGAAAAAAAAACATTTAAAAATGTAATTTTGGTGAACAAAGATGAGTTTTAAGTAATAAAATAATTGAATAGAAGGTGACTTTAAGAATTTTATCCTTCTGAGATGCAGAAAATTATCTCAAAAAAGGATGTGCACTGTGAGGTTTAAGACAGAAATCAATCATTTCAATCATTTAAATCACTGGTACACAAAGTAGGTACACTGGTACACATCACTTTAGGTCTCGTCCCAACAAAAAGAGACTAAAATGAGCATCTGGGTCATAATGTACCTTTTCCAAGCATTCGTCCCAGAGTTAAGAGCCTTTCAGAGATGAGAACATCCTGTAACTTGGCCTTCAAATCACTGCTGATTCCTAGACTGTCCACTAGAGGGATACAGAGTCAAAATTCATAATTTCCTGTAAAACAAGTACAGTAGGATTTCAATGATGGTGCAGTAATGCGTGTACGTACATGTGGTTTCGGGGAGCTCAGGGAACTGCCTGTTGAAGGACCTGGCGGCTGTAAAGGAAACCGGAACTTCTGTTCCTGGAGCTGCGAATGCAGACCTGCAAACAAACCAAAATGTGACTAAATGACCCATATTTCACTGTTTTAAAAGACATTTTGGAAATTCATCTAAAACTAATCATCCAAACTGCCCAACAAAAGCAAAAATGGAGCAAGTTCTTGGACTACAAATTGTATGTCCAGTCTTCATTGATTTTGAGCAAACTTGACTGTGAAAGGACAGATCACAGTCTAAGAGACCAGATTTCAGTCCTAGTTCAGACAGGATGTGTGGTTTGGGCAGCAAATAGGGTGTAATAAAGTAAACACATAAGTAAACACATACCCAAACTGGGTCTCTTTGCCTCTGTTGCGTACCAGTACAATCAACAGGAGTCCCACCATGGTGGCCACAAGAAGGCCGAAAAGAAGCCCTACCCATATGTGGCCCCTCTGGGTCTGAGCCTGCATGGCTGAAAGGACACAATGAGAGTGTTAATCACCACTTCTGCTCAAAAGTGCCTGACGCTACGCCATTCCTGCATAATGAGCGGCGAATGAACACACACGGGCTATTAGAGCGCTGCATTAAGAGAAAATGCTGTCACAAAAAAAGCTGCAGTGACTGCAGAAATCCCGATTTCAGAGAGGCAGGAGGTGGACACCAATGAGAGTGGACAAACCTGACATGGGCATCACAAGAACAGTCTGACTCCATGGGCCACATCCTGCGTTTGTGCACGCAGCAACTTGGAAGGTGGCGTTAAAGAATCGCCCAGCACCCGAGAGACGGGCAATGTTGTCCTTAAACAGTAAGGGATCCTATAGCGACAGAAAGGTTAAAGGGTTAGTTCACTCAAAAATGTTAATTCTGTCATCATTTACTCACTCTCATGTCGTTCCAAACCCAAAAGTCAGAAGACAAATGAAGATATATTTTTTTATAAAATCTGAGCCAGTTCTGTACTCTCCATTGACAGCTACACAGAGATTGACGCTTCAAAAAGTTGATTGAGATCGGAAAACTATTCCATATGAATTGAGTGGTTTAGTCTACATTTCCTGAAGAGACATGATTGTGCTTTTTAGTTAGATTAGTTTTATGACGTCTTTACTCTTTATGATCTTTTTGAAGCGCCAAAGTGTCAGTTACATAGCTGTCTCAATGGAGGAACAGTAATCGATCAAATTTTATTAAAAATATATTAATTTGTGTTCCAAAGGTGCGTCAAAGTCTTACGGGTCTGGAACAACACAAGGGTGAGTTTTTTTAGGGTGAACTATCCCTTTAAGTGTGGTTAGTGTAGCTCTCTTTACTCTTATCAGTAACAGGAAAAAGATGAATAATTATTTATAAGAACAAGCATATTTCAAGTCAAGTCGCATTTATTTATAGTTCTTCATACAACACAGATAATTACAAAGCAGCTTCACAGTAATAAACTGGCCAGTTCACACCAGAGACACGTCAAAGACAATAACTGTAATGATAACTAAACTTTTAATAATCATTCTAATTCTATATGAAAAGTGGAGAACTGTAATGATAAAGACACAGGAGAAGGATAGGACAGCCAATCAGACTCCATCCTGCTTTAAAAAGCTGTGTATTTAAAGTGGCAGACGACATAACTGCAGCATGTGCTTATAATAAACTGAACATTTTTATTCTTGGTGTGAAATGTTCCAAAATTCATCAGTCAGGAAACAACTTTGTTCATTTTCAGTTGTAAAGCATCTCTACAGAAGACAATAATGTCATTATCCAGTTCAATAACAGCGTCAGTGTTGCGAAATTTCATCTGTAAGTGTGTCTTCCTTTATAATGATGTACCTGATTCTCTCCTCCCTGGTTCCACTGCACTTTATAAGCCAGTAACCTTCCACAAAGCTCCTCCTGTTCCAGTGCCGCCCAGGACAGAGTGAGCTGCTGCTCACTGAGTTCAAAGGTAAAGTTCTTTGGAGCTGCTGATGGTGCTGTGTATGAAAGATATGAAAACAGTAAAAAAAAGGGAGCCATAATTGCCAGTGTACAGACAAATGTACTGCACGACAATAAATGATGTCACAGCCATGCCCAGATGGAATTTGTTCACATTTTTTCCACTGATTTGGAAGAAAAAAAAAAAAAACCTTGGAATCTGTGGAATGGATTTTAAGTGGAGAGGAGTATAATACACTCTTATTTATAGTGGATAAAAATGAAAAAAAAAAAAAGCACAAGTTAACCAAATCCATTTAAATCCAAATAGTTCCAATGACTGCTTTGGCCAGTAGGTGGCAGAATATTGGACTCTGTATGTGGCAGCAGTGCATTGATATGGATTGGGGACACGCACAATGGCGCATTGTACCACTCAGCCTGGAATCTGGACTGCTGCCAGTGCTACCAGTTTACAAACATACAAACAGGGACAACTTCAGAAACCCCTTCTGCTCCTCAAACCCACCATCAGCTCCTCCTCTTCCAAACCCCTTGCCCTAGGCATCTGGCCAGAATCCCCTCTCTCTGGGCTGTTTGTTTACTTCCAACCCACCAAAACTTTGGTTTGAACGGCAAACGGTTTTATTTCCAAAGGAATTTCATAAACATAAGTCGCTCATGACTGTCCTTCACAGAACTTTAAACTACCACTGTTTGTAATTAAATGTCATCTTTAATTAGCACTCCTTGATCCAAACCAAGTCATTTAGTGACGTATGCAGCAACCATGTTTTGGAGAACAAGCTTCTTTTGAGCTGGATCTGGATTCTGCAAAAGCTCCTTCCTTCCTCTCTTTTTTTGTACCTCAACACTCTTCATTCAGACAGATAGTATGGGATGACCATATCAAATTCCACATGAAAAAAGTAAAATAAAATAAAATAAAGTAAAAAAAGTGGGAAGACTTTATTCCGATAGTCCACTTTATCCATTCCATTAACTATTAGGAATACTTCAATTACATGTCAACTAGCTTAATATCTGCTAACACTTTATTTTGATGCTCCCCAACAGACATTTGATTGACTATAATGAACTTCGCAAGTACATTTCAACTTGTTCTACTAACCTGAACCCTAAGCTAACAGTCTACTTATATCCTTACCATTCTGAAACTCAAACAGTAGAGCATGGAACTAGCTATGCCAAGGTCATGGGTTCGATTCCTAGGGAATGCAAGAGCTGATCAAATGTTTACTTTGAATACAATGTAAGCTGCTTTGGGTAAAAGTGTCTGGCCAAAATGGATGAATGCAAATGCAAATGCCTGTAATTTCATCCACAGCAATGCTGTTCAAGCTAAAAAGCCATTTATGTTAATTTGACTAATAGAAAGAAACCACATGCATAGCATCATTACCCTATCTAAAGTTTCACATACCTGCCTCTGGAGTGTGAAAGTCCACCCAGGGAGAGAAGGGGGAAGAGCCCACCTCATTATCACACCGGATTCTCACACTGTAATTTGAGTAACTGTGGAGCCCCCCAAACACATGCTGGAAGGGAGGAACCACAACATCCAGATCAGGAAGTTTCACCTTCTTTCCAGATCCCTTTGACACCTAGAAATGGATTAAAAGCAGATATTCATTTTTGTTTAAAAAATGAGAAACGTAAGACTGATTACTTCTTGACTAATTTATAGTTGATCAATTTAGTTCTTAAAGGGATACTTCACTTTTCTTGTAAATAAGCTCATTTTACAACTCCCTCAGAGTTAAACAGTTGGGTTTTACCGGTTTCGAATCCATTCAGACGATTTTCTAATATTTAGAAGAATATCAGTAACCAGACAGTTTCTGGTCTCATTGACTTCCATAGTATATATTTTTTCCTACTATGGTAGTCAATGAGACCAACTGTCTGGTTACTGATATTCTTCTAAATATCAGAAAATCGGCTGAATGGATTCGAAAATGGTAAAACTCAACTGTTTAACTCTGGGGGAGTGGTAAAATTAGCCTATTTCCAAAAAAAGTGGAGTATCCCTTTAAGACACAGTCTTGACAAAGTGGCTAAGTTTATGCAACTGGCCCTTGTGAGGGTCTGGTTAAAAGTAGACCATACGAACTGTGAGCAATGTAAAACATGTTTTCCTGACCCTAACATCTGCCATGTGTTACACAGGAAGAGGGTTTGGAATGACAAGAGGGTAAATAAATTATTTTCATTTTGTGGTGAACTATTCCTTTAACAATCAAGCACTAAGACTGTACGGCCATAGGAAGAACACGAGGAAATGAACAGAAAAAGGAATTCAATAATATCAAACACTATGTAGTAGCATACCTGTATAGTGCAGCTGGAAAGCTGTGAGTGCCCTGTGAAACCTGGACTCCATGTTACGGTTATATTAAGATCAGACACATGATGTACCTTGACATCCCGGGGGGAATCAGGACGGACTGCACATAACAATCACATTTAAAGAAGCACATTATGACAACAACATATTTAGCTTCTTTCTAATCTACACGCCTTTTGTGGTTGTATTTGTATGGATGCCTGTTTATGATAGATTACTGTCAAAACAAAAAACAACCACTATTTTTTATTTTTTTTGGAATGCAATTATGCTGAACTACAGCAACAAAAGTTGTGTGAGTGGGAAGTAAAAAACACTGTGGTATGTCTTACCTTTAATGTGCACCGTGCCTGTGCGTGACACAGAGATGCCTCGAGCGTTCTTGGCCTCACAGTAAAACTTTACACTCTCATTTACACCTGGTTGAGCAAATAAAAAACAAATCGCTGTGGTCAGTGCTTCACCTGCAATTAAGTTTGCAAAAATGCATATTAAATGGGAGAAATATGAAGTATGGCAAGAACATTTCACCTTACAATCAAAAGGGGAAAAAAGGGAGAATGTATATTTGCATTAAAACAAATAACATCATTTTTATGACTATTAAAATAAATATAGTTTAAAATACTATATATATATACAGTTAATCTTATATTTCATTGTTGATTGGTGACGTACATTAAGCAGGGCAACAACTCACTGTAATGTGTAATGTTTGTATAGCCTATAGAATCAATCGGGTGAATCTATTGACAATAAATGAATCAATCTTAAGTAAATCAGTCGGGTGAACCAACTATTCAATGCCCATTCATAAGAAGTTCATACATAATTTCTGAAGAATCAACCATTTGAACAAACCGAATGACTGAATCAATTACTTGTACACATTTAGACATTTACTGTGCCATGTACTGGCAGTTTTACTTCTTTTTTAGAAAAAAAAAATACCGGTACATTTCCATTTTAATACAAAACATCCATTAAAAGCATACTTAATACTTATACTTAATAAAATATAAATATATATTTATCATTTCATTATATTCATGAAATTTTCTAAGTGAGCTGCAAAAAATAATGAATCAGAATTTTTTTTCTATACTTTATATATAAATCAAACAGAATAGACAAAAAAAAAACCTCCTCATGTCTCATCTCACCTCATGAACAAGGACTTAACAGCTGCCACATTGTTTTATATAATGACAGAGCAAAAAAAAAAACGGTTTTAAACTCTGAGTGAGTCACACTCATTTCTGTTGCTGATAATAGGAACACATGGACTCAATGACTCAATGATTTCTAAGCGTAGGCTGTTAAAATGGAAAGTTTGCTTTACTGGGCTTTACCACACTGGGAGCATTGATTACTATAATGCATTTCCTCACAGAACAAGAGATCCAGTTACAAAAAGTAAAGGCAAGGCGGGAAACTGGCCTTGACATTATCCAGTAACAGGAGGCTTTTTCTCCACAAGAACATGATGAGAAATTTAAACAACGTATCAGACACCTCAAACAGTTCAAAATGTATTTTCGTTAAAAAGATATTTTGTTGGTTCTTCTGTCAAAAAACTGTGAGGGTTTGAGAAAAACAAATCACTTTGATAGTTCAAATGAGACCAAAAATATGTTGCTGAAAA
The DNA here is from genome assembly GCF_016745375.1 of Pimephales promelas. The sequence continues at coordinate 28,495,118 of NW_024121099.1, forward strand.
TCTCTCACAACTCTACACTATTTACATGTAAGCACAAACTTGCCCTACTAGAAACTCACTGCAAACTCACCCAATCCACTGAAAGCAACAGTTATATATTTTATCTGCCTACTAAATCACCTCACAGAAGATTTGAAAGAGGATATAGGAATCTGAGATGTTTCACATGATGTTTCATAATGTGATTCATACACTGAATCATTAACTGTTTGCTGTTGTGAGCAAACAAATGTTCTTGGAATATTTAATAGAGGAGAGGATTATATACTTGTTTTTGTGTCACATTATATTCTGAATACTATAATCAAACACAATGCCAATCTCAAATAGCATTGGGAAGCTGGGAATGTGAAAACAACTCACACTTGGGTGCACACTTGTTCAGGAAGTAAAGTAACCTGCGCATGCATTTTAGCTGATGATGACGTCACTAATACAACAAAGCATATGTAGTGTTCTTTCTTTTAGTGTCATCACGCAGAGTTCAATCAAAGCTCAAATGAATAGCGCGCAATCCACTGTCTCCTCAAAAGTCTGTTTGCAAGCTGTAGAAAGCCTCCTTTATGTGAAGCACATACAGCACAACCAAGTGTCGTTCACTCTGCTGCGCATAATAGCATGAAATTAATACCAAACACAATATATTGCAGTGCACATTTGTGATGACGTAAGATGAGGACAAAAGCACCAGGATTTTACAGAATCTAATGAGTGAAACCAGACCAGCGCTGCGGGATCGGGAACAATCGCTCTCGGACCACACCAAACGTGCCCAGTGTGTAAGCCCCCTTAAAGCTACACTGTGTGATTTTTACCCCCATCTAGCGGTGAAAAGGTATATGACCATCCAGGGAATATTAGTTTCTGTTCCTCTCAATTCCGATTTCGTTTTAACTCCTACGGTGGCCAATGTAGTCCAAGATTAACATGGCTTCCAGTTCGACCTCGTCCATGAGTGTTAACTCAAACGTAAACGCGAAAGGCGAAGCTTGAATTAATGGGTATGTCCCTCTTTGGCTAATGTACTTTCAAGATGGAGGGGCAACATGGCGACCGACATTAGAACCCCTTACCCGTATGTATTTTCAATGGCATATTATACACTCACGAGAATACTTTATTACTTGAACGAAGTAAATATACATTAATGAGCACATAGATTTTTGAAAGAACTAAGTGTTTTTAGCTAAGAATAAACTAAGAGAGTTACACAGTGTAGCTTTAAAGTAATCAAAATGTGCAAATAAAACGCACTTACAAAACATTTTAATAACACTATGTTGTAAGTGTGTCCCATCGGCTAATCAAAAGTTCTACACACAATTGCAGTCTTCGAACCCCATTTGAACAAATACTAAAAAGATGTAATGCAAGTAGACAAGTGGTCGAATGCAAAGGCCGCAAGTGTGGGTATTGGGACCGGCCCTTGGTGTCTCTCACCTTTAACTAAGAGAACTGAGGGGGAGGGCATGAAATCCCCATTCTGTTGGTCTCCCAGCCACCATAACACCACCACAGGTTCTGGAGGACCTGAAGCAGCACATGTCAGGTTGAACGGCTCCCCTGCAAATACAGCTACATCCTCTTGTTCCTCCACAAAATGAGGCACACCTAAAATATGAGCAGTAGGAGGAAAAAAAGTGTAATATTTGCATTAAAGGAATAAGATATTATTTGAAAAATAGACTACAAGGATTCAGAAGAAGAAAATAACCTTCTACTGTGATCCAAGCTGGCTCAGAGGAAATGATCGTGCCGTGATATTCGACTTCACACCAGTACTTCCCAGCATCTTGTTGCTGCACGGATTTCACACTGACGACAAAGAAACAATCAGATTAGACACCCTTCAAAGGGTTAAAGGAGTAGTTCACTTTTCAAAAAACTTTTGCTGATAATTTCCTCACCCCCATGTCATCCAAAATGTCCATGTCTTTCTTTCTTTAGTCGAAAAGAAATTAAGGTTTTTGATGAAAACATTCCAGGATTTTTCTCCATATAATGGACTTCAATGGGAACCAAACGGTTCAAGGTCCAAATGAGACTTTTAGTACAAACTGCGAACTGTTCAAAGGGCTTTAAACGATTCTAGACGATAAATAAGGGTCTCATCAAGCGAAACGATCGCTTTTTAAAAAAGTTTTATAAGCTCAAATGGTCGCCTTGCTCTGTTCTGTGATGCACGTTCGTGACTCTCCTGTTCGAACTCGTTCATCAAAATGAACAAAACTTTTTCCAAGTCAATTCGTTCGTTTAGTTCGTTGAATGAACCAAATGAATCATCAAACTGAACGAGTTTGAACAGGAGAGTCACAAACGTGCGTCACAGAACAGAGCAAGACGAGCAATTTGAGCTTAATAAAACTTAAACTTTGTTATTTTTTTATTAAATGAGCGATTGTTTGACTTGATAAGACCCGTATTCATCGTCTGAAACCATTCAAAGCCCTTTGAACAGTTTGTACTGAAAGTGTCTTTTGGACCTTGAACCGTTTGGTTCCCAGTGAAGTTCATTATTTGAAGAAAAATGCTGGAATGTTTTCCTCAAAAACCTTAATTTCTTTTCCACCGAAGAAAGAAAGACATGGACATCTTGGATGACATGGGGGTGAGTAAATTATCAGCAAAAGTTTTTTTCGAAAGGGAACTACTCCTTTAAATCAACCATAAATGAAAATTGTGTCATTTACACACTCTAATGTTGATGGAAACCAAGATAACATTTACTGTTGGGGCCGGGTCGCATTACAAGTAACATGAGAAAAAGTAATGATTGCTTTTTTTTCAAGTAACTAGTAAAGTAACTTTTAAATTTACAACAAAATATCTGAGTTACTTTTCAAACAAGTAACGCAAGTTACTTTTTTTCCCCACGAATCCCATCCCCATGTTAAGAGAAATCGAAAGTTAGTGCAGAGGCGCTGTGCGAGCTGTGAAAACACCATGAAACATTAGAAAAAGTAATGTATAAGTAATGTAACGCAATGCATTACTTTCCATAAAAAAAGTGAAATTAAGTAGTTTATTTACGATTTTAGGAAATATAACACAATATTTAGGGATTTTTTTTAGTGAGTAACACAATATTGGCATAACTTTTAAAGGGCACCTATTATTAAAAATTCACTTTTACATGGTGTTTGAACATAAATGTGTGTTGGCAGTGTGTGAGCAAAACCACCCTAGAATGATAAAAATCCACTCAATGTTTTTTTACAATCTCAATAAATCATATGCACTGTCCCAGAACGAGCTGTTCTAAGATTCAGCGCTTTGTGACGTAGAATTGAGCAAGGGGTTTCATTGACAGTGTGGTTGTGGCATAGACCCCGCCCTCGGTGTACACCATCCTCTTTAGTTTCAACGACAGTCACAGCCGGTAATGTCTCCTAGAATCATAAGTGTTCTGTTGTGGGATGGGATGTAATAATGACACACATAGTAGTTTTCATTTATTTCCGACATTAGAGCCACTGAAAACACTGTGGATGTATTGTATTTTGGAAGTTTAAGTGGCGCCTTTCCTTCGTAAATAAGTTTATGCTGTTTGCAATCCACCGACACCTCCAGTAACAGTAAGTGTATTTTATGATTTTTGAGCAAATAGTCATTTCAGTCCATGTCAGCCAATTCAACAACAAATGCATCTAAAGTTGTTGTCGTCGTAGGATGTCTGTGTATATAATTTAAACCTTGTTTGTATAGTGTGAAACCACATGTTTATAAATATATATATTTTTAAAGATATTGTATTAAAAACTGCATATATGTTGTTGTTCTGTAAGTTAGCCATCTTCTCACATTTGCCACAGAAGCACCCGTATGACAAGTAAACATAAATGTAATTTCGCTTGTACGTAGCGAAGTTTATCACAGTATGTGTATGTAGTTTCAAAAAATTGTGCCAACGTTAGTGTTTGTGTGTGTCTGTGTGTGTGTGTTGCACATCCATAATTTCAAAGGGGACGCGATTACAACTTTATAAGAACATAAATGTATCAAATATCCATACCGAGACGTCCTGGTCCATTCTCATTTGTGTTTATTCTGCCGGAGTCTCTTCGTCATCTGGGTCTGATCAGAGACTATTTATATATTGCGATTCAAACATGTACAGCTGAATGACAGCGGGTCTCTCTCACTCTCTCAGGCCTTCTGCTTACCGACTGCCATAGGTATGCAAGTGACGCCCTCATCCGAAGGCAGGGCGGGGATATGCAGTCATTTGCATTTAAGGTCGTATAGCCCAAAACAGCTAATTTTTAAACAGGCTCCAAAAATGACATTTTCAAATGGTTATAATAAATTAACTGTGGGGTATTTTGAGCTGAAACTTCACAAATACATTCTGGGGACACCCGAGACCAATATTACATCTTGTAAAAAGGGGCATAATAGGTGCCCTTTAAAAACTTTCCTCAAGCTCAAATGCAATTGTTCACATATTTGCAGCATTCACATTGTTTTTTTTAACTAAACTGAATAATGACACTATTATCTTTTTAGAGCTGTTTTACAGCTGAAACTGTATTGCTTTCGATAAATGAAAAGCCTTATTACTCTTTTATTCCTGTATATTAGCGCGATGCTAGTTGGAAACAATATGTATTTGTAAAAAAAGATCTAAACAAATGTAATTTAACTTGACATGACAGAAGACTAAGAAAAGTAGCAAATCCCCAAACTTTGTGAAATAATGATCATGGAATAATGACACATCAGTCTCAAAGTTTTACAACTAGAAGAGAGCCATTTAGTCTAAGAGTGCTAAGATTTATGTAGACAAAGGTCAGTTGCGCAAACAACGCCATGGATTGCATTCACATAGCAGAATTGCATGACGTATACATTTGTTTACAACTCACCAGGTGAAATGAGTCATTTATAGATTATGTAGGCAGCATGCAGCGAGGAAAACGTGACGTCTATATAATTCACTAAGCCAGTTTCTCTCTCTACCATTTGTTATCCTCTTTTTAGCCTAATCTTACAGCAAGGCAGCACTTTCAAAAGCAAATTTCCACCCAAACTGTGTTCAGTCTAAGAATGGCCTAAAACAGATCTAGGCAACCGGACTGCGTCACGACACGTGCAAGAGATTATCAGCCTTGACAGCATTCAGTAAACCAAGCTCACTAATGTCTGCATTACATCTGCATTATAGGGGATGCATTTACCTGAGTGCTCAACAGAAAGCTGTAAATGATCTTGGAAAAAAATATTTTCAAGATTTGTTATCACAACATTTTTTCGTTTGTCAAATCAACTTAAATAATTTATTTAGTTCAGATAACTTATTATTTTGAGTTTCTGATGATTAAATCAATCTCCTTCATTGTATTAACTCACTTTTTCCAGTTCAATCAACTTAAAATTTTAAGGCAACCAGGTTACTTAATTTTTTAAGTTAAACCAATATTTTTTAACAGTGTATAAGTTTTAGTTTTATACATTTTGATTTATATAGCCTATCTGTATTTATTTATTGTGGTCTTCATGTGAAATGCAGTTTTAAAAGCTGCTACACTACTGTTTAAACGTTTGAGGTTTTCTCTGTTTTCCATTTTAGCATAGGCTATTTCTAAAATGTAATTTATTCCTGTGATGCGAATCTGATTTTTCAGCAGCATTTTTCAGTATCCAGTCTTCAGTCAGAAATCAATCTAATATGATGATGTGCTGCTCAAGAAACATTTCTTATCATCAATAATTAACAATAATAATAATAATAGTTGTGAAAACTGTTGAGCTCCTTAATATTTTTGAGGGTTTTTTTTTCAGTTCTACTATGAATAGAAACATTGAAAGTGTCTTTACTGTCTAATCCCTTCTGAATAAAAGTACAATTTCTTATAAAACAAAGTATTACTGCCCGCAAACTTTTGAATCCAACTATCCTGGTTAAGTTCAGGAATCAATAAACAAATAAACAAGAACCTGACACACTGTTCACTCACAAAACATAGTATTCAAATCCAATTTCATATTGTGCTCAAGAATTAACTTACTAACGGTTGAAATAATTTTGTATAACTTTGAAGGTCAGAAACTGGCTACAGTAACAAACATTTTAGACTTGATACAAAAGTCCTATATAAAGTGTATTCACCCTGGTGTCTTTTACCATACAGCCAGTAATGAATGTGATCATATGATTTTAGAGTTACAGTGAAATCCAACAAAAAAAGCACGAACAACTGTTGTTTTAGCTCTGCGCCCACACTGTGATGATAAAAAAAATGATACTGATAGAGACACTGAGCCACAACCTCAAGGCCACAGCCATGACAACTGGACAAGCTCCCTTTTAGTCTACCCAAAAGTCTCTGTTATGACATTCTGGTGTCCTCCTTTAAAGATAGGGTAGGCAATTTTTAGGGTAGGCAATAGCAATCCATATAAGAAGTGGTCTAAAACTTAAAATGCACATGTATCTTCCGTGGTACACATAGGACCAAAAAATGTTCGTCCAATCATTGCATTCGGTCTGAATGTAATGATAGGATGTCCTACAATACCTGCCTGTCACATGTTCTTCCATACTTCCATCCCTTTGCTTATCCTGCTCACTCAGACATCACACGTCATCACACTCTTTGAAGAAACCTATAGAGAACCTTAAAAGGTTCCATCAGTGCTACGTATCTGGACCCCTAAGGGTTCAATAATAAGAACCCTTTTGGGTTCTATGTAACCAGGAAAAAAGGTTCTATACGGAACCTTTTGGGTTCATTCATTATCATTTGTTTTGTCCTTTCCGGATTAAATATTTCATATTATTGACAAAAATCAAGACCCTAAAATGTATTTATGAATGCATGTGAATGATCACACAATTCAAGATATGGGGGTTAGAAAATGTATATATTTATATCATTTTATGTAGTTAATCAATATCACACGAAGAGTGGCATTTTAGTTCTTCTCGTCCAAAAATCAGCATGATTAAAATGTGATATTAAGTTACTACAACAGTTTAATAAACAATAACTTAATTACACAAAATGTTGCAGGATAATGTAATATATGAATGAATAATAGCCTATAAAGAACCTTTGTGCCAAAAGGGTTCTTTCTTGTCATTATAGACCATTTCACAAGATGTAAACAACACTGGTCCAGAAGCACTTCCTGTTTCAGTTTTTTAACACTACATAAAAGCTGGGATAAAATACAACCAACAGAACATTTAAAACTGAATCAAAAAGTTAAACAAACATCTTTAAGATGTTTTCTTTACATGTGAAATAAAGAAAACAGTTACAAACTGAAACAGGAAGTGCTTCTGGACCAGTGTTGTTTACATCCTGTGAAATGGTCTATAGAACCTTTTTTAGCATAAAGGGTTCTTTGGAGTTGAGTAAAGAACCCTATGCTTCATATATAGAACCCCAATGAACCCTTTTTTCGTGTTCCATGCTAGACAGACAGTCATCGAGCACCACAAACAGCAGCCGCCTTTTACAGTTCCTCCTGAACCAAAACAATGAGCTTATTCACGCCATCTCGAAACCGAAATTACAGGATGGCAACCCGTGATGTTCTACCTGGAGCTGTTTATGCCCTCAAACTCAGATGTGTTTCTATGTCAACACTCATCAGTGAAATGAATCTGCAGCAGTTCGTTGCTACAAGTACTTTAAGTTGTGCACATTTACATTATTATTGTAATATTATGTGCTTTGAGACTCGTCTAGTGACACTTTGCAGACTCTGCTCTGGCTGTGTGTGTTCATGTGTTTTGAAGGAGGCGTGGCTTTGGAGAAGCTATAAAGGGAGGGTGGGATCTCATGCTTTCAAAGCTAGCTTGCTATTGCTAGCCAGTCTGCAATTGCCTACCCTACCTTTAATGTACATCTATTGGATTCTGAATGTTTTATTGCCTGCCTTGCATAAAAAACCTGATCACTTGACACACCTTTTCTCAACAAGAAATACTTTGTGTGTGTTATGTGTTCAAATCTCTAACACTAGTTTTGGAAACAGTACTGATAGTGGCAGTTGCCTTAGTAAACGACCTTGATAACTGCACACTATCAAATCTGAGATTTGGCATATCATATGACAATGTATTTTAATCAGTTTCATCACCCCCTTCATATCGTCTAAGGTTTCAGTTCTTCCCTGCAAATAGTTTCAGCCAGTTCTGTTTAATTTCTGACCACTGGCAAAAACAATTCTGAACAACATCAGGGACTAGGACTAGGTCACAGTTCCAGGTTCACACCGTCCTACCTGTGGAAGGTCTCCCAGTGATGTGCATCCAGTGTGATGTACATCTGATCAGTGCTGTAGATCTTCTCTCCATCCTTCATCCAGATGATCTCAGGTTCACTCAAACCCTCAAAGGCACAGCCCAGACGAGCCATGTTACCCTGAGTCACCGTTTGGTTGGAAGGGTTTTTGGTGAACCGTACCCCTGGAGGACACACAATTTAACTAGGCTTACCATCTGGTAACTTGTTGCTCTGTTGCAGAACAGCAGATGTGATTTAGCGGGACATGAGTAAGAGAGATAAACTAACTACTATTATACTTCTATACAATAAAAATAGAAAAGCCTATATGCCATCATGTTGGATGATGATCACGTTTGTTAACTTTGTGACTGGCATACAATTCGCCCAGGTTCGAGTGATACAATGTAAGTTACTCGACGGGACCTTTCCAGTCTACTAAATTGGCAACATGACATCATGACTTTTGCGTAAACATACACGCCACTTTCGAGTCAAGTGGCGTGTTATGTCTACGCATTTTGAGCTATCCGCGTGTATCCACGTGTATGCGTGTATGTCTACGCCATTAACGTCCGAGTGATTCCGCGTGTCTGTACACGCCGTCAAATCTCTGCGCGAAACGAAGCAAAATGTACGTCTACATCTGGGGAGCGATCTTTTTTTTCTCTAGGATGGTAAGGGAACAGTCATAAATGCCATTAACCCCAGTGACGGTTAGGTTTAGGGATGGGGTTGAGGTAAGTCATACATTTATATACAGTAATAACGTTAAGTCAACGGCGTTCATAAACACGGCACGCTAAAAAAAGGGGATTATGCTCCTTGATAGCAAGTCAAAAATGGAAATACGAATTGGCGTGTCATACAAACGTTACTTCATGAGATCAGTCTGAAATTGAGTAAAAGCCACATTTTAAAACTACAGTTTCTGTTTTAAAGTCCATAAAAGTGCATCTATCCATCATAACGAAGTCCACACGGCTCCGGGGGGTTAAAGGGTTAGTTCACCCAAAAATGAAAATTCTGTCAGTATTTACTCACCCTCATGTTGTTCCAACCCCGTAAGACCTTCGTTCATCTTCGGAACACAAATTAAGATATTTAAGATATTAAGATCGCTCCTGCATACAGTCCATAGGCTTCTTGAGGGACTGGCTCCTGCTGTCCCCGAAAAGTCATAAAAGACATTGTTAAAATAGTCCAAGTGACTACAGGGGCTCAATCTTAAGTTTATCAAACGACGAGAACACTTTTGTGCGCAAAAAAACAACAAAAATAACGACTTTATTTCAACTATTCGTTTATTTCTCCCTCTGCGCGAGTCAGGTTACTAGTTTAATAGCGTAAGCTTCTGTTATTGTACGTCACACAGCATCACACACACATGACCAGCGTCGGCCAATAGTGAGCCTACGTGTGACGTAGCTCTACGCAATCACACTACGTTAACTGACTACAGGCTTATGGAGAAGGAAGTGAATAGTTGAAATAAAGTCGTTATTTTTGTTGTTTTTTGCGCACAAAAGTGTTCTCGTCGTTTGATAAACTTAAGATTGAGCCCCTGTAGTCACTTGGACTATTTTAACGATGTCTTTAATTACTTTTCGGGGACAGCAAGAGCCAGTCCCTCAAGAAGCCTACGGACTGTATGCAGGAGCGATCTTAATATCTTAAATATCTTAATTTGTGTTCTGAAGATGAACGAAGGTCTTACGGGGTTGGAACAACATGAGGGTGAGTAAATACTGACAGAATTTTCATTTTTGGGTGAACTAACCCTTTAACATAGGCCTCCTAAAGCGAAGCAATGAGTTTGTGTAAGAAAAATATCCATATTTAAAACTTTATAAAGTAAAATAACTTTCTTCTGGCCAAACAAACACAAAGATTCGACTTAAGTCTAAGTCGACTTGTGCGAGTAACGTCATACTGCTGACACTACGCAATGATGCACTACACTACTTCTGACGTCACAAGTTGCGCATTAGGTGCAAGTAGACTGTGTATGGCCATTTGGCCGGAAGCTAGAATTTGACTTTGTAACATGTTAAATACACAGAAAAGTATTTTACGGAATACCACAGCAAGTGATTGGGAGCACTTCGACTCGGCACATATCTATGGACTCGGTGCATTAATATCATCACTCTGGAGAGGATTTTTCACTCTGGACGGAGTCGAAAGTGCTCCCAAGTGCTTGCTGTGGTTTTCCGCCATACATTATTGTTATCCACTTTACACACTTAGAAAAGTACAACATTTTATTTTGTGTCACCATTCTTGGTCGAGTTACACTACTCGTGTAACTGTATTTAAAAATGGAAAACGTGGAGGTGTTTGGTCACTTCTCTGCTTGGCCCATATTGAATGATCTGGGCTAGTTAAGTGCGATCAAAGAGTCTCGCACGCCAGAGCGATTGAGACAACAGAGGCATGTATCAACTCGTCTTAGTTAAGGGAATAACATAGTTTAATATGAAAAAAAAACGGTGGAGTATCCCTTTAACAAACAAAATAATTTACAAAACATGCTTTGTTTGTAGCTTTTTGTCTCTAAATGTTGCCTATAAAAAAAGAAAAAAAAAAGACAGACAACAACAACAACAACACAAGATATGAGCAATATGTCCCTACACCCAAAAAAAAATTGCAAATAAGTTTCATTTTTCCTTTAACAGGCTTTTGTGCATTTTTCTAAGGCATCTATTGTGAACATTTCTGGCATCTCTGTCAGTGTGCAAGCATTGATTGTGGACAGCAGACGTCATGCATGCTGCAGATGTCTGAAAGATGACAGACAACAACACACAGCTGGCCAGAACATCTGCAACAAACATCACATTCATTACCCAGGAAAGAGGTAAATGAGGAAACTACAGTGTCCTGTCTATGATGTAGCCTACTCCACAATCAATAGGATAGGCTACCTGTCTAGGGATGGGTATATATATCGTTAAGGTTTAGCTACTACTTTTACCAATACTGCTTATCGATCCGGTATTCGTATCGGTTCTTTTTTGCAATAATTTGCCGGGGTCAGAATTCGGTCAACCCGTACCCATCCCCAAAGCTGTCTGTCTGTCTGTCATCTATCTATCTATCTATCTATCTAATCTATCTATCATGACACTTCTTCAATCAGCAGTAACAGAATAATAGAGACAAATGGCTGCTTGTTTTCGCATTATTTTAATTCCACTTCAAAAGTATATTTGGTTAAATAACTATACAAATAAAAAGTGTGACTCTTTAATTTAAGTGAAAGTATATTTTTTGGAAGACGATATCAAGTTCCTTCTCAGCCTGCAATCCAGGATAGAATATATCTTAAAAAAATATATATATATGATCACCCTCGACCACAACAACAACAAAACCAGAGATGCTGATTGGTTTAAACATGATCGGGCTCCATTAGTTTTGAATCTGTATTCTCAAATGCTGTCTATCCTCTGGAAATAACAAAATTAGGTATAATCATTATGCTAAAGCTTATAAAAGAGGATTATTAGAACTTTATGCTTGTGACGTCCAATTTACATTTGTAAATCGATGTTTATCTTGAAACATTGTGTCCACGTCAACACATAAACACTGATGAGTTTAATGAAACACTGCGTTCACAAACTGCGATTAGTTCAACAAACTTACCATGAATTCCCTCATTGAAGTGCAGTAACAAGAGCAGAATCCAAAGAGAAAGCCCCATTATAACATCTTCTGCTAAAGAGCTGAGATTTCTCCTTCACCTTGGGAAAGTTTGAACAGCGCTGATTAAAGTTAATGAATTAACTAGGTGTTCGTAAATCCCATTATATTCATAGACTTCAAGGCTTCAAAATCACCCTCTTGCATTTAATACATCATGTTTCGGCAGTTAACCCGGTATAAATGGCATTCTTCTCATTGTTTTGATAAATCCTCAAAGAGCTCGTGAGAACACAGTGATCATCGCTCAAGTCAAGTAGCTCGATTTCGAAAAACAGCAGGAAACATCTGAGGAGTCGCAGAGTCGGGAAGAAGCGCCCCCTCTAGGTCACGTGGCGACACTGCACGTCACTCCGGTACAAAAACTCAACTTTTAATTATAGCAGCGTTTCAAACTTTTTGAAGCTGAAAGGAATGCATTTTCACGTGTATTATTTTACAGAATGAAGACGGCATGCTTTTTGCCAAGTTAAATAATTGTTTTTATACAGGCTATTTAAAAAAATATGTTGTATGTTGTAGCCTATAGGATAGATAGATAGATAGATAGATAGATAGATAGATAGATAGATAGATAGATAGATAGATAGATAGATAGATAGATAGATAGATAGATAGATAGATAGATAGATAGATAGATAGATAGATAGATAGATAGATAGATAGATCGATGGATGGATGGATGGATCGAGCCGGTGAGCTAGTGTCCTCTAGTGGTCAAACGCAGCACTGTCTGTCCCGCTGGGCCGGAATGAAGCTTGACTGCGCACATTGTAGTAGGAAGTTCCCCTCCAAAACTTTTAGGAAACAATCCTGTTCGACCAGCAGCCAACCCCATAGCGCTTTTATCATGGTAAGTCCGAAACCGGTCCATATTTCTGTGACAACTCCTATCGATGTCTCATTGGATTATTATTCATGCTTTCACTGAATGACTAATGAATTTGGAGAGGATAAAACCAATGTTTGTATTTTGACGCCAGGCAGCAACGTGAAAGCATACGTGGAAACGTTTTCTTTGACTAGTTACGGCTTGTCTTGAAATGAAGAAACCGGCTTTAGCCATGTGTTACTTTGATACAAGTGGACTTGTGCGTCGCATTTTGGATCGGTTTAGATAGATTCAAGTGCCGTGTCTCAACACTTAGTGTGCTGCCTATCTAGACTGCGGTTTTCGGTACTTGTGCTTGGTAATAATTATATTGTAGGCTACTTTGATGCATGGGTCAGTGACATGGAATTGGGTTTTAGGCTCTATTAAAAGCCTTATACATTGTATGATTGTTTTTGTTGTTGTTTTATTGTTTATTTAATTTATTGTTTATATAAACATATTTCCTTTAAAAATATTATTTCATACACTTTTGTCCACTAAATCAATATCACTGTTACCATGTATTGACCATTTTTCACCTTTATGAATGTTATTATTATAACACATTTTTACCTTTTTTTTTTATAAAAATGGCACATTGAGATTAAATGTTAAAAAAGTAATATCATACATCCTTACGTATCATTGGCCCATATTATAAACCCAATGTATCTAAATGATTATCATCATAAATTAATACACCATGGTATTTAGATGTTGCACAAATGTCCTAGATTAACACACATATGATAAATGAAACAAACACCTTAGACCACAATAATTGATTAGTATGGTGTAGGGCCTCCTTTTGCGGCCAAACAGCATCAGTTCGTCTTGGGAATGACAGATGGAAGTCCTTCACAGTGGCCAGAGGGATTTTAAGCCATTCCTCTTCCAGAACAGCGGTCAGGTCACTGTGATGCTGGTGGAGGAAAACGTTTTCTGTCTCTCTCCTCCAAAACACCTCAAAGTGGCTCAAAAGTATTTAGATCTGAAGACTGAACAGGTCATGGGAGATGTTTAACTTCACTTTCATGGTCATCAAACCATTCTGTCACAAGTCTTGCTGTGTGTTTTGGTGCATTATCACACTGGTACTCTCCACCCCCTTCAGGGTACAATGTTTGAACCATTGGGTGCACATGGTCCTCCAGAATGGTTCGGTAACGTCCATCAAGCACAGTAGGGAATGTCATGAATGATATTGCAGCCCAAACCATCACTGATCACTCTGGGCAGCAACAGTCCGGGTGTTAAATCTCTTTGTGCTTCTCCACACTGTAACTCCCACTGATCTGGGAAAGACAGTGAAAGTGGACTCATCAGAGAACAATACGTTTTACATTGTCCAAAGCCCAAGATTTGCACTGTTGGCACCATTGAAACCAACATTTGGCATTAGCATGAGTGACCAAAGGTTTGGCAATCCATGAATATGGACTCTGTGGAGCACCAGACAAACATGAGAGTTGAAGTGCACATTTATTTCTACAGTGAGTACGGCAGCTGTGGTTTTATGTTTTCTGGATTCAATCTGGGTTAGTGCCTGGACATCTCTTTCAGACAGCTTCCCCTTGCGTCCACAGTTACTCCTGCTGGATGTGGTTTTGAGACACAGCCATTGTCTTCTCACATGGATCATGTTGCTTGCATATGCATGAGATGTGCAAACTGAGATGAAGTATACGGTGTCCACCAGTTACAAAACGCCAGCTTTCTACACACACTAACACATACATGAATATCAGAAGCATGGCACGGGATGTTCAGTGTGCACTTCAGAGGGCAAAACATAAAATATCATCTTTGGAGAATGAGTTGTCTATAAAGTGAGTATGGCATCTTAGTCATTAACCAGTTACATTGATGTGCATAGTGAGACATAATGCAAATTCCTGTGATGTGGCAGAAACGTATTGCTCCTGGGGTCTAGATTTTAATTAAGTACATATATTTACTGTGCATTTAGCAATGTGTCTGACTGTCATGTATGGAACAAAGTTAGTTAACAGAAATTGGATGCCACACTTTGTTAAGGTCAGATGATAGCCACAGTCTTGTCTCCTATACATCAGAGACATTTTGAACATTTAGGTTTGTCTCGTAGATGGTTGAAAAACAGTGTTTTATTTGTTTGTGAGTATGTTTTCCTCAGATGATTCTGTGATGCTTAGGAGATTGTAAGACTTCCAAAAACAGTGGTACAGAAAAGTACTTCAGACAATTTGAACTGTGACTTTATTATTAGATATAAAATATCAAAAAGTGGAGTCTACAAAAAAATGATGCTGGAGCTTTCTTCCCTTCACATTCGCACAGGCCTCCTAGTAGATTGAATATCCACAGGTGTAGTTTATTACATTAAAGGGTTAGTTCACCCAAAAATGAAAATTAAGTCATTAATTACTCACCCCCATGCTGTACCAACCCCGTAAGACCTTCGTTCGTCTTCGGAACACAAATGAAGATATTTTTGATTCAATTTGAGAGCTGTATAACTACCACATTGGCTCCTAAGGGACTGCCTCTTGACGGCCCAAAAAGTCAATGAAGAAAATGTTTAAATATCCCAAGTGACTACCGTGGCTCAACTATATGTTTATCAAGCGACGCGAATACTTTTTGTGCGAAAAAACAAACAAAAATAACGAGTTTATTCGACTATTTCTTTTCTTCCTTGTAGGCCAGAAACGAGATTTCCTTAGATTTCCACGACGCATGCGCGAGATTTGCGATCTGCTTACACTACTTCAGATCAGTTCTCGCGCATGCGTCGTGGAAATCTAAGGAACTCTCGTTTCTGGCCTACAAGGAAGAAAAGAAATAGTCGAATAAACTCGTTATTTTTGTTTGTTTTTTCGCACAAAAATTATTTGCGTCGCTTGATAAACATATAGTTGAGCCACGGTAGTCACTTGGGATATTTAAACATTTTCTTCATTGACTTTCTGGGCCGTCAAGAGGCAGTCCCTTAGGAGCCAATGTGGTAGTTATACAGCTCTCAAATTGAATCAAAAATATCTTCATTTGTGTTCCGAAGACGAACGAAGGTCTTACGGGGTTGGTACAGCATGGGGGTGAGTAATTAATGACTTAATTTTCATTTTTGGGTGAACTAACCCTTTAACTGTGTGCTTGTGCTTGTGCTATATATTTCAAGACACCACAGGTGAACTGGGTAAAAATTTGAACTAATATACTGTATCACCATACTTTCCCCAGTTGATTAATTACAGTACATAAAGACACTTGCTTTGAATTACTAGTTTTTGGAAATGCTGTGTTTAAATATGAAAATGTGTCATGCAAATATTGTTTATAAATGTACATAAATGCCCATTACAGAAATCTGAACTTGGGATGCAAATTATCTAGGGATGCACGATATATCGGCCAGCATATCGGTATCGGCCGATATATGTTCATTTTTAATGTTATCGTTATCGGCCTGGTAAGAAAATGTGGCCGATATATTAAAACTGATAATAATGTATTATTCCCTTCAGCTGAGACACTTGTTGAGAACTGTTTATGTTTTTGAATTTCTTGAAATATGATTGAAATCTCTTCAAAAAATTAAAATCTGGTTCGGGACAACATGAGCAACGCAAATCTGTCATATCGGCCATACAACACTATAATAAGAAGATCATTATAATTGTGTGCTTGGGACGTGGATTTAATTGTGTGACTTTTGTTTTTGTAATCAGGGTCTCAAAATTAGATAAAAATTTGGATTTAAGTTTATCGGCCGATATATCGGTTATCGGCTTTCAGATATAAAGAATTATCAGTATCGGCATAAATTTTCATATCGGTGCATCCCTAAAATTATCGCTTAAGCCTTAATTCATTAATCATTAGTTGATTGACCTTATCGATCGATTAACGATTAACTTATAAGCGGCCATTTTCCTGAGAATGTAAATTTCCCACGGTATCAATTGTGTCTTTAACATAAAAAGCAAAATATTGCTTGCATACTGAACAAAAATTTGCTCAATTTATGTTTTATTGTAACAGTTGGGATACGGCACAGATAATGCCATTTATGTAGTTTAACAAACTAAATAATGCACAGAAAATTAAAATACATAAAAAATAATTGTATATAAACTACATGTATATAAACTGCTTATATGACACACTTGAAACATTAGCAGCAGCACTTATAATCCCCCTCAGTCTGAGAAAGGTAACAGTAAGATTACTAGACCTGGAAACTTCCAATATAGAACTTTAACACAAATTAAATCATCCCTGAGGAAGGCGACAGATTCAGACTTCCTCCCTGCAACACGGTTGCATGCACGTTATGAAGGTGATGTCTTAGCGAACTCGTAGAGCTGTTGTACTTAATCGTAGTACCGCAGAGTTTACATTGGCCGCCTTTGTCATCATTAATTAATTTGAAATGCTACTCCACTCCGTTTTGACCGCCTCATGTTTGGTTTCTTTTTTGCCGCCTCAAGTTTGTGTCGGGTCTCTCGCCTCCTGCTAGCCTAGAAATCTAGACGCACCCTAGTGGCAGCAAAAATTATTTTGCCGCCAATGTGGTCTAGCAACTCTCTGTTGGCTTTCGAAGTGGAAAAACCAAACTCTGGTCAGGCCAATCACATCGTGTATAGAGTTGGTGGGCGGGCTTAACACAATGACTATTTGTGTTAAGCAAATAGCTATCGCGTCTGTTTTAAGCGATTTGAACGTTTCCTTTTTTTAAAAAAATGAGCAAAGAACAACACTCAGAGATGTTTCTCCGCCACTCTGGAGCAGAGCAATATGGGTCGGAGATGTGAGTTTGGTTGCTGAAACGCTTGAGTTGTATTCCGTTTTCCATCCATATGTTGGTTAAAAATGGAATGGCTAGAATTCATTCACACCTCTACCATTGAATCCAACGTGCTTTGAAGTACGACTTGGACTTGCTGCCTGTGAGGTAAACTAAACGCTATTGGCTATTTGAAAAGGAGGGTTAACCATTCAATATGCCGTCGCTGTGTATACGTCATCTCCTTCATCGCTCTGATTGGTTTTAGGTCTATCCGCGACGTCCGTTGGTGACGCCCCTCTGGAAATGATTTGTCTATGATGCTTTGCTATTGCTATTTGCTATTTCTATGGCTGTTTGAAAAGGGGGATGAGCCATTCAATATGTTCCAGCTTAGCTTCCTGTTTCAGTGGAAATTCCGTCAACGCATCATACAAAGCTGCGCGTTCCAAGGTACTTCAGTGGGCCTTTAACAATCGCTGATTGGAACATGACATTCGGGAAAGGAATGCCAGCTACTCCCCGAGTACACATCAAAATGTTTAAGAGCAAACAACAGAGCCAGAGCTTCCATTTCAAATACACTATATCTCTGATGGGTCTTGGAGAACTTTTTTAGAAAAGTAGGAAACTGGATGTTCACTATGGTACTCATCCTCCTGAAATTGTACCACACCAGCTCCCTTACCACTTGCGTCCACTTGTAGTCTGAAAGGCATTTCCAAGTTTGAAGCAGAGAGAGGTCTTTGGCAGCTTGAAATACTAGTTGACAGTCATTGGTCCTTTAACCTTCTATACATGGTCTGTAAGAGGAGAGATAGGGCAGTTGAATTGGGACCGTAATCTTGATAATTACCCACTCACTCAGATGTAGGAAACGTCTCAATTCTTGTTTGTTACAGGGTAGAATGAATTCCAGTATGGTGGAAATTTTTGCCTCAACAGGTTTAACCACTTCCTGACCTACCTGCTTACCTGAGTACATAACAATTCCTTCTACAAACTCACATTTGTCAATTTAGTGTCAAGGAAGCAGCAGTTAGCCGTTTGAAAACCATTGCAAGGGTCTTTGCATGATCTGTTATCTGAATATTCCACAGTGTCATCCAGATACACTTCACAGTTTGGCACATCCAACAGTTTGTTCACATTCCAAAAGCTTGGACCTTATACTGTAGGAAGCTAGTTGGGAAAACACAGAAATTTCAGAGACACTTTAAGGGGCACCTGCCAAAACCCCTTTGGCAGAACTGAATTCGCAACATAGTTCGCTAAACCAAATCTACTTTTGTAGTCCTACATTCTGACAAGGGGAAAGAGTCAGATTTTGTTACTAGGGCTTTCGCACATGAGGAACCTTTTCATAGTTCAGAACTAATGGTGGAATAAGCAGCTTTTTGGCATATTGGCACCACAGAATCTGGGCATGATTGGGGAACTAAATTAGCTCCTAATTCAGATTAAGTTCTCAAGCCAAACATGATCATGTATTTCTGCTCAGCTAGTGACATTGGGGATCAACCCCATGGACGAAAGTTTCCTTTTACAGACTTTTTATCGAAACCACTCTTCATCTTAGTCTGAGCAGTATACAGATAAAGCTTAGCAAGTCTCTTTGGGCTTTATGCAACATCTCACAAATAGAAGTGATAAAACCATTGACAGATATGGGTTTACAATTCTTATTCAGCAATTGTTCAGTTAGCAGATTTAGTGGGCCACGAACTGTGTGACCAAACACGTTCAGCAGGGGTAAAGCCAAGGGATTCTTGCACAGACTCACTTATTGCAAACATCAGGAAAGGAAGACCATCAACCCAGTCTTTCCCAGTTTCCGCACAGCTACGCAGCAAGGTTTTGAGAGTTTGATGGAATCGTTCGAGTGCACCTTGGGATTCAAGGTTAAACTACATTTGGTGGTTTAACCAAGCGTTCTTAGAGACTGCTTAAAAACCAAAGTAAAGTTTGACCCATATTCACTCGTCTGAATTGCTTTTGGCAATAAAAAATGAGTACAGAATTTGAGCAGTTCTTTTACCACAACCTTAGCTTTTAAATGTGCGTAATGGAACAGCCTCGTGGAAACACACCTCAGTGCACATGTTGGTCAAAATATATTGTTGTCTCCATTTAGCCTTGGGCAAATGTCCAACACAGCCAACAGTTAAATGCTCAAGTGCCATCATATTTCTCTAAGGTAACTTTCAATATGTGAGACCAATATAGTCATACCACTGGAGACAGTGCATTATTAAATCTGCACACTAGAGGGCATCCTTATCATATCAGATGGCCTTGAACATTGTCTTCATTGCTTTAACACTAGTTATTGCAGTGCATTGTGCTTTAACACTAGTTATTGCAGTGCATGTTTAGGCGTGGGCGATTTCGGACACAGCCTTTCAGTCTGAGGCGGGATGCCATTTCTTCCGATGTCTGAACCCTTTTATCCTGAAAGCATAATGCATTTTCGTCATACGACTGAGGTCTAAGAATGTCCTAAAATGTACACCATACAGATGCCACGTTGAAAGAACTTTCCGAAATCGCTCAAACAATGTTTTAAATGTAGAAACACTCCGTAAACAAAAAAGCTTGTAAACAATGTCAAGTAATGTGCATTTACTTCAGAAAAGTTATTCAGTGTCCAAAAACTTGATAGTTGGCTAGAAAAAAGTTGGCTGAATAGGCCTACTATTTTGTATATTCATTGTAGCCTATTTTTACTTCACCTGTTCTTTAATATTTAATGTGTTGAATAATTAACCTTTAATATTATAGAAACTGGGGATACATACCCCAATTAAAGGAGTAGTTCACTTTAAAAAAAAAAAAAAAAACTTTTGCTGATAATTTACTCGGCCCCATGTCATCCAAGATATCCATGTCATTCTTTCTTCAGTCGAAAAGAAATGAAGGTTTTTGATGAAAACATTCTAGGATTTTTCTCCATATAATGTACTTCAATGGGAACCAAACGGTTCAAGGTCCAAAAGACAGTTTCAGTAGCAGTGCACACTGTTCAAAGGCTTTAAACGATTCCAGATGACAAATAAGGGTCTTATAAAGCGTGACGATCGCTCATTTAAAAAAAAAAAAACAGTTTAAGTTTGATAAGCACAAATGCTCGCCTTGCTCTTTTCTGTGATGCGCGTTCGTGACTCTCCTGTTCGAACTCGATCATCAAAATGAACGAATCTTTTTTCGTGTCATTTGGTTCATTCAACGAACGAAATTAATGAATTGACTCAGAAAAAGAAAAGGTTTTGACAGTTCGAACAGGAGAGTCATGAACACGCATCACAGAACAGAGTAAGGTGACCATTTGAGCTTCTAAAACTTAAACTGTTTTTGTTTTTTTTGTTTTTTTTAAATGAGCGATCGTTTCGCTTGATAAGACCCTTATTCATCATCTGATGTCGTTTAAAGACCTTTGAACAGTTTGCACTGAAACTGTCTTTTGGATCTTGAACCGTTTGGTTCCCACTGAAGTACATTATGTGGAAAAAAATCCTAGAATGTTTTCTTTAAAAACCTTAATTTCTTTTCGACTGAAGAAAGAAAAACATGGACATCTTGGATGACATGAGGGTGAGGAAATTATCAGCAAAAGTATTTTTTTTAAACTACTCCTTTAATCGAAACCACAATCTGGTCATATTGCAAGCTTGTGAATTGAAATCAAATCATGAATTCAACTTTTACATGTATAAATGTATTTAATATCCCATGCCTACATTATACACAATACCTATAAATAAAAGGAAATCCTATAGGAACTCTAATCTGTGGTGTTTTGATTGTTTTATTAGTCATTGGATTAGTTTTGTTTGAGGGCTGTTTTTCGTCACACAGTCCTGTTTTGTCAGGGCCTTCGTGTATTTTTGCCCATTTTCAGCTCATCTACATGAATAATTGCATGCTAAGATGCCCTTTTGAAACCATGCCATCATATTTTTTGATCAGATAGTGTTACTGTAGTCATCATCACACAGTAACCTTGTGCTTTGGAGAAATATGGAACATCAGAGGTACCCATTCATTATGAGTGTAGCTGCTACTTTGATGTATTTTGCAGAAAGTGAAGTAATTGTTGGGCTGGACACACACACACACACACACAGAGAGAAAGAGAGAGCTTTTGGTATGTAATCCCTGAGCTCATAAGGACATTGCAGAAAAGATTAGTCTAACCCACACTGAGAACTAGTAAACATATGACCAGAACCAAAACACTGAGCTCAAGTCCTTGAATTGAAGTACTTGAACAGCAATGAGTTATTAATACATGTCCTCTGTTCGTTTTAAGGGAGAGCTGCTCAGAGAGTGAGGAGGAGCTGCATCAGCTGTCATGGATTCACAAACAAGAACTGAAGGATTCACTGTTTGATATGTACAGAGGTGAGTATGAAGAGAATGCTGTCCATTTTGCTGTGGTTAAAACTTTGTGATGGACGGAATTTGAGAATATAATAAGACATTCTTTATTTGTTATTGATAAGGTAACTTTCAAAATGTGACACCAATATTTTCCACTGGAGGACAGTGCATTCTTAAATCTGCGCACTAGGGGGCATCCTAATCATATCAGATGGCCGTGAACCTCTATGCCATGAACATTTTTTTTTCATTACATCAGGCCTAAATATTGCAATGAGTATTCATTGTCTTTTTTTCTGAAAACAGCCAAGTATCAAAGGGTCCAAATTTGGATTATACTCTTTAAAAATCTTTAAAGTTTTAAGAAAATCATACAAATTATAGGCAAAACTAAAATCCCTGTGATATGAGATGATAATAACAATGACACTAAATTATTGCCATATTCATATATGGTATATATATATATATCGTATTAATATGGTACCCTGTCTAAAGAACCTTTGGATTCGTGTGTTGTTGATTCTTGCAGTTAGTGTAACACCACATTTCTTTAGCATGCATATGAATATCTACATCACCGTTCATAATATTTTAAATAAGTTAATTAATACTTTTATTCAGCAAGGAGACATTAAATTGTTCAAAATTGGCAGTAAGGGCATTTATTATGTTACAAAAGTAAAATAAATAAAATAAATAATTATTATTTTTAAATTTATATTAATCAAAGAATCCTGAAAAAATTGCACTAAAATATTAAGAAATGTTTCTTGATTTCTGAAGGATCATGTGACACTGAAGACTGGAATAAAGGAATCACAGGAATACATAACATTTTTAAAGCACTTTATGGGATAGTTCACCCAAAAAATGAAAATTCGGTCATCATTTACTCACCCTCAAATTGCTTCAAACATGTTTGAATGTCTTTTGTCTGCTGAACATTAAAAATATTACAAGATATTTTGAAGAATCAGGGTAACCAAACAGTTGATGGGCCCCACTGACTTCTTCCATAAACTGTTTAGTTACTGACCATCTTCAAAATATCTTCTTTTGCGCAGAAGAAAGAAACCAATACAGGTTTGGAACAATTTGAGGGTGACTAAATGATTTCAGAATTTTCATTTTTTGGGTGAACTATCCCATAAAGTGCTTTAAAAATGTTATGTATTCCTGTGATTCCTTTATTCCAGTCTTCAGTGTCACATGATCCTTCAGAAATCATTCTAATATGCTGATTTGCTGCTCAAGAAACATTTCTTAATATTTTAGTGCAATTTTTTCAGGATTCTTTGATTAATATAAATTTAAAAATAATAATTATTTTTATTTGACTTTTGTAACATAATAAATGTCCTTACGGCCAATTTTGATCAATTTAATGTGTCCTTGCTGAATAAAAGTATTAATTAACTTGTTTTGGGCGAACTATCGCTTTAAATGGTTTCAATTCAAGATTGCCATGGAATATAAACCTACGGTCACTTTTCTTTATTAGAAAGACACTCAGCAGATTACTGAAAGTTTAAAAAAGTTATAGAAGTTTAAATGTATTATAAAGTAAATGTACTGTACTAAAAAAAAATATTTTACAAAATCATTTAAACTCTAAAATTAGATGCAATCAAAGCCATATGTCTTTCCATGCTATGTTCCAAATTTGAAGTTGATATCACAAAAACTGAAGTATTTTTTAGGCATTGATGCACCAAAAATAGCCACCAGGTGTCACCCACATTCCAATGAATATCTTTGATGCGTTACCTGTCACAAATTAATACATTTCTATCAAAATATCACTTGTATCACAAAACAGCCACCATACATGGGACCTTGAGTCAGACTTTTCCATCAATAGTTTTTTTTTTTTTTGTCAAGATTAACAAGTTTTGATTATAAAATACTAGTGGATGTTGTAAAATGAACACAACACCCAATGGGGGGAGGAGCCCTCTAAACGGACTTTAAGGACAGTCTGTTTCCATTGTAAGACAATGTACGATTTCAAAATGGTTTTCACAGGATGAGTATTGATGGCGTCAGCTTGATACCTAATTTATGATGATTCATAAAATGTGATAGGACAAAAAGGCGTCAAGCAGCCTGACAGTTAAGGCGTTAAAATAGACAACAGTTGCTTGAAATTGTAATAATGTTTCAGAATATTTCCGTTTTACAGTATTTTTTTTATCAAACAAATGCAGCCTTGGTGAGACTCGTACCAACCCCAAACTTTTGAACGGCAGAGAGTACTATGTATAATGCATGTATAATTGATTTGTTGTCTAGTGATATTGCTTTATGCTTTGCATTGGCCCTGTCTAGTCTCTATTTGTATGGTCTAATCTGTGCATATACGGTGGAGCGCTTCGCCGATCCTCATATGAGCATCACTCACTCACTCTCAAACACTGTAAAGGCTGCCGATGAGGTTCGATCCTTCGTGGCATGACCTCTGCGTGGCTTGTTTGTTTTTTTGGAGTTAATGCCAGGCTAGCTGTTTCTCTGATGTGCTGACACATCCTGCTGAAGAAGAGCCCAACCCAAAGCGTTACATCCTAGTGATGGGTGGAGGCCAAGACCTGGAACAGGATCTACTTAGCATGTATCCTGATATCACAGACACCAAGCGTGTGTTCATGTGCGCCTGGGGGTATATGGCTGCATGTCTGATTTTAGTGTGTGTTTTTGGTGCTCAGACATTATGTCTGCCACTCACAGATACAAGCATATATTTTACGATCATTAATATAATCTGTCGGGGAGGTTTTGTGTGAGGTTTTGCATTGCAATTAAATGTGTTGAAGCTATTTACTTCCTTTTTAGTGTCAGATAAGCATGAAGCATTGAACACACCCAGTTTATCCTTCCAGCTATAGCTTAAATGTGTGTTTGTTTTAAGGTTATTATCCTTTACAACTGAGAAAGTCTGTTCAGTCACTGGAGATTCAAGTGGCAGTTAGTCGACATCCACAATGACAGTGTTCATGCTCCTCCAAAACAAGAAGCACATGCTGATTTAATTCCATTTAGTTAAGTGTTTATGACAGTTAAAGGAGTAGTTCACTTTTAAAAAAAAATTTTGCTGATAATTTACTCACCCCCATGTCATCCAAGATGTCCATGTCTTTCTTTCTTCAGTTAAAAGAAATTAAGGTTTTTGATGAAAACATTGCAGGATTTTTCTCCATAT
>NW_024121099.1:28520786-28739401 GCF_016745375.1 Pimephales promelas
AAATTCTCTCTAACATTTCAAATTCTCTTTAACATTTTATATATTTATGTATTTTATTCATTCTTTCACATTTGTAATTCTGATTACTTTCTCATCTCAGTAGTACAGTAAAAATAGCTGTAAGAAATGTTTTTTATTTTAATCAGCAAAATTTTTATGTTATATGTAGGGCTGTGCAAAAATTAATTGCAATTAATCGCATCCAAAATAAAAGTCTGTGTTTACATAATATATTTGTGTGTGCTGTATATAATTATTTTGTATATATAAATACCTATGCACACATGTATATATTTAAGAATTGTTTGCGCTTAAATTCTGTATATATATGAAGAGTTCAGATGCAAAAGCCTCTAAATGCCATTTGAAATTTTCTGCTTTAATGATGATTTTTATCAAACTTGTATATTTAAGTTCAGTAATTTCACTTAAATAACAATTAATAGGTAATTATCATTGCCATTTAAGTGAAATCACTGAACTTCAATGTACAAGTTTGATAAAAATCATCATTAAAGAAGAAAATTTCAAATGGCATTTAGAGGCTTTTGCATCTGAACTCTTCATATATAAATACATAATCTATATTATATAAATATTTTATATATGAATAACACATTTTCTTAAATATATACATGCATGTGTGTGTATTTATATATACAAAATAATTAAATACAGCACACACAAATATATTATGTAGACACAGACTTTTATTTTGGATGCGATTAATCGCAATTATTTTTTGCACAGCCCTAGTTGTATGTCAGTGTGAAAATTGGTGTAATTTTTTATACTGATTTTTTTTTTCTTATTTGATTTTATAAATAATGATTTTCTTAAATCTATTTTCTTTTTTGGGGAGAAATATGACATCTCTCAAGTCTGTTCTCTACAGATTTTGAAAGATTCTTCCATTTGTGTGTGTGTGTTCAAAGATTTTGTACAATCTCTTCAAGATTGTAACTCTCTTGCTTTACTTAAAGTGCATATCAAAACACTATAAAAACCGTTATAGAAATTGTTAAAGTTTCTTTAGAAATTAAAGTTTTACTGAATGTGAATCTTCTTGTTTTGAAGATTGTCATGCTTATTTGAACTAATCTGTGGTGTCAACAACTAAATGTTTTGGGCCCTGATTTTTTTTTTTTTTTGAAATTATGAAATAATTCTTATTCTGTTGGAGTTAGTATCACAGAGATGATCCATGCATGAACTCTTAAGAACTGTACTGATTTCAGACTGACGCTCGAATGATGCTAACACTCCTGCCACCCAGTTGCGAGCAGGATTCCAGACGACCTAGTGATGGCCCATGAAGCAGAGAGGAAAACAAACAAGGCTTACTTTGCTGTGAACCACAGATGCTTGGGAACTGTTTGAACAGGGAGCAATTTAAACGGTCACTCCTGTGGGCTGTGTTCAAACATCAAGTGGTAATGAGGACGGAGTGCCTGGTCCTGTTGCCCTGGCCTCCCCTCGGCTTTTCAACACATTCACGCGCTCAAAGGAGGCCGGCCGAACAATGACGGGCCACTTTCACAGACTGGCATTTTTACTGCTTTTTTACGCACTCGTATTTTGGGAATGTTTAGACGAACCTGCGACAACCAGAAACACTCAGTTGGAGTAGATAATTGGCACTTGAGTTGGAGAATTTGTTAAGAGATTCTTTGGCCTGCCATTACAGGGATAGTTCGCCTAAAAAAGAAAATTCTGTCATCATTTACTCACCATCAAGTTGTTACAAACCTGTATGAATTTCTTTCTTCTGCTGAACTCAAAAGAAGATATTTTGAAGAAAGTGGGTAACCAATGAGTCCGTGGACCCCATTTGGATGGATGGATGGATGGATGGATGGGAGAACTATCCCTTTAAAAGTCTTAAAGGAGAACTCCGGCACAAAATGAACCTTTGGTCTAATTACACATTGTTACCTAGTCGACCGTTATCTGAGATTTGTTTTCATGATTGCTGAGTGTAAATAGTTTTATCTCTGAAAACTGTTTAGCATATAATGCTAGTAATGGGGGCATATAATAAGTAAAAAGAAATCGCTAGTTTATAGCACAAACAAGGCTCAAAATAGCCCCACACTAAAACAGTAACATAATGTGGGTCCCTACATGTAAACCGAAGCATTGAGAACTTTGTAAGTGTACAGACTGTTTAATAAGAAGATACTTTATAAAGAATAACACTTTGTGTATACAGCAGGAGCCATCTTTGGAAAACAGTCGCAACAAGTCGAACCACAAACGACATGCTGGGTGATCTGAACTGTATGAAGTTCAGCCAAGTTCTGAACTGTATGAACGGCGTTCGGGGATCGACTTATCGAGACTATTTTCTAAGATGGCTCCTGTCTGTATACACGAAGTGAACTGTCTTTATAAAGTATCTTCTTATTAAACGGTCTGTACACTTACAAAGTTCTCAATGCTTCGTTTTGCATGTATGGACCCTCATTATGTTACTGTGTTAGTGTGGGGCTACTTTGAGCTTTGTTAGTGGTATAAACTAGCGATTTCTTTTTACTTATTATATGCCCCCATTACTAGCGTTATATGCTAAACAGTTTTTAGAGATAAAACTCTTTACATTCGATTATCATGAAAACAAATCTCAGAGAACGGTCGACTAGGTACCGATGTTTTATTAGACCAAAGGTTCATTTTGCACCGGAGTTCTCCTTTAAGGTCTACAAAAATGGCTTTGCTCCCATAGTTCTGCCTGTCATTTACATAATTCTGTATTTCTCACATGTTTATCTATTCATTATTTAGTCAAATTTGGTAATGTTTTAGCTACTAATAAGAGTATACCGCTCTGACTAATTTCCCTCAAGATCAGCACTGAAAAGGTCAAAAATACAGATTCCATGTGGGCCTAGCCGTGGGTCAGTGAAGCTAGTCCTCTTTGTGCTGAGTTCTTAATAACTTGTTCGTTCTTTAGAGAAGAGCATCATTGCTGTAGATTTGATCTGCGCACATGTACGTGAGCATGTATTGGAGAAGAGATAGTCATGTGATTCCTCTATTGTACATCAGCTGCTCTGTAAATATTTGCAGTGATGTACATCCCTGAACACACAATGCCTCCCACAAGCCTCTCCGCATGTGTCCCACAGTAGTGCCGACGTCGCCCAAGTGCCTGCAATATCCCAATATCACTCATTTATATGAACTTTGTTTGTTCCCCGATGTTCTCCAGTTAGAAAAGAACCCTGGAATGTCCTGGAGTGTTTTCTCACTTCAGTCTCCCGCTGTTTAAAGCCGGTTTGTTTGAAGGACAGGTCGAAACCGCGGGCATCACTCATCCTTAAGGGTGAAAAAAAAGAGAAAGGCTCTGTTTGGATTTGACGCTTCTTGCATTGCCAAAAGTTCAGCTTTGCAGTTCGTGTTGGAGAAAGGATTTCCTGAACAAAGGAAGATGTGTTTGTTGAGGATCCTCGCACCAGTAGCTATGTGTGCGTTTTAGCGGCGGGCGCTGAGGTGACATGCTCAGCAATCACGATGGATTTTGTAGCCCTTTCAATGTTGCTTTGAAAAAGCAGGGTTAAATTTTGACTTAATATGAAAGTTGTTTTCCATTGATGGGCGTTCAGGGAAATGATGGGAATATTTGTGTTGTCATTAGAAGTATTTTTAGCATCTGAGTAGTTTTTGCCTTTTTTCCTAATTCTCCTTACAAAAATTACAATGGAAAGGTTTCCACCAAAACAGACAGTTACTACAGCAATTATTAATACTGCTTAACCATGAATTAAAAATGATGAATTGATCTCCTATAACAATCAAAGAAACTTTCTGAATATTTTTAAAGTGGCTAATAATAGGCAATATGGGCTTTTTAATGGCCAGTGAGTGTTCTCACTGCATACCCATATTGACTATTGACTATTATGGGCTAAAAATAGTATGTCTATCATCCAAGCGGATATGATTATCGGCCGATATGATAACAGAAAAGAAGCCAAGTATTGTCCTATTTATCCATCTTACTGGTTTATCAGCTCATATTACTGAAATATTTTGGTGGATATATTGTTAAATATGGTAATATATAGTCTCCAATACCATCATTTTGAGTTAATCAATGTAAAAAGTGTTGATGGGTGATATTGCAGTGTATAATGTCCAAAACATGACAAAAAAGGAATATATAATGTGTGTCATTTAATTATTATTATTTAGTTCCACAGATTTTTTATATTCACTTAATTTTTCAAAGTTTTACTTGAATTGTTATTTTTTAGTTGACCCAAACCTGACCCCAACTTAAAAAAATACACTTGCTCAACTAGTTTTATAGTTCATTCAACTAAAATATTTTAATCAGGATTGTATTATTTGGGAATCATAACTTGAAATTGCTGTTTAGTATAGATTTCATAATCTGCATTTGTGCCTTTTCCATTCAAACTTTATTACATTTGATTTATTTAGCCATTATTAATAGCAATTTTATTCCTATTCTAAGGAAACAGTAACAAATGTACACTGTAAAAATGAAAATACTTTATCTAATCAAAAAAATTATGGCAACAGATTACAAGCAATATTATTAATTAAATTTAACAAATTAGAATTGAGTAATAATTAATCAAATTAATTCCTTAAAAGTTAACCATTTAAAATGAATAAAACTTACAACACCAAAAAAACATAAATTGAAGTCACCATTATGGTGATCAGTGTTTGTTTTAGGTTTGTTTTAAAATTACGGTTTTCTCCTTCAGTGATTCTGCTTGTTAACATCAGGTGTCTTCAATGTTGCCAAAATAAAATAAAGAGTTCTCAATTAATCTTTGACGTCTGTCTGTTAGTGAGATATTTTTGTTAATTTTTTTGGTGTAAACTTTACTCATTTTAAATGGTTAACTTTGAAGGAATAATTTGATTAATTATTACTCAATTCTAATTTGTTAAATTTAATGAATAATATTGCTTGTAATCTGTTGCCACAATTCTATTGATTAGATAAAGCATATTCATTTTTACAGTGTACAATAACAAGCAGTCCCATCTGTCCATTTTTATTGGAGATGTCTTTACGGAGAAAGATGAGTCGAAACCTGCGCAGCTTTCGGTAGAAACGACACGGAGTCGAGAAGGTGAAACGCTTGGCCGGAATGTCTTTCATAAGACAGCTGACCTTGAGTTGACTCTTTCCCTGAGCCCCACCTCTCCTGTTTGGCGTCTCTTCGATGAGTAATAACAGTCTTACGGCTGTTGACGCCACCTTGCACTTTCACAATCTTTCTTGCCACAATAAGGCTTTGTTTTCTATGTGTTTCTGTGCCCGAGTTAAAATGCTTTTAAACTCGTATGTGGAAAGGAATGCGGTTTGAAGTATTTTGTTTTGATCGGCGCATGAGCAAGGGTGACAAATGAAATGATTATTTTTATCATGACACTTGGAACGCCTCTGCAGGAAATATATCAGGAAAGAAAAAATTATTGAGGGAGAAATCAGACGTCAGTTAAAGCGTGCACCAGAACACTGTGAGTGTGTTACAGTGTTAGAAATATGAGCGAATCCTTCCTTTGACTGAATTAAGCTCATCCTTAAATAACTCTGTTCTCCCTCCCAAATGTTAGCCAATGCAAATCTCAGCTTAGTCCATATTTACACAGCCAATTTTGAGGTTACATTCAGCAGATGAATTATCCAATAGCTGAAATATTCACTCTTGACATCGAAAATGTAGAATTGAAATAATATGTGCTGTTTGTCTAAGTGCTTACAAATACAGACCTTTTAAACTGAATTTTTGATGAATAACTGTGACAACTTTGATTTTGTCAGTGAATCAAGCTGTCGAAAGCAGCAAAATTTTGCTCCAGGTGGATTGAAATAAGGTGGATAATGAAAGCATTGGCATAAAACTAATGTTTAAGAAGTATTGGTACAAATATGTAACCCTACCCTGAGTTTAGTGTACCCCAGAACGATTGGTTGTTTGGAATCTAGGAATTATATTAAGAGGTTATTGGTGGCAGTACAACAAAGAGCTTAAAGGGATAGTTCACTTTGAAATTAATTTTTGGTATGTTTTAGCTTACCTCAAGGGCATCCAAGATGTAGGTGTCTTTGTTTCCGTAGTAGTTTCAATTTTGATATTTTTAGGTCAAACCGTTGTCTGTCAGTCATATAATGGAGGTTTAGGGGGTCTACCTCAAAGAGCATGCACAGAGACGTCCAAATTAAACATGATTTAATAACTCGTAAATGTAAGTACACATTGATGGCCTAAGACACAAAACGAGCGATTTGTGTGAGAAAACGAACAGTATTTTTATCGTTTTTACCTTTTTTTTCTTAAACTATTTATATAGACACATGCCACTTCCTCAATCCTTAATATATATATATATATCCCTAACTATATAGGGAAAACCTAACACCAAAGATGGCAGTTGTATGTACATGCTCCGCCCCTCCCGCTGGAAAGCCAATCGTCTGCTTTTAATAGTCAAGCCGGGAAACATCTAAGCCTATCGTCTGGTTCCACTGATGCATGCGCTCAGTTGAGGTTTGCGACAGCGGAAAATCCGTTACCGTTTGAAAACGTGGCAGATTTGATATGTGTTGTGTAAATATCAGACATTGCAAGTCTCCCGGAAGTCCCGGGAGTCTCTCGCAGATTGATAGCGGCTCCCAGTTCAAATCTCAGTAGCACATGCATGACGGAGAGCGAGAGAACCCTTGCGCTGTAAAAGTATAACCTGTGGGAAAACGGCATTTTAAACCTTATTTTGGGGCAAAGTCATTAAACTTTTTCAGCGATTTTTATCATATTTTATTTCTGTTTCTATACATGCAGTTTTTATGTCCCGGTGACCAATGTCTCTGCCCATTCATTTAGATAGGAGCCTGGTCTTGTTAGTCCGAAATAGCTGCCAGGAGGCGTTGCCAAGATGGCGGCCGAGTGGCATGACTTGCATAAAAGGACTTTGGCTTAATGCAAAACTAGCATTCTGTGGTCTAAACAGCGTAGTCTCATCCCAAGACGTCATATACAGTAACTGACGTCTTGGGACGTCTTTTTACCCATACATCAACATCCGTCTTTTTTAGGGTACCCTTAAACGTCGGTTAGATGACGTTATCGAATCCTAACCCTACCCCAGACCTAAACCTACCCCTAAACCTACCCCGTCACCTAACTGACGTTAAAGGTAAAGCGTCAGTTGTATGACGGCCCGGGATCGTCAACTAACCGACGTTTAAGGGTACCCTAAAAAGGCGGATGTTGACGTATGGTCAAAAGATGAGACTGTGATAGTCTGAATGGGTGATTTGAGGTTGGAGGTCAAAGGTCAGTTCATGAATTTAAAGCATGAGATACTTTTTTCACCATTTCCAAATTTGGTATGATAAATACAACTTTGATTTCATTTTATAGCTCATTCTTCTATGAACATGGTATATGAGCAATAAAACTGAATTGAATATTGCAAAACGACACACGGCATTGGGTTCATGAGATCATATTTTAAGACTTTTTAAGAAATCTTCAATGACAGAATATATGACTGGTCTTTTACACGGTGCAGTTGCATTATAAAATATTTTCATGTCACTCCAGTTCTACTTTCTGAGTATGAATTATCATGTGCAGTAAAAGACAGGTGAGATAAATCACTAGACAGCTTTTCACCTCGAAGCAAAATTGCATCATGTTTTAATATGGTATTTTCAGTCTATCTTATGCAACGATTGCAGATACTGTTTGTGTGAACCCTTGATGCCAAGTCGGAATTATTTGTGGTGTGAATCATATCACTCATGTCATAATAACTGATAATTGACAGGATCAAACGCACAATACAGAGCATTCAGGGTTTATCCCATTGCACATCTTGGGGGGCATTCTGCCTGCTTTTATTCATCCAAAAGCAGTGCTGTTTAAAGGCAGTTGTGGGGTGGGGGACCCGTTTTTTTTATTCCTAGCATGGCTCACGCTTCTCTCGCACCCAAATTAGCTGGATATGGGGAAATTGAGGCACTCATCCTGCCAGATTTGGAGGGTCATTTCTCCTCCCCAAGTTAATGCAGGAGGATCAGCGAATCGCGGCCGAGGACGGATCCATCAGAGAGATCTGAGTTGCTAGCGCTAGCTCATTCCCACAGGCTCAATTCAATTATCACTGCATCTGCTCTGAGAATGAGCTTTACGTTGCTTCACAGATCCCACTCTCCCTGCTAGACGTCTCCATCATCTAAGAAACAGGCCTACCTGGAGAATTTTCAAGTAATGCGAGGAATTATGCTTTCATTTGAGAGACTGTGTAATTATAGACCTTCAGTGACGGTCCTGGAGGATTTTGATTTGATTTTGATTAGTTAATCTTTTAACTAACCACCTGGAAATAGTGTTCGGAGGGGATTTTTACAAAACTATTCTATACATGTCTGCAGTAATATCTGTATGCCTTGAAAAAGTCTCACTCTTGACAGTGGTTGATTTAAAGCTCCAACTAAAATGTGTTGTTTTGTCGCTGAGGATGATGATGATGTGACCGAATACATGTAACCTTTCCAAGCAGGACACAATCTTTTTGATTTATAGCCCATTTTGAGTGGGTTTGTTTGCTGAAGGTCCAACAAGCTCAGTCTAAACCCCCTCAAGTTTTATCTTTGATCAGGATTGGTTAATCATCTACTTGAGCCAATCAATATTGTTAGTTAAGAGTTCCACAAGTTGAGAATTGTTGAGTTATTTCTCTTTATTTGGGTGGATTTGAGTTAAATATGAAATCATGGGTACAAAGTTGTTTTTTGTCCAAAGTTTAGATGTTGAATGGCCTAACTTTTCTCTCAGCATCCAGAAGGTGCATTTGAAGAATCATTAACTTTGATTTGTACTGTCTGAATTGTAAATATGTTATAGTTTGTATAATATCTCAGTCTAGATTCAAGGATTGACACCCTGCAAATGGATAAAAGCGATTGAATAAATATGGTTAAAGTTTTTTTTATAATTTTTGGTAACACTTTACAATCAGGTTTCGTTATGCATAATGCATTGACAAAACATTAACTATAACAATGAACATTTATTACAGTACTTATTAATCCTTTTTAATGTTAGTGAATAAAAATACAACTGTTCATTGTTAATTTATGTAAGCTCCGGTCCGTTAAATATCGGTGATAGGATCTTTTGATTTTAATAATGTCTTTAAAAATTAACGTCAACGTATTTAACATTGTTTGTTCATGTTAACTAATATTATAAACCAGTGTTACAATGTTAAAGGGGTGGTTGATTGCGATTTCATTTTTTTTTCATTTTAAATAGTGTGTAATGTTGCTGTTGGTGCATGAACAGTATCTGCAAAGTTGCAGCGCTGAAAGTTCAATGTAAGCAGAGATTTCGTCTTTTAAAAATCAGGAAGTTTAATGCCTACAAAAAGGACTCGAATGGGACTACAACAGCTTTTAGACGTCACTAACCCACACATTTACATCATCTCTCCCTCCGGAATATGCAAAAAAGGGCATGGCCATATTTCTGCGGCTCGCCGAAAGTGTGTTATGTTCAGCCAGCTGTCCGGTCTTCTGTGTTCGAGCTTCCCACGGACGCTGTACTTCGTCAACAATGGATACAATTTATGTTTGATTGTGTTCCTGAAAATTACAATTGTAATTTAGCTCTCGGTGTTGCGCATTTTACAGAAGAATCTCCACGAATTCAATGCCGGATTCAACGAGAAACTGTTACTAAAACATGAAGCAGTTCCAACTTTAAAACCAGAGGCAGCAGTTGTTGGGCCACAACCTGTAAATAGGCTGAGACTTAATCATTTTAAATGTAAATGTATTATAATTCCAGACGTAATTTTTTTAGTTTTATCAAATGCCAGCGCTGGCTTAATAGCAACTTAGTTATGCTATTTTGTGTCTACAACAAACGCGTACAAACATTTTGGACCTGAATTTTGTATATGTACTAATGTTGTAAATGTATTCTTCATGTATATGGTTTATGACGTTATTTTTCGATTTGATCAAGAACGTAAACTAATGCCAACTCTGTTTGTGTATATAGTAGAAACATAGTTCGATGCTATTTTGTGTAAAACAAACGTGTATAAAGTTAAAAAAAAAATACAGGCAAATTATCATTCAGAAACGTTTAGTAAGAGCCGTGTGTGGTGTGGTTCTGCTTGACTCTCTTCATCGCCGCTTTCTGATTCTGATTCTGGCTCACACTGATACTGCAGTATCGACACCATTAATTACATTTGACATGAACAACAAATGCAACTTCGCCCATAAAGGTAATGGGAGTGAAGTTTCCAGACAACGTGAGCGACAGTTTAGCCAATCAAAACACATCGGCCCAAACTAACCAATCGGAGCCCACTGCCTTTTTCTGAGGGAGTGTTTTCATGGAATCAGGAAGTCAACCGGTCGTTCGAATGACAGAGGACAAAGCGGCTTACAATAAAGCTGAAATTTATGAAAAATAAGACTTTTTAAAAAAGAAAAAAAGCAGTAAACCACCGCTTTAACAAATGGAACCTTATTTTAAAGTGTTACCACTTTAAAGTGTTAAAGTGTTTCCCTTATACAGTGGGGTTCAGAAGTCTGAGACCACATTGAAAAAGCATGCATTTGAAATCAAATTTTTAACACCAGCAATGAAGACATGAAATAATTGTATGCGCAACTCGTGTGCAAAGACATTTCTTAAAATCATGTAAATTTTTTTCAATTCAACTTTTCTACCCAAATGTTTATGCTGAAAAATTTGTTTTTAAACTTTATTATTATTAAATGAAAGCATTTGCAGTAGTGGCCTCAGACGTTTGAATCCCATTTTATATAACTAAACAAAAGGAAGCTGGAGTGCTGCTGGTATTATTATCCTCTGGTGCTCTTGGAAGGGTTGAATGTTCATAAAAATTGGGAAAAAATCCAAGTCCAGGCACTCAGTAGTTTACTCAGTAGATTCCCATTTTATATAGTTTGATTTTAATGTTTAACCTTTTCAACTTTAAAAAAACGAAGTTGTTGTTTTGTCTCCATTGCCGTTCATTCAGTGAGTCAGAAACAGTTCTCAAATGAACGCCATCCCTTCAGTGAGATAGAATCAGCGTACGGTACATGTAACTGATTGACAAAAACAGTTTCTATTGTTAATATCTGTCAGCGAGTCAATAAAATCTTTTGATCCAGGCAAAGTCAAGACCATTCAAAGCTTCACGACAGCCCGTGACAATCAAATTACACGGAGGGGTGCTCCCAGGTGCTTGTGCGCACCTCCCCATATAAAAGAGCCTGTTTATCCATATCAAATCAGTTCATGTCTGCCTTTTTCATGCTGTACAATTAAACCTGCTTTAAGACTCTCTCCACATTAATGTCCGTATCAAAATTCATAAAGAATCAGTAAGACGAGAATCCTGAGCTCGTAGATTCACGGGGATTTCGCACGAAGCCCGTTTAATCAGGATAACACTGTTATTAATATTCATAAAGTCAGCTGGAATACAAATGACAGCCTGAAGAATCTGGAAACTTTTTGCGGAGGAAATGCATTAAATGCAGCTTAAAAAATTAATGGAATTTAGTTTATATTGGAGGGAAACGGCGAACCCCCCTCATCGAGCGATTGAAATTGGGCTTAGACATTTCTTTTTGAAGAATTCCATCTTTGACAGACTTCAAAGGCATTTTCAATGAATGCGACGCATGAATGGTCATTTAAAAGGATTTAAAGACATTACACTGCAATAATTGTACATGAATAATAAGTAACCCACCGAGGCAATTAGCTTAAAGTCTACAAGACAGGAAAATGAAGATCACTGAGCGACAGCAAAGGACAAATTGAAATGAGAAAAGTTTGAAGGAAGGATAAAGTGGCTTTAAGTGGCAAATGCTGTTTTGTGAGATTTGAGCAGTCTTTTACATTTGATGCGTGCTTCTAACCTATTAATGTTTCTTTATTTACTCGTGTTTTATCCCTGTGACGGAATATTGATGAAATAGTCCACGTTATCTGAAGGAAATTATATAGTACTCTTTTGTATCTTTTTCACGTTTGACAGATGTGTTTTTAAACTACTATAATGGACACACAGTCATAGACCTTCACATTTTCACATTGTATTTGACACACCCACACACACACACACACACTCATATGTTGGGTTTCCAAACTCTATGGGGTCTTACCATAGACATGATTTTTATACTATCCAAACTGTATATTCTTCTATCCCTCAACCCTTAACACAACATAACCACAACTTTCTGCAGTTTTACATTTTCAAAAAAACATATTTTTGTATGATTCATAACATGTTTTCTTTATGGGGACCAAAGAAATTTCCCCATTTTGTCCCTAGAATGTAGGGAATTCTGAGGCTTACACACACACACACACACACACACACACACACACACACACACACACACACACACACACACACACACATATATATATATATGTGTGTGTGTGTGTGTGTGTGTGTGTGTGTTAGGTCTATCAAATAATTAATCACGATTAATCTCATCCAAAATAAAAGTTTGAGTTTACATAATATGTGGGTGCACTGTGTATAATTATTTTGTATTTATAGATACACACACATGCATGTATATTTAAGAAAAAAATATTATTTATATATAAAATATTTATATTTACATATAATATAAATTATATATAAATCTATATACAGTATACTTGAAAATATTTCTTAAATATATACAAGCATTTGTGTGTGTATATATATATATATAAAATAATTATACACAGTGCACCCACATATATTATGAAAACACAAACTTTTATTTTGGATGCGATTAATATGTATATATATATATATATATATATATATATGTGTGTGTGTGTGTGTGTGTGTATATGTATATATGTGTGTGTATTTAAGCTTAATTCTTTATTTATCCAATACTATACCATTTATCCACTAACATCATAAAATCGAATTACAAATATAATCTTCCTCAATAAAAACATCCGGTGTACCAGACATCCCACCCTAAACTCACACCATTGGTTGAGACAGTGATACGGTATGCCATTTCTCTTTAGTTTCCATATTTTTTAGCTAATGGATTATTTGAACTTTTAACTGTTTAACTATCAAGTTTGTGGGGGTTTTTGTTTTTTTATTTTGACTTATTTGTTGGAAATTCCAAGGCATAATCAATGATTAAACTATGATTTGATTTGAATCAGCTCCTCATCTAGCTGTAATGCCACTGTTTCTACACAATGACTGGTTATTGGCTTCATTGTAGCATGTTGCACTCTGCAAGCTTTGGCGTGAACGTAGTTTTCGGCACTGCCCTGTGAGCACCAAGGCTAATCGCTCATTAATTTATCATGAAACTCCTGCAGATTATGTAGAAAATGTAGATGCGATGCTAATTCACCATCTGGAGCGGCAACCGCAAAGAAACAGGCCTCCTATTGCACTCAGCACAATTCAAACTTTCATTAAGCCAAAACGAGCTCTTCCCTGTTTTTCAATATTGGATTATTGGATGGTCTCAGTTTCATTAAGTTTCTAGGGGGCGATTCTCTCAGGAAACGGTGTTAATCGATGAACCGGTCCAAATTTATTTGGTAAAGCGCTCTTTTCGGAGAACTGTTTAAGACGTCTCGCCGAAAATGATGTGAACATCAAAAGGTCAGGTTTGTATGCTTTGTGTTGTTTTTTTTCCCCCTCTCTGTCTTTTCCCAAAGCTGCTTTCTCTTGTTAGTGTTAAAGGATTACCAGGCGTCTTAGCCATACCTACTATCTTTGGTCTTTCTTCATCCTCGTCCTCCTCTCTTTCTCTGTGAAAGTGCGGTGCGCGGGGCCAGCTCCCGCTCAGAGTCTATCACTGAGATTAATGGAGCCCTGTGGTGTTTGGCACAAAAAGCCAGTTGTCCGTTCACGCCTGACTGTGTCTGAGCTGAATAGCGTGTGAGCGGTGTGAGCTGTGTGTGCTGGCTTACAGCGCGGGGATAACGTTCCACTGGCATCTGCCCCAGGGGTCACCCCCACCCGCCTCGCGCACAACCTCCCAAGAGCACTCACTTTTTATGTCTTCTTAGCTCTCTTCTGCCAACTTTCTCTCAGGCTGTCCGTCATCCCCTGTACCGTTTTCATGACCTTTGTTTCCTTTTACCATGAAACTCATCATTGTCCTGTGCTATACCATCTTTAAAAGAAAAATTGTGGAATTCAGTCCATGTGTTCCTCTTAGAAAAATTGTTCTATATAGAACCCCAGCGTTCTTGACTAAATTTGAAAGAACCCTTTAACGATTCTATTAAAAATGTCTTAAATGATCGGATAATACTCTAGTGATAATGTTTACGAGCATAACATTTGATTAAACTTTAATTTATCAAAACTAAATCCCTAAAATGATGCCATGATGGGAAGCCCTAAAAGGTTCTATAAAGCACCTGACAGAAGAACTTTCTTCTAAGACTGCCAGTGTCTCTCATCCAGGAAAACGGACCAAAAATATTAAACCTGAAATCATTTGTCTAATCTTGCAATATATATATATACACTCTAAAAATGCTGGGTTGTTTTAACCCAATTTTGGGTCAAATATGGACAAACTCAAACATTGGGTTAAAAATGTAATTTAAAAATGTTACCCAATGGCTTGATTGGTCCATATTTTACCCAAAATTGGGTTAAAAACAGCATTTTTTAGAGTGTATATATCGTGAGCGAATTATAAGGTTCTATCTCCGTTTAGGGGAGTTCTGAGATATTGAGCATCAAAGTTGTTACATCCCAGCTGGCAAAACTGTTATGTAGTATAATCTTCTATTATAGCTTTATCTATTAATCTTATTTTTTACAAAAAACAAAACAAAAAAACCACCACACAGGCATTAATAAACACCTAATGGATCAGATTTTCTCAAACTCAATTTTGATCAAAAGTGGAGATAGAACCTTATAATTCTAAGTTCACGATATATTTACATATATTGATATGTGTATATATATATACATATATTGATATGTCGGGCCACCATTTCTTGTTTCAGTAGTAAGTACAATATTGTTTGACAGTTTGAGGTTTGTATGATTTTTGAATGTTTATTAAAAGTCTCTTGTGCTCAAGAAGGCTGCATTTATTTGATCAATATAGTGAAATATAATATTTGAAATCACAGTTTTCTATTTTAAAATGTAGTTTATTCCTGTAATGGAAAAAGCTGAATTTTCAGCATCATTACTCCAGTCTTCAGTGTCACGTGATCCTTCAGAAATCATTTTAATCATTTTAATCATTTTCTGATTATTATCCATATTGAAAACATTTATTTTGTGGAAAGTGATTTTTTTTTTTAAGATTCTTTGATGAATAGAAAGTTCAAAAGAATAGCATCTGTTTGAAATAGATTTTTTTATTTGTAACATTATTAAAGTCTTTAATGTCACTTTTGGACAATTTAATGTGTCTTCGCTGAATAAAGTTAATTAAAGAATTAATTAATTAAATATAATTAATAAATTAAATTAATTAAAAAAAAAAATCTTTCTGACCTCAAAGATGAAACATAATGAGAGCAGTTCAGCACAGAAAGTACAAAATGTTTCGATCAAGAATATGCAGGATTCAAACAGAAAATATTAGGGAATTTTTACATTACCCAGCCTGGGAAATGTACTTGTAATAAAATATGAAATGTCAGGGAATTTAATTTTTAAAAAAGAACATTTTTGTAGGTTATGTTAAGCTGTCAAATATTGCTTTGACTAGTAATTGCTTTTTATGAGTGTTTTCTTTTTGTTTGTTTGTTGGAAAACCCTCAATTGTTAGAGAAAAAATAACCAACAACAGGAAAACACACAATAACACGAGGGCAACAATTCTGCATTTGCTGGGTTCCATCCGACTGTTTCTTGAAGATGTTCTGCACTCATTTGGTTTGTAAATGTGACGCCACAAAGCACCTCCGGTTGACAGAAGTCAAACTGTTAGTGTGTGTGTGTGTGTGTGCTCTTATCTCAGAAGCTCCACCACTAGAGGGTAGCTCTCCACCGCCAGCGAGCAACAGGCTCCGCCGTTTGAATGTCAGCGTTCCTGCTAATTGCCTCCTGTCTGTTTGTTGCTTGCTTATGAATTAGCTTCCGTTCACGGAACTAAATTATCCACCATTATTTAATTACACCTGAGTAGATGACGCTTTAATTGGCGGTTCCTGACTAGGATCTGATATGGCTTGAGCTGTATTAAACGGCTGTTTACTTTTCTGATAGCTAAAAGCATTAAAACGATTGCATGGTGGGATTACGCTTCGTTAATTGCCCGCGTTCATTAGTCCTCCATAAACTGGGAGGTAAAGCACTGGTACACAGTGGATGAGATAAAGACAAAGTCTTAAAGCATAATTTCACGTGGCAAATTAAAAGCCGCCTGTCTTGTTTTGCTGCCTCTACTCCAGAGGTTATTAAAGCTTGCTCTCCACCATGCACCCCGAGATCATATTGACAGGCTGTAATTAATACTAACCTTTCTAAGTCTAATGGAAAAGTAGTGAGCTCGAGCCTGTGATGAAAAGCATTTTTTTTTTTTTTTTGCCAGTGAAATTAATCATATCCCTTCTATATATTTCCAGCTAATCCTAAAGTCAATGAAGAACTGAAACAAAGGCTGCCGTCCCCTGTAAAGCACCATTGTTCAGAGACCACACCACAACTTGGGTAAAGATGCCTTCCTCGGCTCATTTTACAGTGTTTGTCAATGGCTTTCTTCCACATGTTACAATTAAGGACGATTTTTTAATATACGAAATGTTTATCAGTGTACATTGCAGGCGATGATTACACGCTGTAATATCTTTGCAGAGATGTGTTTTCTAAATCCAAAACGGTGTTACGATATTTAAAAATCGGCTGCTAGTTTAGTTTGTTCATCTTTAGTGGAATGCTAATGTAAATTGATTACAGGTGGAAGTTTATTGCGCGTTGAGAGATTTTATGTGAATTATTTCAAAGCAATTCCGTACTGAGCTGGCTTTTGTATTGAAGTTATTATTTATGACTTGGAAAAAAGAGTTCGCTCTGTCCTGTTTGGGCCCGAACTCTTGAAGGTCTTTGATATTTGCTTCATGTCCTAGCTTTACTCAGGGCTTTGAAACAAAACATGCAGGTCCTTCAAAGCAGTGTCATTGATGTACAGTTTGTCAATATCCTGTACCTGTCTTCACCTGAGCGTGTCAGACAGAGCGTCACACATACACCGCTGGTAGATATCGAAGGAGACCAGCAAAAATAAAAGTGTGTTGATTTTGTGTGTTTGTTTTGCATCTGATTTCAGATCCTCTTTAGGAGAAACGACCTCAGTTACATCCCAAAGTCAGAGTTTATCAAAACCCCTGGAAGAAAAACTCATTCAAGGTAATATGTTATAAATCAGTTTATTGTGTCCATGATAATTACAATCCAAAGTCATAACAAAAAAATATATCACTTTTTGTCTTTTCAGTTATTAGACTCTTTGTAAATGGCAATATCTCGCCTCATTTGTTTACTAATAGTGTTATAACCATTTTCTGCCAGATTGTGTCCGTTTTCATGACTAAAGACTCGTTTCGCAAGCTTCCCGTTGCTTAAATGCTCTATATAATGCATTGGCAGTTTAATTGTTATTAATTTATTTATCTACGTAAACATTTATTTACATTATTCCATAATGCCGGGCTGATAATAACTTTACCGAGGCCACAACGCTGTGGAAGAGCCACTATTTAGATAGACTGGTTGGAATGACAATGAGAGATAAACAGAGTATTTACCAACCCTTCACCAGACGCTCCTGATATGCAAATTTATTCTGCCTCACTGCTCAAATATACATTTGGGCTGTTGGTGAAACACTTCAATCTTTTTGCAGGCGGTTAATCAGCCTGTGTTTGATTATTAGTGACAGACATTAGTAAGATGGCACGAGACTGTTGGAAGTTGTATTCTTTTATAAGTGGTGAATGGAGCAAATGGCCATACAAGCGTCTGGTCCTTTTTTGCCCCATTTATCACGTTCAAATGTATTTTTATGATGTTTTGCACCATTCAGAGTTGAATAACTGTTTAAATTGTAATTACGTTCCTGGTTTTGAGCTGAATTTGAATTGAGGCGGCATGCAGGATTCCGAATTCAAATTTGCATTTAATAAAAATGGAAGGAAATTCAAAGAAATTAACATATTCAATATTTTTGAGTCGGTGTTAATTGATTTTTAATTGCTTATTTATCTTAATTTTAGTATATTTAAGGTAGTTAATATATTTAGGGTATTTTTATTATTATATTTAAATTTGCATTGTTTGTATGGTCCACTACTTTTAATTACACAGAATTACCTAAAATAAAAATAAAAAATCTAAATCTCTAAAATCTCTCCCATTTTGTTATGTTGGACAAATGTCGGACTGTATTGAGTTTCATTAAATTCCTCTTCCTGTCATTCCAATTCAACCTCGTGTGGCCAATTAAATTGCAATTCTTCAGTTCTGAATTTGCTCTTAGTGTTGGGTTTAAAACGACGAGAAAGTCCTTTCTCACTCGGTTCCCATAGGAAATGGGCCTTTACTTTGCACGCTT
The DNA here is from genome assembly GCF_016745375.1 of Pimephales promelas. Next base: position 28,539,394 of record NW_024121099.1, read on the forward strand.
AGATTAAAAGCCTCGCTCACCCCATTTGTGAGGGAAATGGCGCTTTAAACACACATTCTCAGGGGCAGTTACCTTTGTGAGAGACACCCAGAGAGGGAGATAAAATTAAAGAAGTAACCCAGGTTAGGGAACAATGTATCCAAAAGTCGCATATTTGCAGTGTGACAAAGGGCTCCTATAAGTGTGTTTGGCGTTATTATTCATGGTTTGAATTTGGTGTTTGCACGGGTGAGTCTTACGGGGAATACTAATAACTGTCTCCAGCAATCCTGAGAGCAGAGCCCTAGCAACAAAGCCATGAGGCAGACCTCCCTGATCTCGACTTCAAAACCTGACCTTTCGCTAAATAATTGTGGCGGCTAAGCTGGAGCTTTTTGGACATCGCGCTCGCAAGACTCTAGCATCACAACGCATTTATTAACGCCGAATGATTTCCCCCTTTTTTTGATGCTTTTGATTACCCGCTCCGTGTTTGAGTTTTGCTCAATTTGAATTGCATTGATGTTGAACTGATTTATGTATATTTTATAATCGGAAGACGGCCACTCTGCTTTTTTTTGTGTAGCACTTGACCCTATGCGTGCACTCACCGCTACTATCTGTTTGATTTGCTTGTAGACGTAAAAGCTGAAGTGTGTAATTTTTTTTTCATGCGTTAATGAAACCATTTGGTGATGGATTCCACTGAAAAGTGTAAACATTTTGGCTTGTTTTGTTTGTTGAACATCCCGTCCAGCCCAACCCAGCAACATTGACTCAACCAATGGCGTGAGTTTGGAGGACCAATGGCAGAAATGGGGTGTGTGCAGGAAATTCTACCTGAAATTTATGATTTCTACCATAAACTACGCATTTAATAACACCATCTGCTTCTCACATTACAATTTCAACCTTTGTATCTTTAAAGTCTGTATCCTGCCCAGTTCTGCCATCGCAAATTTGCACTCGTTTGAAATGTCTCTGATACAAGGGCCGTCGCTCTTCAGTTCTGATCACAAACAATCCGGGGGAAAAATACAGCTTTCCCTGAGGAGCAGAGAGCGTCTTCAGAAAAGCTGCCAGAGAGACAGGCCTCTGTGTTTGCCTCTCCGCCTGCATCTCTGGCCCTGAGCGCTACAGAAACATTGACAGAAGACCCCGTTTCCCCCTCCTGCCAGTCACTCGGCATGGATCGCCACATTCTCTCGTGAAAGACGGCCAGACCTAGTTTCCTTTTCAGAGAGCTGACGCAAACCAACCAACAGAGCCGCCTTTCAAACCGTCAGACTGTAATCTCACAGCAGTAGAATGGAAGTCCTATGTGTTATGGTTGCAATGTCTTTCTTGTGGGTTTTCCTTTTTGTTTAGGTTCCAAAGCATTTTCTGGATGTTAAAATACTCTCTTTTTTTAATATACAGAGTCAGATGATTTCTCCGAATGGTGTAATTACTATTGAGCTATTACAACATGCTTTATTTGTTTGAGTATCCCAACATTGAAACAACTGATTACATTGCCACCAATGACAGACCATGTTCAGAAAACCTGGTTGAGAACAATCACTATTTTTAAACTTTTGCACTAGTTTGTCATTTGTGGTTTAGTTTGTAACTTTGTAACCCTATAATGTTAATTCTGCTATCATTTACTCACCTATTTATGCTATTTTCTTCACAGTGAAAGTTAGTAGTGATCAGGGTCTGTTAAGATTCAAAAATAATCTAAAAATCTAAGTCATTTGTTTGAGGAAAGCTAAAGCTTTTTCATTGATTATCTTCTCTCAACTGCAGCTTAATGAATTGGCTTTTTAAATTTTATTATATTGTTTGAGGTCAACTTATGACGTTGGCTTGGTTTTTGCGTTCAAAAAACATCTTAATGAATAAGTAACAGGCTATTTTCTACCCTAGTTTTGAGCCTAGCTGAAAAACACTCGGTTTTTATGGGCGTCTCGCACTGAAGACTTGGAAGTAAACGCCCACTGCTGTGAGTGGATTACAGTTTTGCATATTATAATGAGTTTCAACTCACCTGTCGATGCTCTTGGGGGAAATTGTTTTGAAAACGTCCAATGTTGTAAAATGGCAACCGGAGTGAATCGCCCGTACATGTTCGACCCAGAGTCCGTGTGTTGCACCATTCCTGTCAGATTCAATATATGCGGCACAGCACCGTTCTTTAATCTTAATCAGTCTGCAAATCCAGTCCTGTTCACAAAACAATCCTCAGTGAAATGAAGCAAACAGACGGACAATGTTTTACCTCTTCAGCTGGAACGTCATTAAAAAAAAAGTTTATCAATGAAGTCAGTAGGCGTTGATCTTCTTCTGCGGGAGTGGTGTTTTATCCTCTTTGACGTCATAGTTCCCCACTTTGAAAAACGAATCGTTTGCTGTGTCTGGTGTCAATAAAAGCTTTATAAAAGGACGTTTTCAGTTCTGAAACTTACAGGATATTCTTATAATATGATGACCTCTTAGATGTCAAAAGATCAAGGAAAATTTGATTTCTCAGTTCATCACCCCTTTAAAAGTCATGTATGTTTGTGTTTATTCAGATATATAAGTCAAAAATTATCACACCAGATTTGAAGTCGAAGACCCCAAATGTCATTTGTTCGCATTTTTCTCATAACCAATCCAAGGATTGATGCTAATCTGTCTATTAAAAGGTGATGCCAAATCTCAATCTGTGGATAAGGTTATTGAGAGCAATGGCAGTAGTGAATATTTTCATTGAATGACAAATACAAAGTTTTGTCATGAAACTCTAGATGGCGTAGGCTTATAGGTCCTTAACTCAATCTGCTTGCAGTCAAATCATTTTCTATACATAGTTCCCACATGACGTCACAACATACGGGCATTTGCCGACCCGGCGCCATTGCTTAGGGCAAAACATAAGAAGAAGCAATACGAGTTGAACGAAGTGAAATGAGTTTCGTGCTATAAAGTGAAAATGGTCATCTCCTGCTGAGTCAATGGATGATAAAATCGTGCCGGAGGTTCAGTTAAATCGGGATTTTACACTATACCCGTCATTAGACTCCATATGGATGTGAGAAGACTAAGCTTTTGTCCGAACAACGACGGAGATTATGGCTGGCGAGCATAAACAGGAAAGAAACTCACTCAAAACACGCAAGAATTTGTTTGACAAAAGCACAATGTTGTGTTTTATTGCGAGTGTAAATAAATATAAGTTAACACGTTGCAGTTTGAATAATGTCCTGTATGAACAAAATGACGAGGTATTAAAAACATACAAAACAACATTGTTTCCACTGTTTGATCTCACATTCCAGCATTGCAATCTCAGATTATGTCCCTAAAGATCCCGCGTATAATGTAGTTCCTCATTTATTACATTAATTAAATTGCACGCGAGTTATTTATTTTAATATTCATGCACCGAACCATGACGCCCGCAAGTACATGCATATTACAGAAATCACCGGTGACTGGGGAACATAGGAATTAAGTTGTGCAGGCTATGGCTTTTTAATAGACAGATTAGCATCATGCTACTTCGCTATGATGACTTAAGTTACTTTTCCATTGATTGCACTTGAGCAAACGTCACCAAACCAACCCCACGTCAATCTGATCGTACACCTCCAGTGATTTCCAGGCTTGGAATTGCTCACATGTGTAAAAACTCCTCACCAATACCAGATAATTGTACACATGAAAATACTGTATCTGAGGCAAAGTTGCATAATCGGTGCTCAGTGCTTCTTTTGTTGCATAAGGATACACACCATTTATGAATGAAATTTTCGCATTGTACCTCTCTATGTCTTGTTTTAATAGTCTCTTTATAATCTATTACACTTTGTCTTTTCATGATTTGCATAACAATATAAACAGACATAAATATTTGTTTGTAAAACGACATTCTCTGATAAAACGTTGTAAACGCCTATGGTAAACACAGCGGTTTTGCCCTCAAAGATGGCGTCTCCGGGGAGGTCACTTGACAATTTTTTTGCCTGTGGGAACTATGTATAGGCCACAGCTGATTGGTTCCTGATGTATCAGTAGCCAATGAGCTCACTGCTGAACCTTCAAATACTTGGTCAGCAGTTGCAGTGAGCCTCCTGAAACCTATCCACCTGTATAGATCTGCTATGAGTAATTCATGCACACTATAATTGTACAGTAGCAGCGTGTCTAACTTGCTCACAGGAGCGTGTCGTGTTTGAATTGGCAATAGCAAGTCCTGTACTTGCTCTGTAGCAGTAACAGCAGCAATAACCAACAGCAGTAGCAGAATAGCATATTTATTCCGTCCAGACCAAACATGAGCCCATTTCACTCAGCAATCCCGGTAAATTACTGTAAAAGTGCCTGAACGACTTTACCGGTAAATTCAAAAATGCGCTATTGACACAAGCAACAGCGTTCTGGCTTTTTACTGTTAACAGACCGTTTACACATCAGTTCCAAAATACCAGTAAACTCTGTGATGTCATTAACCAAAGGTAACCTCTAAAGTTGTTGACAAATCTCTTCATCCGCCCGGACAAGGAGAAACGCTTTAGTTTCGTTATCACTCCAATTTGAAGACATTTGTAAACAGTGGGGATCAAACGTGTCATCTGCATCATAACTGTATGAATGGCCCAGAGTTAAACAGAATGCTCTTTAAAGGGATACTCCACTGTTTTTTCATATTAAACTATGTTATTCCCTTAACTAAGACGAGTTGATGCATACTTCTCTCGTCTCAATCGCTCTGGCGTGCGAGACACTTTGATCGCACTTAACTAGCCCAGTTCATTCAATATGGGCCAAGCAGAGAAGCGACCAAACACCTCCACGTTTCCCCTATTTAAACACAGTTAAACGAGTAGTGTAACTCGACCTAGGATGGTGACACAAAATAAAACGTTGCAGTTTTCTAAGCGAGTGAAGTGGATAACTATAATGTATGGCGGAATACTACAGCAAGCACTTGGGAGCACTTCGACTTGGCGTAGTAATATCATCACTCGTGAAATGTCGTCTCCCTCTCCTGAGTGATGATATTACTGCACCGAGTCCATAAATATATATGCGCCGAGTCGAAGTGCTCCCAAGCACTTGCTGTGGTATTCCGCCATACATTATCCACTTTACACGCTTAGAAAAGCGCAACGTTTTATTTATTTTTACGTTTAATAACATAGTTTAATTATGAAAAAATGATGGAGTATCCCTTTAAGCGGCTTCTGATTGGCCCAAATCACATCTAACGTTAGTTCTAACCTCATACGTGTAAAATATTGGTAATCTTCCTCGTTCACACAGCGCATATGGTTATTTACTGGTAATATTACAATTTTAATGGCATTTTAGCACCTGGTGGTACTATTTAACTTAAGTTAGGTAATAATTTTGTTCTCTTTTTGTGTTGTTGCGGTTCTTTCTTGCTCTATTTTTTCTCGTAGTATCTAAGACTCCGAGGCCCAGAGAAGGTTTGCCGCTCAGACCCCCTCCGCCTCCACCTGTGCCAGGCCCAGTTGCAGCTGAAGTGAGAATCATGGAGGAAGAGAGACGTTCTCCACAGAGACCCGCAGCACAGCAGGAGAAGGATATCAGCGAGACAGCCAGCAGTCCGGTCCACACACCTCACGCCAGCAGTGCAGGGTCTGCAGTGCTCAGGTCAGGAGACTGTAGTGTGTACACACACCAACACAGGCGGTTACGCTGAAGCCTAATCAAAATCTAATGTTTTGCACTGAAAAGTTCATTCTTATTTTAGTTTGCTGTTTTTTCATCTTTTTTTTTCACTTTCATCCTCAATATATGTAAAACAGTATGCTATAATAAATGTTCCTACAGTAGTATGCTTCATTGTTTTCACGTGATCTTACTACTTTTAATGTTTAATGTTTAATTCTAGTAATATATAGTTATTATAAATAAATGATATCTATAATTCATGAAATAATATTATATATATATATATTATATTTTGATATTTATATAGTTATTTCTATTTTACATAATTGTTAAAACATAAATGAGCAACTATTACAAATGATTATATAAATGTTTATATATATATATATATACATATACAAAATAATTTTACACAGTCAACACACAAATATAATGTGTAAACAAACTCTTATTTGAATGCGATTAATCATGATTAATCGTTGCCTAGCACTATATATATATACTGTATATGTGTATATGTATGTATATATATATATACAGTATATATATACATACATATACTTATACATATACATATATATAGTGCTAGGCAACGATTAATCATGATTAATCGCATTCAAATAAGAGTTTGTTTACGTGTGTGTGTGTGTAAATATTTGCATTTTTTTGTATATTTTAATATTCATAAAAGTTATTTTTATTCTATTTTATGTAAAAATGCCTTCATTCTGTCAAATATTCAAATTATATATATATATATATATTAAAATAATCAGTCAAGAAAGTTATCCAACTGTTCCATGTGTGCAATTTTTTCTATTCATGCGCAGTATTCATATTGCATTTTCATTTCTTTAAAAAAGTAGCAGGTAGCGGCCATTGCAAACAAATCCCATATGCAACAGTTGTTTAGTTTCACCTGTCTTGATTACTATTGAGAAGGCCTTTAAAGAATGTGTAGATATCACTTTTAGCACCGTTGTCCATTGTAAGATGATTTTAATTATATCACAGGCTGAATCGTCCTGTGATAAATATAGATTCCAAAGCATTTTCTTTGCCTCCTTAATAAGAGCTGAATCGAATTTCTGGCTACAAGACGGAAGTAATTTACCCTGCAATACAGTGCAGTGATACTTTAATATTACCTTAAAGGTCAACTGTATGATTTGACTAATATCTGAAAGTAAATAAGTCACAGTAATATTCTTGAAAGTGGGAGACCGCATCCCTTGTGTATTTGATAATTGCGTGTCAGAATGTGAATGTGATTCATTTTTTGTTGCCCGTTTGGGAGTCTAATATAAGAGCGTTTCTAATGAACTTTTGTCTTTTCTGAAGGCATGCTCACGAGGACCGGGGAAATTCCAAAGTTACCAGTGACTCCAAAACGCAAGTGCCAGTTCTGGATAAAGAGAAAAACATTTCCTTCCTCTTGAAGGAGCTGGATTCTCTCAGAGACCTCAATAAGAAGGTGAATTCACACATTAAGAAGTTCATAACATCTGTGCCCTAATTAGTCTTTTGCCAAGGCTGAATTTTTACTCGAGTTGATTTGGAAACTGTTTTATAATCTGCTTATCCATTTAGAGACAAGACTTAAACGTAAAATTTGCAAAATCCGCATAGATTCATAGACTTCTTTCAGATTGGAAACTCCATCAGTCAGGCAGGATCATGATATTAGTTTTCAGGTTTGCCCTTTACGCTTCCTCAACACAGGCTGAGCTTAGATACACGACATAACTCGTTTTGCTAAAATTATTTCACATGTGCCTTTCCTTAGTTGCTCTGTTTTAGTGAGCAAACATGGACGTACTTATTCAGTTCGTCACTTGAGCCCACCACAGACCTGATGCCAGAGCTGATACCCACCACCACAGACAAAGAGCCAGTGTCGATGCCCGCTACAGAGCCAGAACCTGTGGGGACTTTGGTGGAGTTAGATGAGGATGATCTCCCACCACTGAAACCAGGCAGTCCCAAATCTGTTTCAACCCCCATATTCATATCTTCATTGCTTCTGGTTCCCACTCCCGCCTCCTCTGCCTAAGCCAGTCAGTCCTTCGACCCACCTTTGTTGGCTCTCTCCAGTCCCTCTTCTCCTCCTCTATTGGTCCAACCCCTCAAGTTGGATTTGTCGCAGATCTTTTGGTGGCAAGCTCTGGTGGCTCATTATCTAATGGCACTACTAGTGGCCTAACGATACATCCCATATTAACTAAGTTTAGGTAGTTGGTTAGCTAATGTTGCTAAGTCAACCAGCAATCAGTTGAAAACTCAATGCTGTGCTTATTGCAACAATTTCTGTTTCCATTGTAACTGGGAGTTCTGTGATTGGTGACGTTTGCTTCAAGATTTGTGGGTAGTGCAGTACTTGAAAAATGACCAAATTCCCAGCAATGTTGGTACTTAATTCCCACCATAATATTCAATTATAGGCTTCTATTATAGGCCTATTCATTCCATATAAAACGGGTTTGTTTATTCAATAGTATTCATGCGCCGAAAGTGATGTAGTTGAGTGTAACGTAGGGTCTCCGAATGCAAGTGGTCACAGAAGACTCATTTGAAACACGTGATAACGGGAATGTGTCTTCAAAAACGCATCTTAAAGGAGTAGTTCACTTTTAAAATAAAACTTTTGCTAATAATTTACTCACCCCCATGTCATCCAAGATATCCATGTCTTGATTTCTTCAGTTGAAATGAAATTAAGGTTTTTGATGAAAACATTATTGGATTTTTCTCCATATAATGGACTTCATTGGGCACCAAACGGTTCAAGGTCCAAATGATTGAACTGAGTTTCAGTGCAGCTTAAACGACATCAGGCGATGAATAATGGTCTCATCTAGCATTGAACGAATGACAAAATCTTTTTTTGAGTCATTTGGTTCATTCAACGAACAAAATGAACGAAAAGATTCGTTCATTTTGATGAACGGGTTCGAACAGGAGAGTCACGAACGCGCATCACAGAACAGAGCAAGGCGAGCATTTGAGCTTATAAAACTTAAACTTTTGTATTTTTTTTTTAAATGAGCGATTGTTTCGCTTGATAAGACCCTTATCCATAGTCTGGTGTCGTTTAAAGCCATTTGAAGCTGCAATGAAACTCTCATTTGGACCTTGAACCGTTTGGTTCCCAATGAAGTCCATTATATGGAGAAAAATCCTGAAATATTTTCATTAAAAACCTTAATTTCTTTTCGACTGAATAAAGAAAGACATGGACATCTTGGAAGACATGGGGGTGAGTAAATTATCAGCAAAAGTTTTTTTAAGTGAACTACTCCTTTAAAACCAGGTGGACAGGCGATTTCCGGGATATTGTATATGCAGGCATCAGGGAGCCGCTGTCAATATACGGGAGACTCCTCCACCTTCCGAGAGAGGTGGGATGTCTGCATTTCATTCTGCTTTATATTCTTGCTGCATCATTGTCCTTTCTGAAACATCAGGAATAGAGCCTTGCGATTGTATTAGTGTCTTTGGCAAATCTACGCCCATCTGGAGTTTGAGGGGCCGGAGAGAGGGAGAGACCCTCTGAAACGACTGTAATTGATGTCCATGGTTTGCAAGTAGTTGTGACTCCTGACAGAGAGGCAGGAACATGTCCCAGGAGTGTGTTTTTGCTGGCAGTGATCTGAGAGAGCTCTTTGAGGACTCTGGCCTCGCCACATCATGTTTTCAAAGTCCCTGAGGACAAAAACAATCGGGATGAAGTGATTTAAGACAGGAGGTTAAATCTATCATTCAGATGCTCGTAAAATATCACCAATGCAGATTTACAGCCAAGACACAACAGTTCCTCTTTTTCTATAGAACACATAAAGTAGTGGTAGAAATACAAAAGCTTGACTGTGGTTTTGAAGTTGTGGTTGACTGATTTGAGCTTTTCAATAAATGCTGGGTGGCCAATGGGTAATATTTATAAATATATTCCTGTGATGGCAGGATTTGATTTCATCTATAAGGAATTTATTTGCATCATAAAAGAGTTTTACTATATGTCAGGGGACCATGGCTGAAGGGATATAATGTAAATAATGCAATTTACAAATGAGACCGTTGTTAATATTAAGCAAGCAAGTAGGTGAATTTCAGAAGGGAAAACACTTCTTTGCTGCTTAACCCTCAGGTGCTCTTCGTTTCCGAGTCACACTTGTTATCTTCCTGGTCAAAAGTGACCGGACACCTAAAAATTAGATTTCCTCTATCCCAGTAAAACCAATGCAATTTATTTTTGTTCTATAATATTTATTCTTTGTAATTTTGTATTTTGAGACAATTTGATTGAATTTATTCATATTTATGGTCTATTTTTGCCATGGAAAAATATATATTTTTTTCTATATATATATATTTTTTTTTTTCAAAAAATTATTAATGCAGTATTTTAGTTTAATATAGAGTCTAGGCCTTCAGAAAAAAATTTTTTTTAAGAAAATTAGCACCATCTGGTTACAGTATAGAAAAAAAAGCGTAGAATCATGGTGTAACCACTAGATGGCATGTAGCTCTCTATGGAGAGGCGTGTGAATTCCCCAGATGTTTATGAACACATTTTTTTTTTTTTTGGTGGACTTGAATATATAGTTGAAACAATCTCAAAAACGATTTTTTATAAAAAAATAAAATAAAATTGTGAGTTTTTCATTCATTGTGAATTGTGAAATTGTGAATTTCCCATTCATTTCCTAAGGGGGTCATTTTTGACTGAAGACCACAAGTGTGACCATTTTTTTACGACCTCTTAGCATGCTCGGATCATGACCTCAATTTTTTTTTTGTATTTACATACATAATGCTGTAAAAGTCACCAAGTTTCATAACATTCCGATGAAGCTGTGATTTTTAGAAATTCAAAACAGAAAATGTTTCGGTCAGAAATGACCGAAGATCACCTGTTAAAGGGGGGGTTTACTGCTTTTTTTTTTTTTTTTTTTTTCATGATTGTGTTTATGGGGTACAATATAACATAGTTTTTCTTTTTTAAAAAGTCTTATTTTTCATAAATTTCACCTTTATTGTAAGCCACAGGGCTAAACCCACACACATGTGACTCAGTTATACAGTTATCCTGATTCTGTGTGTATCTGTAGCTCCAGGACAAGTTGGCGCTGAAGGAGAAAGAGTTGGAAACCAAGCTCCTGGACTCTCAGCTGCAGGAGGCCGAGCTGGAGGCACGAGCCAACGAGAGAGCAGCAGGTACTGTAGGCTGGAGAGATGGATAGAGGAATGGTTGGAATGAATAAAGAATAAATAGACTCTTTAATATGGAGAATTTACCTTTATACTCTTCAGACAATCAAACTGTTTTATGTGAGGTCTGAGATTGCATAGATCTCTAAATGTAAATGTCTGACCTTCCAACGCAGTCGAAAGATAAACACTTTTAATTAATTAGTCGGTACATGTCAGGAGAACCCGGGAAAAGCACACTTTGACATTTGTAAACATAAACCGATGTCTGACATAAAGCGCTCTCATCAGGAGTGATCATTCCTCTCTGTAACTGATTATTTTGTCAATGAAATCTACACGCTTCTCACCTTTGCTGAACAAATATTTAAATTTAGCCGATATTCACTTTTCGGGTTGATCTTAACTAGCTAAAAAGCGCCATTTCACCGTTTGTTAATTAAACGAAAATATTTGACGCATGACATATATGACACAATTAGGCAGCCAAATTTTTCATTTAATAAGGCGATGATAATGCATGTATTCACCGCCCTCATTTCAATTTGATTTGTATGGTTCAGGTTGGAGATGTTTAATCAGCAAATTCTAGCAATATTGATTTGCTTTGTGAACTTTGTAGTGGCTTAGTGTGGGAATGACTGTTTATCGTTCAGGGAAGAATTGATGTGGTTTGATGGATAACAGTGCCGCTTTCGGTGGGATTAGAGATGGTGCCAAGGACCGTTTGGTAATGCCCAAATCCACTGGATTTTACCAAATTGTCACCTCAATTCTTAAATTTGGTGAATTAAAATCAAAGGTTTGAATATACTTAGCTTGGTTTTTCATTTGTTTTTATTCATTAGTTTGTTCATTCCTTCGCTTATTCTTTGTACCTTCATTGTTTGTTCGTTTGTTATTTGATTCATTCCTTTATGTGCCTTTTTTCCATTTTAATGTTCATCCATGTAGTCATTTATATTGGCAAAATTGCTTTAAAAATTGGGTCATGGATCATTTAGTTTGTTCATTTCATTTATGTTATTTGCTCATGTATTCATTTATACATGTTTATTTGTTCATCCTTTTGTTCGTTTGTTTGTTTGTTTGTTCAGTCAGTCATTTATATTTGCTACTAGTGGTCTTTGTTCATAATGCTTTGGAAATGCTCATGGATCATTTTGCTTGTTAGTTGTTTGTTTATTTGTTTGTTTGTTTGTTTTAATCATTCATTTATATTTGTTGGCTATATTCGTTTGTTCATTCATTGGTTGTGTTTTCCTTTATTCTTTCATTAATTGTGTGTCCCTTTATTCATTCATTCATTGGTTGGTTGCGTTCCTTTATTCATTCATTCAGTCGTTCATTCATTGGTGGTCCTTTATTTGTTCAGTCAGTCATTCATTCATTGGCGATGTTCCTTTATTCGTTCAGTCAGTCATTCATTCATTCATTAATTCATTCATTGGTTGTGTTTTCTTTTATCCATTCATTAATTGCGTTTTCCTTTATTCATTCATTCATTGGTTGGTTGTGTTCATTTATTCATTCAGTCAGTCATTCATTCATTGGTGGTGTATTCTTTTATTCATTCAGTCAGTCATTAATTCATTTATTTGTTGTCCCTTTATTCATTCATTTATTGGTTGGATGTGTTTTCTTTTATTAATTCATTCATTGGTTATGTGTTCCTTTATTCATTCATTCAGTAGTTCATTCATTGGTGGTCCTTTATTTGTTCAGTCAGCCATTCATTCATTGGTGATGTTCCTTTATTTGTTCAGTCAGTCATTCATTCATTCATTCATTCATTGGTTGTGTTTTCTTTTATCCATTCATTAATTGTGTTTTCCTTTATTCATTCATTCATTGGTTGGTTGTGTGTTCCTTTATTCATTCATTCAGTCAGTCATTCATTCATTGGTGGTGTATTCATTCATTCATTCATTCATTCATTCGTTTGTCCCTTTTCATTCATTCATTGGTTGGTTGTGTGTTCTTTTTTCATTCATTCATTGGTTATGTGTTCCTTTATTCATTCATTCATTTGTTCGTTTGTTGTGTGTTCCTTCATTTGTTCATTCATTCATTGGTTGGTTGTGTGTTCCTTTATTCATTCATTCATTGGTTGGTTTTGTGTTCGTTTATTCATTCATTCAGTCGTTCATTCATTGGTGGTATTCCTTTATTTGTTCAGTCATTTATTCTTTGGTGGTGTATTCTTTTATTCATTCAGTCAGTCATTAATTCATTCATTTGTTGTCCCTTTATTCATTAATTTATTGGTTGGATGTGTTTTCTTTTATTAATTCATTCATTGGTTATGTGTTCCTTTATTCATTCATTCATTCATTCATTCGTTCGTTGTGTGTTCCTTTATTCATTCATTCATTGGTTCGTTGTGTGTTCCTTCATTTTTTCATTCATTCATTGGTTGGTTGTGTGTTCCTTTATTCATTCATTCAGTCATTCATTCATTGGTGGTGTTCCTTTATTTGTTCAGTCAGTCATTCATTCATTGGTTGTGTATTCTATTCTTTTATTCATTCAGTCATTAATTCATTAATTTGTTGTCCCTTTATTCATTCATTTATTGGTTGTGTGTTCTTTTATTCATTCATTCATTAATTGGTTATGTATTCCTTTATTCATTCATTCATTCATTCGTTTGTTGTGTGTTCCTTCATTCATTTATTCATTCATTCATTGGTTGGATGTGTGTTCTTTCATTCGTTTGTTCGTTCATTCATTCATTGGTTGGTTGTGTGTTCCTTTATTCATTAATTTATTGGTTGGTTGTGTGTTCCTTCATTCGTTCATTCATCCATTGATTCATTGTGTGTTCCTTCATTCGTTCATTCATTCATTGGTTGGTTGTTTGTTCCTTTATTCATTCATTCATTGGTTGGTTGTGTGTTCCTTTATTCATTCATTCATTGGTTGGTTGTGTGTTCCTTTATTCATTCATTCATTGGTTGGTTGTGTGTTCCTTCATTTGTTCGTTCATTGGTTGGTTGTGTGTTCCTTCATTTGTTCGTTCATTGGTTGGTTGTGTGTTCTTTCATTCGTTCGTTCGTTCATTCATTCATTGGTTGGTTGTGTGTTCCTTTATTCATTCATTCAGTCATTTAGTCATTTATTTACTGGTTATATTTTCCTTTATTCACTCATTCAATTATTCATTCATTGTGAGTTTGTTTGTTTTGTCACTCATTCATTCATTCATTGGTTGTGTGTTCCTTTATTCCTTAATTCATTCATTGGTTGTGTTCCTCTATTCATTCAGTTATCTGTTCATTAATTGTTGTGTTCATTAATTCATTGGTTGTGTGTTCTTTTATTAATTCATTCAGTCAGTCATTCATTCATTTACTGGTTGTGTAAATTCAATGATTCATTCATTCATTAGTTGTGAGTTTGTTTGTTTTGTCACTCACTCACTCATTCATTCATTCATTGGTTGTGTTCCTCTATTCATTCAGTCATCCGTTCATTCATTGCTTGTGTGTTCCTTTATTCATTCATTCATTAGTTGGGTTCCTCTATTCATTCAGTCATCCGTTCATTCTTTGCTTGTGTGTTCCTTTATTCATTCATTCATTAGTTGGGTTCCTCTATTCATTCAGTCATCCATTCATTCTTTGCTTGTGTGTTCCTTTATTCATTCATTCATTGGTTGTGTTCCTCTATTCATTCAGTCATCCATTCATTCATTGCTTGTGTGTTCCTTTATTCATTCAGTCATTCATTTATTTTAGTCAATTATATTTGCTTGCAGTTTTTGTCTCTATTGTTGCTTGGAGACTCCGTCTTTATGCCCTTGGACCTTTTTGTTCGTTCATCGTTTGTTTGTTCATATGTTTGTTCATTTGCTCGTTTGTTCGTTCATTAGGTCATTCATGCATTGACTAGGGGCCTTCATTTCCAGTATTGTTTTGGAATTGCATACGTCTGCAAGCCTGTGGACCTTATGAGTCCTGCAGGTCAAACACAGTTATGTTTGTCCTCCTATATGAGGATATTTTTTTGATGGTTTCTGACATCCATGAGCCTGGTGTAATTGCTCACTGTTCCCGTACAATGTTGATAAACCAGAGTGTTTCCATGCTGAAATTTCATAAATAAAATGTCTCCACAGTCTCCAAGAGGCTGGAACTCTGACTTCAGGGTGTTGCTGCTGTTTTTATTGCTCTGGGCACTCACACACACGTGCACTCACACACACACACACACACACACACCTCCCCAGGGGAAACTGTCTTCTCAAAATAAGGCTCACTTAGAGTTATTAATACTTATGCCATAGTGTTTCAACTGCAATAACCTCTTTCCCGAGGAGCTTAGCCTTGTTATTGTGCAGCTGGAGCTCTGGAGTGCAATACCAGAAGAAAAACCTCTCTCTCTCTCTCTCTCTCTCTCCCTCTCTCACACAGCGTTAGTCGAGGAAATCTATAAGGCTCAGAGGGAGAGAGACCAGGCTGTGATGGCCAGACTGCGTCTGGCTAACGAGGAGCGGGATGAAGCTTTACTTCGGGCCAAGAAGCTTCAGGAGGCGACGCTGGAGTATGTGTTGTTTAAACCTCTTCCAAAACAGACCCTCAGTTCACATTCATGCAGCTCTAGTCATTTCTGTTCTCTCAAAGGAGATCCTCTCATAATGAAAATCTATAATCTTGATTTGCAATTTTCACACACTCAAGTGGCATCATCCTCAAATTAGGCTATCTCATTGGGCCTTATTTATAAAAAAGAACAAATAAGCATAACGAATTGCTTGTAAAATTAGTGTTTTCCATGATTTGACTTGAATATTGTCTATGTAAAAAAAAATTACAAACAATTTTGTTATGTGAATGAGCCCCATTTTATAAAGCCATGGCCTAGTGGTGTAGCTTAACTATACTATTTATTGAAAATTTTCTATCAATATTCCATATATATGTCTTCATAAATACACTATTGTTCAAAAGTTGGGGGTCATTACAATTTTTCTAAAGAAATTCATATTTTTGTTCAAGTACAAATTAAATTGGCTGTAATCAGCATATAATAATGATTTCTGAAGGATCATGTGTCGCTGAAGACTTGAGTAATGTGGCTGAAAATCCAGCTTTGCCATCTCTGGAATAAATGACATATATTCAAACAGAAAACATTTTATTTTAATATTTCACAATATTACTGTTTTTACTGTATTTTTATCAAATAAATGCAGTCTTGTTCTGCATTAGAAACTTCTTCCGAAAACATAAAAACCCTTTTGAATGGTAGTGTACAAGCATGTAACTTGCATTTATGTATTTGGCTGGCACTAATACACAAAGCGACCTACATTGAATTCAAGGTTAACATTTTATCAGTTCTTACATTCCCTGGTAATCGATCCCATGACATTGGTGTTGCTAGCTCCACATTTTACTGTTTGAAAGCATTTTTGAATGAGGACACAAACAATTTTTTTAACCAGTTAAGTGAAACTGAAAATATTACACTGAAAATAAATGGAACCTCAAGCTTTAATTACAATTAAAATGTAGGCCTATATTATAGTGCTTTCAAATGACAAAATCTGTGCTCTTTTAACAAAATGAATGGCTGTGAAATCTTTCCAATGTTTTATATTACCAAAATGAAAGAATATTTAATGTATTGCACATATTCAATATATTACCCAGCCCTAAAGCTGAAAAATGTTGAAAACATTCAAAATATATCTGTCTTTATCTTATACCAGGTTCAGATTACACGATTTTAGCCAGATTTTGGCACGATCCGTTTGACGTAGGGTGTTGTGGGGATTCGTAAACGACAACAGGCATCAGGACGCAAGATTCGACCGTATCATCTCGTATAGTGTGTCATAGCGGGCGACAACCTACGTCGTGTCTACGATGCTTCACGACATCCATCAAAAAGACTAGCATGTTTAATTTTTTTAACGGTCGTCCACGACGGTTCCGTCACATGTATGAGGTCCACCAATAGCAGCACAGAAGCTTTTCCGTACACAACTTTCAAAAATGGCGAAACGAAAGAGGTGGTGCTAACGTTAAAAGTAAAAGTAAAAATATATAAGAAAACAATATTTTACCTCAAGTTCTCTTTGGAGGATTGACAGCCCATACTATCCATTGGCGGGTTTTCTTTCTTTTTTCTGAACACAGGACAGCCAATACAACACTCACCGTTTCATCCATTGTTTGTTTACGTTCGTTTCTGGAAGTCACTCGCTACTACAGTAGTTTCGCCTTTTCGATGACATCACGTGATGACTCGTCAGGAAGCAACGTGCAGTCTGACATGTGTCTTCTTGTCCACGAAACAAGATTTTAGGAGTCAAAATCGCGCAATCTGACACACTGACTATTGTAACAGACAAAAAAAATTGTGTAATCTGAACCAAGCCAGTCATTATATTGGGTGACATTATGATACCACAGATAAGTAGAGCTTTTTTAAATTCTTTTTTTTTTTTATCGATGATGAATAGATAACTCAAAAACATACATTTTATGATCTGGAAGCGTCTACGAGGTGATAAACAGTAAGCCTCGGTTTTGTTTCCACACTTCTTAGTCCAAGTGCCTTAAAGCTACACTGTGTGATTTTTACCCCCATCTAGCGGTGAAAAGGTATATGACCATCCAGTGAATATGAGTTTCCGATATATGAGTTTCTCT
Organism: Pimephales promelas; assembly: GCF_016745375.1. Next base: position 28,556,910 of record NW_024121099.1, read on the forward strand.
CAATTCCGATTTCGTTTTAACTCCTACGGTGGCCAATGTAGTCCAAGATTAACATGGCTTCCAGTTCGACCTCGTCCATGATTGTTAACTCAAACGTAAACGCGAAAGGCGAAGCTTGAATTTACGGGTATGTCCCTCTTTCGCTAATGTACTTTCAAGATGGAGGGGCAACATGGCGACCGACATTAGATCCCCTTACCCGTATGTATTTTCAATGGCATATTATACACTCACGAGAATACTTTATTACTTGAACGAAGTAAATGTACATTAATGAGCACATATATTTTTGAAAGAACTAAGTGTTTTTAGCTAAGAATAAACTAAGAGAGTTACACAGTGTAGCTTTAAAGGTTTCTCATCTTTTTTTTTTTTTAAAGGCAGTGGATTTAAGAGTTTGAGAAGCACGCGAGGCATGCGGCTTTAACCACCGTTGCGATGGGAAGCTTCTTTGTTCTTCCTGCTAGAGGACGCGCTGAATGAACAGACAAGGGTTTGAGGGGAAATCCAATATCGACTGGTTTGGAAATATGTCAGAGGGGTGTGACATTTCTTAAGAGTCCCCTCATCCTAGTACCAGCATGTCAGTCAGAAGTTTCACTGTATAGGAAATCAATCACATGCTTTAGGCCTGTGGATATTTACCGTTTACTGTCCCGCCTGCTGGGTCCTAATTAATATGATCTTCTTCCTTGTATGTTTAACTGGTGCTGTTGTTGGATAACAGGCCTTTCAAAGCGAATATTGCCCTGTGCCCTCCAGGGGATGGGAGAAATTATATCCTGTTTAAAACCGGTTGTGGTTTTGAAAAATAGCTTTGTAGACGTCAGCGAAGAGCCTATCAACAGGCATATTAAAAAAAAGAAGAAGTATTTACAGATAAGTTTGTTCTGTATTGCTTGATGTCCTTTTCCAGGGGTATTCGTCACCTTACACCCTGTTTAATATTTCAGTCTGCCTCATGATTTATTGATAGTTCTCTCAAACGTACCGCAATTATCGAGAGGCATGAAATGCATTTTCCGGATCTCTTCAAAAATCTAATTATAAAATCGCGTCCCTCTCTTTGCTGCGTTCGAGGGCTCCATTCTGGCCCCTCTCTCAAAAAGAAATGATAATTGATAGCCAAGTGGAATCCCATTATCTTTTGGAGAATATGGGTGCACGTGTTCTAAGCCCTTATTTTCAGAGGTCACTCTTGGGTCCATTGTGTGAATGAGTATGTACCTTTATAATGGATGGAGATCCATGTAATGCCTTTGTAAATGAGTGGAGGGTTGTTGTTTTTTCTGCCTGGAATTCGATTTGCTCTTAAAGGAGCATCGCACCAGCAGAGCGGATTTCTGCGATTCAGCTCCTGTCTTTCTCAATAAATGAATATATAAGTCCAAATGTGTTTTGTATTTGCAATACCGTTCCCAAATTTAGTGTCAGAATTTTGGAAATAATACAAGAATGCGTTTAATTGATCAAAAGTAAAAGTAAAGAGATTTCTATTTCAAATAAATGCTGTTCCTTTTAATTATCTTGAATAAAGCTATTACGGTTTCTGAAAAAAATATCATATTTCAACATCTGTAATAAGAAATGTTTCTTGAGCAGCAAATCAGCATGTTATAATTATTTCTGAAGGGTCATGTGATACTGAAGACTGGAGGGTTACACTTTTTGATATGGTTCATGAATTAACTACCTTAATTAACTTTCAACTAAGAATGAACAATACTTGTATCTGTTAACATTAGTTAATGCACTGTGAACTAACATGAACATGAACAAACAATGAAGTGTATTTTTATTATGTTAACTAACATTAACAAAGATTAATAAATACTGTAACAAATGTATTGCTCATTGTTCATGTTAGTTAATACATTAACTAATGAACCGTATTGTAAAGTGCTACCAACTCAAGTAATGATGCTGAAGCTTTGCATTTCAGAGAAATTGCATTATATTTTATTTATTTAAATGTTTAAAATTATTTAACAATATTACCATTTTACTTCATTTTTGATCTAATAAATGCAGCCCTGGTGAGCATGAAAAATAATTAGAAATCAGTCAAACAATTAAAAATCTTTCTGACCCTAAACTTTTGAACGTAGTTTTTATATGCTTAATTTTTTTTTTACGTTTTTAATAGGGCTGTGAAATGATTAATCACGATTAATCGCATCCAAAATAAAAGTTTGTGTTTACATAATGTATGTGGGTGCACTGTCTATAATTATTTTATATACTGTATATAAATACACACACACATGCTTGTATATATTTAAGAAATATGTTCATGTATATACTGCATATAGATTTATATATAATTTATATTATATATAAATATAAATATTTTACATTTTTTTCTTAAATATACATGCATGTGTGTATTTATATACAAAATAATTATACACAGTGCACCCACATATATTATGTAAACACAAACTTTTATTTTGGATGCGATTCATCATGATTTGTAATTCTATATATTTTTGTTTATTTCCTTTAAAAAACAGGGTGTGATCTCAGAGCTTTGGACCCCACTGTATATATTTCATACATTTATTGCAAAACCTCAAGATTTTACTTCCCATGTCATTGATCTACACATTAGCCATGAGTAAACTTTGTGACTGTGCATTTGTTATAGAGGTCCATATGAAAAAGCTTCAAAATCATAAATATTTCCACCAGTTTGTGAGCCGTGTGTCTCTCCAGGCATTTGGCTCCATAATTACTGTTGTCTTTGCCTTTATAAAGATGCTCGTGGCAGGTGTGGCACAAAAGGTTCAGGCCTAATCCGTCTCTCCGTTTCCCCACACATATGAACAATTGATCCCAATAGTCATATAAAGTAGTAAACATTAATAACTTAACAATTCGCTGTCAGTTTTGAGCAGAATGGGCATAACAGTGGAATAACAGCATGAGCGGGTGGCACTTTTAATATCTCTGAGTGTGTCTTCTGCTTTCATACCAAAACCCACAGAATGCAATTACTGGATTTGGGAAGTGATCTCATTTTGCAGAGTGACATAAAGGAAACTCAAGGAAGCTCACTACATTTCATTTCTCTACTTCTCTCTCTCACGTTTTTTTTTTTCTCTCTCTCTCCGTCTCTCTCTAGGCTGGAGAATATTAAACCTGAAGAAAGTGATGTGGTAAGCCTTCCTCACTGGAGAATTTCATCTCTGATTGTTCTGTGTACCCTTTTTGTCCAACTGTCTTAAATGAAAAAACAGCCACAGGAAAGGCTTGTTTTGATGCTTACTCTGGATTCTTAATTTTCAGTGCATCCATTGCACATTAACATGAATGATGTCTTAAATCATGTTGCTTGGGAGTGGTTTCTAGTACTTTTCTAAGCAATCAGACATTAGATTTTTATCTGTTGGACAATAAAATAGTCAAATCATACCTTAGACTTTTATTGACAGCTGTTTGCAGGATGTTAATATCTCCAGTCGCTGATGTCTCTTTTATCGCAAATAACGATTTCAATGAGTGGTTATTAACATCTTGTTCCAAGTAGTGAGGTTACAAAACTTGGTTGTAGTTACCAGTCAACCATTGCAATTTCAGGAGTGATCCACTATACCGTGTTTAACCTACTATATTATATTTAATACGCAAATTTCAGAAACGCTTCAATTCAATTCACTTTTGTTTGTATTGCGCTTTTCACAATACACATCATGTGTGTCCAGCTTTACAGAAAGTGCATGAGTCCACATTACAATTTTGAGTGATCTTTACAATAAGGTCTATTTTTTTAACATTACTTAATGCAAACTAACAATGAGCAACATATATTGCAGAATTTATTGACCTTTGTTAACGTTAGTCAATGAAAATGTTAATGTTCGTGTTTGTTCACAGTACATTAACTAATGATAACAGATACAACTTTGATACTAAAACTTAAAGGGATAGTTCACTTTGAAATTAGTTTTTTTTAAATGTTGGATTTTTTCCCCAATCTTGTCTGATATAAGGCAGCCGCTCAACAGCCTGTGTTCATTGTCTGATTCTCCTTTTCATGATGGGCCATACATTTTCAGTCAAACACATCCACCATACACACCAGTGTCCACGACTACGGTGTCTAAGAAACCGCTCAGTTATAGCATGTGCAGAATGAGGCCTGGCATTGTCTTGCCTCCCAGGAAAGATGTCATCTTGATGGCAATATATGTCTCTGTACAATTCCAATATATGCCTACCTTCACACCCATGCCGTTTGAACTGATGTCCATACCCGGCCTGTTTTTCCGAAGCTGAAATGTGTACTCACCTGACCACAGCACACGTTTCCTCTGTGCTTTGGATCATCTGAGATAAACTCGGGCCGTATCAGAGATTCAAGCGGCATCCTTGATGCAGTAGAAGACTGTGTTCAGTGACGACAGTTTTCCAAAGTACTCCTCGGCACATGTTGCTATATTCAACAAAGTAGCATGACGGTTTCTCATGCAATCCCATCTAAAGGCTCAAAGGTCACACACATTCAACAGAGGCCTCTCGCTTTGCCCTACACAGACTGCGATTTCTCTGGATTCCCTGAATCTTTTCACAGTGTATTCACAATACTCTATTACCAGTTCACCTACTTTTGTGGACTGTTTCGAAAGAGCTTAACTTGGAAACTCTGTCAGCTTTTCACTTTTATTTTGCCTCTGCCCCAATTTTTTTGTGTGTTTATATTTACAAACCAGTTTTTTTAGCGATATCTTTTCTTTGTAATTTTCTCAGTTAAATGGAATTGAAAAAGAATGAACAAATCACAGGTTCCTGCATGTTACAAAATATCCCTACTTTTCTTGATTTGGGGTTGAATTAAATGTTCAAATTGAATGTTGAAGCATTTGCCCTGTGGTTGCTTTTATTTTTTATATTTTGTACAAATAAAGTGCTGTGTACGGCACTTTGCTCAATGGAAGTTGTGTTTATTTGTGCTTTATAAATAAATTGAATTAAACTGAATTGAATATTAAAGGGATAGTTCACTTTGAAATTCATGTTTTAGCTTACCTCAGGGGCATCCAAGATTTAGGAGTCTTTGTTTTCACAGTATTTTCAATTTTGATATTTTTAGGTCAAACCGTTCTTGTCTGTCAGTCATATAATGGAGGTCTATGGTCACCACCTCAAAGAGCATGCACAGAGAAGTCCAAATTAAACATGATTTAATGACTCGTAGATGTAAGTACACATTGATGGCCTAAGACACAAAATGAGCAGTTTGTGTGAGAAAACGAACAGCATTTATATCGTTTTTACCTCTTGTAACCACAGCCACGTCCAAGCGATCTGAGGGCGTGGGCACTTCGGTCTGTGCAAGCGCCGGTAGTGATCTCTCGAGCGGTTGCGAAAAAAAAACAACTACGTTGTCTGTTGATATATATCGAAATCGTCTTCCATTGCAATTTCCTGTATATCTAAATATGTTTAGATCTTCACAGTGAAGGGTAACACTTCTGAAATCTGTGTAAACGATGAGTGACGTACACGCGTGAGAGATCACTTCCAGACCAAAGTGCCCTCGCCCTCAGCGTACTTGGACGTGATTGTGATTACAAGAGGTGAAAACGATATAAATACTGTTCGTTTTCTCACACAAACCGCTCGTTTCGTGTCTTAGACCATCAATGTGTACTTACATGTACGAGTCATTAAATCATGTTTAATTTGGACTTCTCTGTGCATGCTCTTTGAGGTGGTGACCATAGACCTCCATTATATGACTGACAGACAAGAACGGTTTGACCTAAAAATATCAAAATTAAAAATACTGTGGAAACAAAGACACATCTTGGATGCCCTTGAGGTAAGGTACAACATATCAAAAATTAATTTCAATGTGAACTATCCCTTTAACAACTGAGCCAAATTGCAAATCTTTGCTCTTTTCGGACCTCTGAATTAAACTGATGTTCAGGTATGAGCTCCATATTTTTACTATATCACACTAAAAGTTTAATGTATCAAATATATTCCTCAACTAAAAATGCATATGCCAATTTCTTTTTAGATTTCAATTAACTGTTCCAACCGCTCAGAAGAGCTTTGCCTCATGACAGAGTTTTGCACATGCAAACACCACTCCTGAAAATGACTAGCTTTTAATCAGAGATGCTAGAAACACGATTCAGAAATCAATATTGACGAATTCTTTTATTTGTATGTTCTGGTCAGGACCTGGACGAGCTGTTGAACAGGGTTAACAGCGCGGACTCTGCCCTCGCTATCGAGCAGAGCGGGGCGGCCATCATCGAGCAGATCCAGAGAGCCAGAGAGCGTCGCTCCCAGATCACCTCAGAGGAGATGAAAGCCGTCATAGAGGAAAGAGACGCCGCTATAACCAGGGTACAGACCTACGACACACTCATGCTCTCCACAAAGGGTCAATCCCAACCCACACCAGCCCTAAACACTCCACTCACAGTAGTTGTGTACCAAGCCAGAAACCTTTACACCATAGAAAAAAAATCAAATACGACTCTCTAAATATTGACTATCTCTCCTCCTCCTGCGATTGAACTCCTCTGCGAGATGACTTTGATTATTGGTCTATTAAAGCACATACATCTGTGTTTATTCACAGATCCTGCACTGATTTAAGAATCAACACACCAGCTACCTAATTCACATGTAGGGACAAATATTGCTGCATAAGCTCAAATATTTGGTATATCGTTCCTACACACATAATTCAATCAAATGAAAACAAACAAGCAGGTAGCTAAATATTGACATGATCCAGATATTCGGCTTCATCGTGGAGTTCAAGTGTGGGGCAGTGGACGTATTTGCTGGGATTTCTTTGTTGATAAATATTGCCTACGTTTCATACAGTAATTGGTGTTATATAATGTGCTTGATTTCATTGTTTGGACACAGAATTGTATCTAACGGTCATTCCCGGTGTTGTTTTGGGTTAGTGGGTGCTGTGTGTTGTAACTTTTATCAGGTGTGATGGTACAGGTCATCGAGGCCTTTCTGACTATTTGATTTCCTAGACTTGTGACACTCAGAAATGAACAGCGTTTCAGAATGGTAATTTCAGACTGGATTTTTTGAAAGTGATACTACACTCTTTTTTATTGCCAAAAATAAGATGGATTCTGGCAATAAAAGTCCAATTTCTGCAACGAAATGTAGTGTAGATAAAGCATATAGGGTAAAGATGTGATTGTAAATTCATCTGTGTTGGTGGTTTAAGGTATAATCTGCTCTAATATTTCTATGGTTGGATTTGCGGGAATATTTTTGATTGGAATTCTTTCTGTCTTCCTTATATTTTCCGCATCATTTTTTCCAGTCTTCAGTGTCACATGATCCTTCAAAAATCATTCTAATATGCTGATTTGCTGCTCAAGAAACATTTCGTATTAGCAGTTCCCATTGTTATCAGTGTTAAAAACAGTTCTGCTTAATAGTTTTTTTGTTTGTTTGTTTTTTAAACATGTTTTATGTTGGAAAAAAGGTTTAAAAAACATTAATTTGACATAGAAATCGTTTGTAACATTATAAATGTCTTTACTGTCACTTTTGATCTATTTAAATGACACCACATAGACATAAACAACATTAAAAGCTTCATTTTCACCACAGGGGGACTTTATAAAAGTCTATCATTGTATCATTATTGCAGTGATCATATACATGCTTTATGATAAACCTTGTGCAAATTGAACCAAACGCAAATTGAAATAATCGCTGGTGTTTCTGATGTCACAAACTATCTTGCAACCAATCAGGTCAACGTGTGATCGTCAAGGAGAGGATCTCTGAGCTGGTTGGGGCAGAGCTAATTTGCATATTCATAGAACCATTTTTAAAATGTTATACTATTATAGCAATTCATTTTCAAAGTCCAAAGGACATAAGAGGGTATAAGATAAGGACTTTTAAAGGGGTCATAAACTGGCTTTTTAAATTTGATTATATTGTTGTCTGAGGTCTACTTATGATGTTCGCTTGGTTTTTGCATTCAAAAACATCAAAATGAATAAGTAATAGGCTATTTTCTACCCTAGTTTTGAGCCTAGCTCAAAAACGCTCGGTTTTTATGGGCGTCTCGCACTGAAGACTTGGAAGTAAACGCCCACTGCTGTGAGTGGATAACAGTTTTGCATATTATAATGAATTTCAACTCACCCGTCAATGCACTTGGGGGAAAACGTCCAATGTTGTGAAATGGGAACCAGAATGATTCGACCATACATGTTCGACCCAGAGCCCGTGTGTTGAACAATTCCTGTCAGATCCAATATAGACGGCACAGCACCGTTCTTTACTTTTAATCGGTCTGCAAATCCAGTCTTGTTTACAAAACAATCCTCAGTGAAATGAAGCGAACAGACGGACAATGTTTTACCTCATCAGCTGGAACGTCATTAAAAATAAAGTTTATCCATGCAGTCCTATTGGAATCCAGAGGAAGCGTATCAGCGACTGTCTTCTTCCACAACCAGGCACTGGACAATATTCTGTATTGCTCGGTAGCTCGATCCGGTTTGTCATCACGAGGTAGGCATCTATGTTATTTAGCTATGTGTGTGATGCACAAATCGGTGGGCGGGGCTAACAGCCGTTTTTGAAGTAGGTGTTGATTTATCCTCTTTGTCGTCATAGTTCCCCACTTTGAAAAATGAGTCCTTTGCTGAGCCTGGTGTCAATAAAAGCTTTTATTGGACTAACAAGGACGTTTTCAGTTCTGAAACTTACAGGATATTCTTATAATATGATGACCTCTTAGATGTCAAAAGCTCAAGGAAAATTTGAGTCTTTCAAAAATTATTGTGAAAAATGTTTTTTTGTTTTTTTTTTATTAATAGAGACCTTATGTTTAGATTTTGCCCTGTTCATGATTTAAATGTACGTGTACTGCTCAGATTCTTTATTGGAGGTAGGCCGGATTCATAAAATAAATCCTGTCGTGCACGTAAATGCAGGCGGAAAGCCAGTGACAGCTCAACCTGTGTCAACTTCTCTGAAATGAACAGAAGGCCAGGTGTCACTCTTCCAACTCTGCCCAAAAACCCAGCCGCACATGGCTGCGAAACGTCCCCTAGAAGGCTTTTCATTGGGGCCAAAAACCTGAATCTGTGGGGTAATTTCAGAAATAAGTTGCAAAAACCCCAGGCCTAATCCCTCTGAGACGGGAATGGGTCCTCTCTCTATCCTCAAGGATATCTCCCTCCCCTGCCGTTCCACCCATCTCTCTCCTCATCTCGTAGGGATTAGAGCCCGGCTCCAGGCAGAGGGCCGCCGCATCCCTTTGGCCTGCCGGAATACCAAAAGCTGGATAAGTGCTGGAAGAAATAAATCTTATTCTCACTTCCTTCCTCTCCTCACAGTTAACGCAGAGAATAAGATCTGCTTCGTTACGTCCCAGCGCTGAGCGCTTATTGAATTTCTCTTGATCTTGATAGAGTGCTGATGTTAAGGTGAGAGAGGAAATTGAGTCGCATCTCATGGTGAATTAGGGTTAGCTGATTGTCTTGAGATCTTTTTTTTTTTTTTCCCCGCTCGCAGAACATGCTGTCACGTGGTTCAGACCTCTTATATCTACTCTTGTGTTTTTGGGCTGTGTAATATCGCCATCGGAGACTTTAATTGGTGGATTAAAAAGTTAAAATAGGTTAATGTGTCTGTTCCTACATCCTACGCTCCATTTCGGCCCGGTTATTTTTGGGGCGCTGACTGCAGTGTTGGCCTTTTGCGTCACACCGCAGAGGTGCATTCTGATTAAAATACGTTTCCCCCTAAAAAACATCTGCTGCCCGAGAACCATAACTCAGGCTGACACTAAAGAGGAGCTGTGTGTTTTGTCTGGACGGCAGCGGTATTATTTTAGTCTGCAGAGGAAAGAGACAGGAGTGGGGTCTGTGGCTGAGAGGCTTGTTTGCGCGGGCGCTACTCTTTGAGACGGCTGAATGTTGAAACATTGGGACTTGTCAGGCCGTGAGGATGGTTTACATTCCTGGTAAGTGTCCGTCGATCCTGGAATGTGGACGTGGAGAGGAGAGCACATATGGACTGGTTGAAAACAAGCCTACTTATAATAATACCCACCAAAGAGCTTGTCACAACGGTGTATGTTTAAAGCGGCTGTCTGTCTCTCAATCTGTCTGTATGTAAGTGTGCCGGTGAGTCTCATATATTGTAAGGCAAAATGAGGAGAAGACATGGGCTTTGTGGATAGGGAACTGTGTTGGCACTTGTGCTATTCAATTCTGCTCTGTAAACCGTCTTCAATTTTCAAAATTTTATAATAGTGTTTATTTGTAATAGTTTTAGCATTTAATAGTTTTTGAGGGCAAAGTCGCACCACTTTACCACAAAAAACATATAAAAATGACCCCGTTCAAAAGTTTATGTACCCTTGATTCTTAATACTGTGTGCTGTTCGTTACCTGGATGATCCACTTCTGTTTTTTTGTTTTGTGATGGTTGTTCTTGAGTCCTTTGTTTGTCCTGAGCAGTTAAACTGCCTAATATTTTTCCGAAAAATCTTTCGGGTCCTGCAAATTTTTCAGTTTTCCAGCATCTTTTGCATATTTGAACCTCTTTCCAGCTGTTACTATGACTTTTGGACAGTTGAAGGACTCAAACACAACTATTAAAGAAGGTACAAACATTCACTGATCCTCCAGAAGGAAACACAAAGCATTAAGATCCGGGGGTGAAAACTTTTAAACAGGATGATGTCGTCTACGTTTTTCTTATTTTTTTTTAAATATAGAAAATAATCATTTAGTACTGCCCTTCGGAAGCAACAGAAGATACTAGATGTTTTCCGGAAGACAAATTAAGTACAATTTACCCTTATTTTAATTTAAACATCAAATTTAAAAAGTTTTCATCCCCTGGCTATATATATTTTATTTTATTTTTTTGCATTAAAGGAGTAGTTGACTTTTAAAACAACTTTTGCTGATAATTTACTCACCCCCATGTAATCCAAGATGTCCATGTCATTCGTTCTTCAGTCGAAAAGAAATTAAGGAAATTAATATATTAATTATATTTTGTAAAAAAAGAAAAGAAATTAAGGGTTTGATGAAAACATTCCAGGATTTTTCTCCATATAATGGACTTCAATGGGAACCAAACGGTTCAAGGTCCAAAAGACAGTTTCAGTGCAAACTGCAAATTGTTCAAAGGGCTTTAAACGATTCCAGACAACGAATAAGGGTCTTATCAAGCGAAACGATCGCTCATTTAAAAAAAAACAACAAATAACAAAGTTTAAGTTTTATAAGCTCAAATGCTCGCCTTGCTCTGTGACTCTCCTGTTCGAACTCGTTTATCAAAGTGAACAAATCTTTTTTTCGTCTCATTTGGTTCATTCAACGAACGAAATGAACGAGCTGACTCGGGAAAACATTTTGATGAACGAGTTCGAACAGGAGAGTCACAGAGCAAGGCGAGCATTTGAGCTTATAAAACTTAAACTTTGTTATTTTTTTTTTTTTAAATGGCCGATCGTTTCGCTTGATAAGACCCTTATTCGTTGTCTGGAATCGTTTAAAGCCCTTTGAACATTTTGCAGTTTGCACTGAAACTGTCTTTTGGACCTTGAACCGTTTGGTTCCCATTGAAGTCCATTATATGGAGAAAAATGCTGGAATGTTTTCATCAAAAACCTTACTTTCTTTTCGACTGAAGAAAGAATGACATGGACATCTTGGATGACATGGGGGTGAGTAAATTATCAGCAAAAGTTGTTTTAAAAGTGAACTACTCCTTTAACATGCAATTATACTTGCAGTGCTATTAGCGGGAAAATACATAATTTAACATTTTAAAAAGTAACTTAAAAACAGTTAATTGATTTATTATTATTTGTTTTATTTGTGCTAAATATGTTTGACATATAATTAAAACATTTACTTTGATGTACAAAAAAATTAAATAATAATAAACCCCCCCCCCAAAATTTTTGGCATCTCTCAAACACAAGCAGTGTTTTGTAATGTGCATTTTCCTAATATATGAATGCTGTTGGGTTACTCAAGTGGCTGAAACTATTTCTCTTTCCACTGTATGAACGTTCCACAGCACACATATTTTTCTTCATAAAAGAAAGTGATTTTATATTTGAAATATACCACAAATGAGTCTGTCCCTCCAGGGATCACAGACACAAACTGAGAGTAATATCAGCAAGTGTGTGCTGAGGTTCTCACAGTAAATATAGTCATAACCGAGAATGTAGATTTATACCCTGCAGAGATTTCACCTCTCATAGAACAGGCAACTGCTTTTCACACGATTCTTGAGCCAACTTTAATGCAAATATTATTTAAACAAAGTTACAATCGTTTTGTGCACCAGCGTTTGCACTTTAAATGATTTTGTCAATAAAATGATCCCTACTCCTCGCAAAACGACTAATTGTAGATCATAAGATTGTACCAATGTAATATCTAACCAGTTATTTGGAATGTAAATATAATAGTACAATGCATAGAGGGAATTTCGGAGAAACATCAGAGATGCGTTTGATCCTACTCTACAGAAACAAAACAGTGAAAGTGACTTGGTAGGATCACCAGTAGTTAATTTGACACAGTTTTGGCTTGTTTGGTTAACGCAAAAGTAACCAGGTGTAAAAGCAAGCCTCTTAGCTGGTCTAATCACCTGGGTGAATTGTGATTTAATGCATTCTCTCTCTCTCTCTCTTTCCCAGTGCAAGCGTCTGGAACAAGAGCTTATTCGTGTGAAAGAGCCATGCCATAATTCTGCAAACAGCACCCGACACCTGGCCGTCCAAAACAATCGGGAACGAGCGAGCAAGGTAAAGCGCACACACACACACACACCTCCCACGTGGGAAGAAGCCTCTGGAAATGAATGTCACGAGCTCTCGGGTTAGCCCACGCTAGCTTTCACAGAATGCACACGCTTGCCATAACGCAGCAGGGGTGTTTGCCAACAACACCATCCTCGAATCCGACCTTCAGTCCCCCGTACGCGCACACGGTCGCCCCTGGACCCTTTATCAGCCCGTCATTACACTCTCCACTGTATCATTCATTAACTTCTATTTGCTCTCTCCTGCTCTTGTTTTCCAGCGATTTGCTGCGATAGACTGGCGGCCACGGGTGTCTGTTTGACAGGGTTTTAGGATGACACAGGCTGGTCAGTGCGCTGCGATGCCTCGCTGCGGGTCTGTCAGGGAGACGCAGGGCAAACACGGGCCTATTTGATTTGCTGTATTTATCTGATGCAGCCTGAGCCCTTGAGTTTAATGCAGAGTGCTGTAAAAAGGCCGTCATTAGATAGAGCTATGTAAACATGCACTGAGAGAGACTTGGGCGAGCAGGGGGGCTGGTTTCAGCAGGGGGGCTTGAACCTGTACCTGACTCCACACTGACTCAACCTGCGTCTTAGCTGGATATATTCACACACTAACTGCATTTGTTGCAATCATCCCCTTAACCTCATCGCCCAATGGGCTGCAGGTGTCAGAGGGGAGGTTGAGCTTGTGTTATTATTAGTGTTCATGGTGAAATTGTTTTATTCGTCACATATCAGTGCAATGGTAGTGAAATATGTACCATCTCTAAATGGCTCTAAGGCTTATGATGGTCGACTAGTCAACTAATTGTCCAACAACTGACATTTGAATGTATGCACCTAACTAGTTCAAACATCTGTTGTTAGACATAAATTGTCTAATATACAATTTTGATAGTTTTATAGGGTAAAACCCCTCTCAGAATTTTTTTAAATATTTATTTTAAACATTATTCTTATAAAACGTTAATCTATATAATTAAATAAATAATCAATAATATATTTTTTTTTATTATTATTTAAAGGAGTAGTTATTTTACTGATATTTTACTCACCCCCATGTCATCCAAGATGTCCATGTCATTCTTTCTTCAGTCGAAAAGAAATTAAGGTTTTTGATGAAAACATTCCAGGATTTTTCTCCATATAATGGACTTCAATGGGAACCAAACGGTTCAAGGTTTAAATGAGAGTTTCAGTGCAAACTGCAAACTGTTCAAGGGGTTTTAAACAATTCCAGATGATGAATAAGGGTCTTATCAAGCGAAACGATCGCTCATTTACAAAAATAAATAAAATTTTTTACGTTTTATAAGCACAAATGCTCGCCTTGCTCTGTTCGTGACTCTCCTGTTCAAACTCGTTCATCAAAATGAGCAAAAATTTTTTCGAGTCATGACTCTAAGGGTCCTTGATAAGACCCTTATTCATTGTCTGGTGTCGTTTAAAGTCCTTTGAAGCTGCACTGAAACTGTCTTTTAGACCTTGAACCGTTTGGTTCCCATTGAAGTCCATTATATGGAAAAAATCCTGGAATGTTTTCATCAAAAACCTTCATTTCTTTTCGAATGAAGAAAGAAAGACAGAAAGAGTAAATTATCAGCAAAAGTTTTTTTAAAAGTGAACTACTCCTTTAATCTTTTATTATTAATTACTTAATTTATTCCTAAAGATAAATGTTAAATTACATTTTTGGTCCTTTTTTTATGTGTTTAATTCATCCCTGATATTTAAAAAGCGGTTTAAAGATATTTATTCAGGCTTTTTCTAGGCGTGTAATCACTTTGATGGTGTAGCCATATGATGAACATTTGCTGTCGGATTCACAGAAACCAATGGTGAGGGTCAAAACTGGTGACGATGATACTGGATTGTTTGTATTTAGATGTGATGATGTGGATTGTGGTGTGAAAATGCTCTGATTCGTCTGTGCCACATGGCGACGATTACCGGTAGATAAAAAATAATGATTATTTATAATCTGGTAAAAAGTCCAGTCTGTCTCCAAGCAATTTTACTTAAGATTTCCCTCCCAAAAAAATAAAAAAAATATATTTCACATTTAAGACGGTTCGGCTGATGGCTTATTAAGAAATATATTAAATTTTGTTATTAATGTAGCACTTGGTTTTTCTATAAATCCCCTTAATTATAGATTGACTCCTGGGATTATAGAGCGGGGTTTTTTAATTTAAAACGAAATGGGAACAGCTGTCGTAAAATTAGTCAACAGTGCCAGGAACATATCCACAAAACAATTTAAAAATGAACAGGACTTCCACTTATCGATTGACATTTTACTTTAAAGAAAGCCAGAGAAAATCTTCAGGGTGAAAAAAAGAGTTGAGTTTAAGATGACTTCCTTCTGAAATCTTTATATTTAGCTTTTAGCTCACACTAACTTTCAGGGATTTCATTTGGATGATTAATTTCTAGGTTTTTAATCGACACACTCTTTAGAGAATGTTAACCGCTGTTCTGGAAGATAATGACAAACGATAGGCCGGTTGTTTTTCTTTTTCTTTTCAATTAAGATGTAAATTAGGGGCGTATTTAGCGTTTGTTGTCATTTCATCATCATATTTCACCAGAACAGCAAAGCACCTGCAAAGTGTTTTTTTGGCTCGTGACTTTTGTCAGTTGATTGCACCCGCGGCTATTCCTTGTCTTATCTCTTCAGTCTCATTTTCACCTCAGCGCATGTAAAAGAACCTGCTCAACAACCACAAGAGCTGTATTGTTGGTCAGGCTTTGCTATCTTTGTGGTCACCAATTGCCTGCAGTAAAAAAAAAAAAGCGCCTACAAAAAAAACAGCCCCCATAACAAAAACAGACTAAATAATGTTTAATTAAAAATCTAATACAGCCAGAAGGTGTATATAAGCATGTGCAGCCCTTGTGTGTGTGTGTGTGTTAACAAGTTATTTGAGCTCATTTGATTATGATTCCAGCACCGTTTAACACATAACTTAAATCATATAACACAGTCTGTCAATTCAATCTGGGCCGTTGTTCAACAAAAATGTGTTAACGGGAAATCTTGACTATAATGAAGTGAAATGTGTGTGAAAGCAGGTTAATGTTGTTCTAATTTCATTAGGAACAAAGGCAAAACCTTTTTGGGAATGACCTGACGGGAAACACTGTGCATTTAAGGGACAACGACTGTTTAATCTTTTAGTTAGTCTGTAATATTTCAAATGAGCTTACATTTAAAATAATAGAGATGCGACGTGTAAGTGTGTTTGTCGGCTGGTTTTAGTTTCCCTCTAAATGCTGAGTGGGGGATGTGGACAGGCTCGCGGGGGCCGTTGTGAAGAGCTCTGCCCTCGCTCTGAACCACCTGTGTTTGCTCTGCAGCTTTTCTCTTCTGCATTGACAGCAGTGAAGGGATCTCACACGCCTGCTCCTGCCCCCATCACTCTCTTGGCCTTCATCGTTCTGTCCAGACCTCACCTTCTTCTGTGGGGCCCTTACTGATCTGATTTTTACGTATTTTTCGACCTAAAAAATGTGTGAACAGCATGAATTTGTTTGGGGTTATGATGATTGAAATCGCGAAAAGACCTTAAACCATTACTTAAAGGGAAGTTCACTTTGAAATTAATTTTTGGTATGTTTTAGCTTACCTCAAGGGCATTTAAGATGTAGGTGTCTTTGTTTCCACAGTATTTAAAATTTTGATATTTTTAGGTCAAACTGTTCTTGTCTGTCAGTCATATAATGGAGGTCTATGGTCACCACCTCAAAGAGCATGCAAAGAGAAGTCCAAATTAAACAGGATTTAATGACTCGTAAATGTAAGTACACATTGATGGCCTAAGACACGAAACGAGCGGATTGTGTTAGAAAATGAACATGTATTTTTTCTGCTTTTTAAATAAGATTATTAATTTAAATAATTTTAAGACTTATAGGGCCCCCAAGGAAGTTTACAGAGACCCCGGTCCCCTGGTTGAGAACCTCTGAATTAAATGGACTACCTTTATGATTTAATTATGGTGCTTTTTCGACTTTGAGAGTCCATGTTGATTATTTCGTCCTATGGACATTCTTCAAAATGATTCCTTTTGTCTTCCACATGACAAGAGAATGAGTAAATCGCTCTGTTTTAAGTAGGAGCCATGGCCTAACAGCACACAAAGCTGTAGACACATTGAGCCTTGGTGCTCATGCATTAAAATCTGGCCTGCATCATGTCCTGGTTCTGTTTTACCTCTTATAAATGATGGTGGTTCTTCATAAAGATCTCTTTCTGAGCTGAATATGTTCTGAGCTGAATATATAATGTCCATATAATGTAATGGTCCAGTTCATATTTGTGTTACAATGTGTTAAAGTGTTTAATCTTTCATATCAGTTAGACTAAGTATTAGTTGTTTGCTTAACAGTTTAGCAGATACTTTTATGGATTTATTAGAAGCTGGTCAGAAAAGTGCATTCTAGAGATGTGAGCGTAATCTGAAAGCAAATATAGAGTATTTTTAACACAAGGATTCCCAAGGAAGTGTCTGTCTTTTAAAAGAGTACTTATTACGGAAAGAATATGCTTTAAAAAATATATATCTTAGTGTAAACTGCATGTAATGTTTTAAAATATATTGTTTGTACTTTATTTAATTAAATTCACTGAACTTTTTTGACCCATAATTACTATTATCGTCGTGTGAAATGTGGTTAAAGGCGTATTCATTGTAAACTGAAATATACTTTGATTTATATTGAACTTAGTTCATTTAAAATATAATGTCGAACTGCACACAGTTAAGGCCCATTCACACCAAGGACGATAACTATAGTTATAATGATAAAGTTATAGTTCTAAATACTAAAGAATAGCAGTGTCCACGCCAACTATAACGATAATGGCACAGATAAATGATATTGTTAGAATCACTTTCAGAACAATTTTGTTCTAGCTAATGAACGATAAAAACGATGATCTGAGCCAATGAGAATCCATCCTGCTTTCAAAGAGCCAAAGATTTTAAAGTAGAAGATGACAAAACTCAGCACGCACTTAGAATAAACAGAACTATGTCGTCCGCTGCGTGGTGTGGACCTTAATATAGTTATTTTTATGGTTATTGTTGTTCTTGGTGTGAACAGGCCTTTATTATCAAGTTATCAAACTGTTATAATTACTTAAGTACTTTAATGTGCTTATAAATATCCAAAAGTATATGATACAGCTTTCATTATTCAGGTCAATCATGTTTGAATAAGGAAAGCGATATCTTTGTCATAGTATCCTTTCAATGGTTAAAGTTGCATGTGCTGCACTTTATTTGTACCGTTTTGTTTTAATGGTTTATTTTTATTCATCCATTTACCTTTTTAAGAATTTAAAATATAATTAAGATATTGTTTGATAAGTGTGATCTCTGATTGTAGTGAAAAACTAGTGCTTGAATTTGTTTGAACCAACCCTGTTATAATCAGTGTTGGGCATGTTACTTAAAAAAAGTAATTAGATATAGTTACTTCTTCCCACAAATAGTAAATGAGTTAGTAACTGAGTTAAATCATTATAAAAGTAACTAATTACCAGGGAAAGTAACTATTGCGTTACTTAAAAAAAAAAAAAAGTTAAAATAGGCCTATGTCAAATAACTTGGATGCACCCAATATTAAATATATTAAATGAATGAAACGGACACTATTGAATAAATTAGTATTATAAAACATTGTACACTAATCTACACTGTCGTAATGTTGCTGTGGGACATTGTGAGAGACACCAATAAAAGTATAAAATATTATCATTACTATAGTAGAACAACAATAAAACATAATTTTAGGATTAGGTTTAGAACTTTTAATATTTATTATTGCACAGACAACAACTGGCCAACAAATAAGTCTAAAAATAAATTATGCTTAAATGTACCAAAAATTAATAAATAATAATAATAAAAATATACATACACTCTTTGTAGTGAAAATTCAAATGATAAACAGTTTAACAAGAAGTGCTCCCAGAAGTGCTATTTTATTTGTATACCCATGTAAATTAATTAAAACGTTGCAGATGATACCAATATGCTACAGAGATTATTCAAATGCTGAAATTTGTCATTTATTTATAAACAAACTATTTAATGCTCGGACACACTCGGCCTCTTTGGCGCAGTCGACGGCGGCGTTCACTTCGCTTTAGTCCAGTCCGGCGCCTCATAAACACACACACACACACACCAGAGAAAAAACTTTGCAGGTCCTATGGCGGAGAGAGAGCTACTCGGATGGAAACCGCTTCAGTGAGCTCAATTAGGCTATAGTAACGCCGCATTTTATTGTCATTAACGCTAACGGGAACGGCGTTGTAACGAGGGAAACAGTAATTCGTTTGATTACTCATAACTGAGAAAGATAACGCCTTTTATTTATAACGCCGTTATTCCCATCACTGGTTATAATTTATTATTTCAATAGAGCAACAAAAGCGTTTGGTGACCTCTGACACGATACGGGCCGTGCTGCTTTAAATGAGCTTCAGTCAGCGACGGAGCGGACTGTGACACCGCTGATAACCTCCATCACATCCTCCTCTCCCCACTGGGTCAGAAAGGCCACGACCAGCCCACCTCTGCCCCACCAAACGCTCGCTCATAAAGGTCAAGGCTGCGACCCTCCTTTGCAGGGCTTAATCTCTACAGGTTAACACGTTACTCTGGGAACCTAATTTGGATAATATTGTAATGAATGCTGATAAAATACATAAGATTAAAAGAATTGCGCTTTGAAGTCGAGCTCCCCTCCCTGTTGGAGAAAAGTACATATTGACTTTAGAGGTTTGAGGCTTTTTGATGTTCTCTTTGACTTTCGAGACCTGCACTCCAGTAATTAGAATGATTGGGGAACCGGCGGATGCTGCATGTGCTTATGGGTAAAAGTGTTTCAGGGATTTAAATGCACCGGTGTTCGAGTCATAAGCCTGTTTCCGTTGCAGTCTGGTGTCAGGAATGTTCGCAGGCTTATCTATAGCATGCAAATGTTGTATTTGCCTATGTGTCTTTAGTCTGCAGTTGAAGATTTTTTTTATCGCAGACCGCATCATAGGCGTATATAACGGTGCGCTGCGCTCACGTTGCAGTGAAGCATTGCAGGTTGAAGAAAAGAAACTCCCCAATCCAATGCATCTTGATAAGAGACTGCTCGATGTCAGGCGGGTGCCTCATAGAAGCCGAATGCGTTTTGCAGACAATGCATCCAGTAAGATGAAACCTTTAAAGCGTTATCGCAGTTTACGATAAACCCCGAAGATAAGGCACGGACCGCATTCCTGTGTTTCTGAAGAAAACTTGAAGTTTCAAGCCTATCAACGACACACCTCAATTTGACAAACCCCAGGTCATAGCAAAAGTTAGGTCTGAGTTGAAGGAATAGTTCAACTAGGAAATATAAATATTGTCATTGTTTACCCGCCGGCATGTCATTCCTAACCCGTATGCTTTTCTTTATTCTTCATTCTCTTTGATGAATGTGCTCTATATTTCAGGTTTTCTGAAGTAATACAGTAACTTTTAATGAAGAACAGGCCATAATTTACCTTAAAATGTCACCCCTTCACCAGGATTATTTTGCCCCCTCATTCAAGATGAATGTGAAAATAGATTTTAATGATGAAATAGAATTAGACTGTTTAAAAAAAAAATCACAATTACTGCATATAGGCTTTCTGGCATTAATATTAGGCTGCTATAGCAACTGTTTCAGTCATTTTACATATTAACCTACACACTTTCCTTGCCATAAAGAATGCAGCAATATATTTTTATGTTTAGAGGGCTTATTGTATGGTCACTGTATAGTTATTGTTTGTCAGCGGTTGCAGACTGTTCTGAAACGGGTTGAAACAGCGGTTGCAGACTGTTCTGTGATTTATAGTAAAGCATATTTCGTTACAATTGTTGGTGGTATCATGGTAACTTGTCTGTATTCATCGTAAAACTGCATTTAAAGGGATAGTTCACTTTGAAATTAATTTTTGATATGTTTTAGCTTACCTCAAGGGCATCCAAAGTGTCTTTGTTTTCACAGTATTTACAATTTTGTTATTTTTAGGTCAAACCATTCTTGTCTGTCAGTCATATAATGGAGGTCTATGGTCACCACCTCATAGAGCATGCACAGAGAAGTCCAAATTAAACATGATTTAATGACTCGTAAATGTAAGTACACATTGATGGCCTAAGACACGAAACGAGCGTTTTGTGTGAGAAAACGAACAGTATTTGTATATCGTTTTTACCTCTTGTCTTGCCGGAAAGTGCCGGAAGTGATATCACGCACGTGTACGTCACTCATTGTTTACACAGAGATTTCAAAGCGTTACCTTTCACTGTGAAGATCTAAACATATTTAGATATACAGGAAATCGCAATAGAAGACGATTTCGATATGTCAACAGACAACGTTGAATTTTTTCCGCAACCGCGCTCAGATCACTTGGACGTGGCTGTGGTTACAAGAGGTAAAAACGATACAAAAATACTGTTCGTTTTCTCACATAAACCGCTCGTTTCGTGTCTTAGGCCATCAATGTGTACTTACATTTACGAGTCATTAAATCATGTTTAATTTGGACTTCTCTGTGCATGCTCTATGAGGTGGTGACCATAGACCTCCATTATATGACTGATAGACAAGAACGGTTTGACCTAAATTGAAAAACTGTGGAAACAAAGACACCTACATCTTGGATGCCCTTGAGGTAAGCTAACATATCAAAATTTCATTTCAAAGTGAACTATCCCTTTAAGACTGGTGGTCTGATACATATTTATTTCATGATTTGGATGAGTTGGTAAATATGTTGGTATTTATTTTATTGTTTTATGTAATTATTTAATGCTCTGTATTTGTTCAGTAGCTTTTAGTTTCATAGTTAGGTTTGTTTATGGTCCAAAAAATACTGAATGGACCACATATTATAAAAGCCGACCAATCAAGTTGTGAACATATCACTGTGCCTTTAGGTTCTATATCTTTTGGTTCGGTGATAAAAAATGCCAGTCTGAACTCTAAGCGGACCAGGACTAAATGTATTTGGGTTTTTTTGTTCCAGAACAAGTGAACCAAGCAAACCAAACTATGCGTATGAACACACCACACCCTTAGTCGTTGTTGAAATTAACACATTAAATTACACATGAAAAATATAAGAAGGAAAAACTGACAGTGTTTCCCAGTAAAATGTATTCCAATAATCTTTTATTTACAACTTTGAAAAAAAAAAAAGAACAGTTTTTTAAAAGAACTATTTTCTAGTTCCTTCTCTTTTAAACCCGTCTCTTTTCTTTTCCTCTCCGTTTATCTCTCCCTGTCTTTGTCCTCCGTCTGTCTCTCGGGGAGTATATTGCAGGAGTTTACAGTAGCGCAGGTTGTCATGTTTGTTTAGACAGCCTCCATTGTGTCTGTCTCCTCACCCAGCTGTTGAAAGGATGAGCCCATCAATACATCTGTTTCAACGGCAGGTCATTAGCAAGGGCTTTATTGTGCCACAGGTTTAGGCACTGAGAGGTAGGGGACAGTGTTTACCCGGCCTTCCCCACACCCACCGGCTCAGGGATCCCTCGTTCTCACGACACACCGCTGCTGAGTAGGTGCTGAGTTAGAAGACAATAGAGTCAATTGGATCCCCCTCAGTGTGAGTTTCTCCTTGTGTGCACACGAATGAATGAATGAAGTTCAGTTGGAGTTCAGATGGTTATCTGTCTGACATTGAAGATAAAAAAAAGTTAATGAAATCTTTAGACGAGTATAGCTACTCTTCGAAACTAGAAGGAGAATCCTTTCTGTAGTGTAGAAAAAGACATCATAACACCCGCATAGCAATGCTGTTATGAATTGCATTTAACACACATTTTGTGTGAAATTGAGTTACTTTTGCTCTCACACACTGACGAAAACACAGGGCTCGTGACATTTTCTGTTTATCTGGTTTGATTCCTTGCCGTTACCACATTTTAGTTTTTTTATTTTTTTATTTGCCAGCCGATTAATCGTCAAATATTCCGAAGTTTTTAGACCCAGAATTGGCTATAAATCATGTCCGTTTGGCTAATGGAGTTTTCTAGTTTCCTATAGGTTTATTTATGTATTAAATAAATTATTTGTAACATTTTCTGGATTTTTTTCTTTGTGCTTCTTGAAGCTTTAATTATTAGATAATAAAGTAAAGAATAATTAATTAAAATGAAACATTTTTATTTATCCACTATTTTAATTATTATTTTTTTATTATTATTATTATTTTCAAACTATTTTTTTTAGGTAATGGTAAAACCTATTTCAGCCATACTCTAGTTCTTCTTTATTTCTTTCTGTTTATTAAAGGGTTATAGTGATGTGAATAAGTTTGGACACCCATGCTAAAGTTGCCTAAAAAGAGGAATAAAAAATCATCTTTTGGAAATTGATCTTAATGCCTTAATTGAACAAATGAGGAAAAATCCAACCTTTACGGACACCAATTTTCTTTGTGAATGAATAATATATCATAAATAAATAAATGTTCTTCCTTAAAATACAGGGTGCATAAGTCAGGACACCCCTATGTTTAATTCCCATATAGTCAGGCAGATTTTTATTTTTAAAGGCCAGTTATTTCATGGATCCAGGATAATAGGCATCCTGAAAAAGTTCCCTTGGCCTCTGGAATTAAAATATCCCCCCACATCATCACCCTTCACCATACCTAGAGATTGGCATGGTTTTATCTCAGTTAGTCTAATAGCTGGTTTGATTTGCATTGAACAATGATCTTATGGAAAGTGCCCCATGCCCATCTCTAGGTATGGTGAGGGGTATGTGATGATGTGGGGATATTTTAATTCCAAAGGCCAATTTAACATAGGGGTGTCCTGACTTATGCACCCTGTATTTTAAGGAAGAACAACTAATTAAGGCATTAAGATCAATTTACAATTCCTCTTTTTAGGCAACTTTAGCATGGGTGTCCAAACTTATTCCCATCACTGTAGCTTTATCATTTGAACTGTCCATACATGAACAGTGTGTTACGAGAGCTTTATATGATCTGACATGCATTTCTTCAATCTCTACAGCTTGAGGAGGAGCTTCAGGAAGCGCTGAGAGAAAGAGATAAAGCCCTGGTGCACAGCCGCACACTGGAAGAAGAGCTGCAAACCCTACACAGGTATCACAGGTGAACCACCTCACCATACACTGCACAGTAACAACTCCTTAAATGACTCATTTGATGCATTGTACAGTTTGTTTGAGTTGTAATGGAGCATGAACCTGCTGTGACATGCTTTAAGTGTTCAGTCTAGGTGTTTTATCTAGACTAGAGGATTGTAATAATTCAGGTTATGGATAATATGTTGATGTCAGTGCTGGAATTAGGGGAAAGCCTTTGCATGGCATTCCAGGTGGGCTTTGTTTTAGAGGTGGTCCAGTCCATCACCAGTGGATTCTGGGGGTTTATGCATGTTTCATATAGGCAGTGTATGTTGTTGCAACATGGGACCTGGTACTGTTTGATTGCAGCTTTCCATTTTAAAGAGAAATTTCCATTTTTGTGTGCAACATGCGTAAGGCCTGTGAGTAGTGGTAGTTTGAGGTTGAGGCTACATATACCATTGTTCACCTAAGCACATTAGTCAATAGTAAAAATCCCCAGAAGTTCTTTTTCTTTCTTCGCTTAGGGGTTAAAAGATTTTTGAAATATCTGAGCAGCTGTTACTGTTAGAAAACATCCTGACATCGCCCACGCTGCTGAGAGCGGCGTTTAAATAATTATGTAAATATGAGCTGTATACTCATGTATGACTTCAATGGACTGGACAAAAAAAATGATCTGGAGAATATTTCGATGTCAAAAAAGCCTAAGAGCCACATCTACCTATTACATCATCACCGTAGACCAATGATAGTATGAAGGTGTTCACTAGCCGAAGCGGTTGTTGAACACCAAATGAACTCTGTTTTGGCCTGATTTTGTTTAAAATTATGTCATACCTGTGTGTTCTTTGATTTTGCTTGAGGTATATAAAAGCCTTAAAGGGGTCCTATTATGCCCTTTTACAGAGTCTTGATTTTGTTTTTGGGGTGTACTAGAATATGTTTTCATGCTTGACTGTTAAAACGCATTATTTTTCACATACTTCACATTATTACAGCTCCTCTTACCCCAGTCAGGTGGAACGTTTCGTTTTCGATGAAGCCCCTCCTTCGGAAATACGAAATGTCCTGTGATTGGTTAGCTGGCCCAGTGTGTTGTGATTGGCAGTGCGTAGCCCGTGTTCGGGAAATGGCCTGCCCCTTCATAACCGCGGATGTAAATTTTAACGATGGCGTAAATTTCAAACCATTTCGAGCACGATTCAGACCCTGACAATGTTAACGAACAAGGGGATTGTTCTGAAAGGATTTCAAGCACGGATTTGTAATTTTCTTATAGATATGTTATCCACCATTTAATCATATTTGTCGGAAAACTATTGTAAAACACACAGTAATCGATCACAAAATCATGGACAATTTTCCTAATGGGCGGTGAACAGTCTTACAAAAGCAAGAGCTTACAAAAACTATAGTAAACACTGACTATATAAATACTGTAATGTAGTTAGCAGGCTAGCGAAGTCAAAGCTTTGCCCTTAGTTTACATCATAGCTATCATAGCAACTACATAAAGCTTATAATTGGAAATGTTAAAGGCGTAGTTCACTTTTAAAAAAACTTTTGCTGATAATTTACTCACCCCCATGTCATCCAAGATGTCCATGTCTTTCTTTCTTCAGTTGAAAAGAAATTAAAGTTTTTGATGAAAACATTCCAGGATTTTCTCCATATAATGGACTTCAATGGGAACCAGACGGTTCAAGATCCGAATGAGAATTTCAGTGCAAACTGTTCAAAGGGCTTTAAACGGCACCAGGCGATGAATAAGTGTCTTATCTAGGACCGTTCGAGTCATGACTCAAAAAAAGATTTGTTCATTTTGATGAACGAGTTTGAACAGGAGAGTCACGAACGCGCGTCACAGAACAGAGCAAGGCGAGCATTTGTGCTTATAAAACTTAAACTTTTTTATTTTTGAGATGACCGATCGTTTCGCTAGATAAGACCCTTATTCATCGTCTGTTGTCGTTTAAAGCCCTTTGAACATGCACTGAAACTCTCATTTGGACCTTGAACCGTTTGGTTCCCAATGAAGTCCATTATATGGAGAAAATCCTGGAATGTTTTCAACTTTTCATCAAAAACCTTAATTTCTTTTCAACTGAAGAAAGACAGACATGGACATCTTGGATGACATGGGGGAGAGTAAATTATCAGCAAAAGTTTTTTTTCAAAAGTGAACTACTCCTTTAATAGAAAACACAACTACAAATGATACGACATACTTACAAGTTTTGATCCATAAACAACAGATTGTCCCAACAAAATGGGAATGGATACCTCTTTCAGGAGAAGCTTTTTTGCATAAAACCTGCATTGTACTCTCTTCTGGAAGCTGTTCTCCGTAAAATGTGCAGCGGACAGATAAACATTGAGTTTATAATGTTCAGGAACAGTGTTAAAAATACATTTTAACCTCTCTAAGTCCGACAGCCTTGGGACAAACTTTTTACAGGGTGTAAAAACAGTGACAACAACTCTTCCTCTTCTCTAAAGCTTCCCTACATTGTCCCCCCCCCCCCCCTTTGTTTCGTGTTCCCAGTGGGAAGGATTCATGTCAATTTTTGGGTTTGTGATGTCACCAACCCAAGAAGAAGCTCGTTGTAGTCCCTACCAGCTATTATCAAGTGAAATGATAATCAAGGACCCCTTTAAAGGTGCCATCTAACATAATAAATCAAATCCTACTCCATATTCCATAACAGATGGGGCAGTATACCTCCAAAAAATGACTTGTGCTCCTACCATCGCGCATGTTATTCAAATCATTTGACATGATAGTAAAAGGTTGGAAGACCGCAGTTTCACGTGGAACATTTGGAGATTTTTAGAGATCAGAGACTCAATGAACTAAACACTAGAGTGAACTAAACTAAACACTATGAATCTCAACACTAAATGATGAAGACCGCCTCATAGATCTCAAAAACAAGCTGGTGCATTTCGACGGTATGGGAAAATAAAAGCTTGGGCAATTATTTGAAGTTTATGGCATTCGTTTTGTTCATATTACACTTTTATTGTTAGTGAATTAATTTGACAGACAGCATTCGCTGATGTTGATCAAGCTAGCGTCGTGAATTCACCGTGAGACACACGCAATTGACACTTAGCAAGCAGGTTAGTTAAGCTCTCAGATTCTGTCAATTATATTACGCAATTCAAAGAATAAATACCGTTTTGGCGCTTGTACATGTTACACTACAGATCCCTAGCGCACGTGAACCGATCGTCTCTACTAGCTGGAAAAAGAACACAAACACTGGTGAAAGATACAGTATGCTACAACTTACCAAAATGTATTCCTCATGCATAATGTCGACCAATCATTTTTTGAACTCTTCCCTGAACTGAAATGTAGTAATGGGCTGTATTTCCACACGACTGACATCAGGTTCAAGTACACACAAGCCGGCGCGAGCGCGACTCACTCGTCTATTGCAGTTTGGCTGGTGCTAACGTTGCCCGTCCGCAAACCGCCTCCCATGGCCGGAACTGGTATTACGATACCTGCCGGGCCGGGGCTAGTAATTTAGCATGCTAATTCAGGTTAATATCTCGGCAGCACTATAACTTGTCAGTTTTTTAATGACATCTTTGCACTTATTTCTTCTCATTCTTTTGATGCGTGTAGCTCATTTTTCGTATATTGTTACCTCAATTATTACATATGGCACCTTTAAACCTTAATTTTCCTATTAAACTCCTTTCTTTTGATCGTTTTATTCCACAACCAGCAGAGTGGCTGGAATGTGATTTCTCATCGCAAAACGTACATAATCTCACCCAACATCCTTACTGTGCTTCTGATTAAAAGCATGCATCATTCATTTAGTCTGATCACCGTCCAGCTTTATAACAGATTATGAACATTTGAAACTGGCTTTCATGTGTTTAGTTTGCTTTGTCCAGAGAAAAATAAATCACTCGGGTTGAGTGCAGTGAGTCATTAGATTACCGCAAACTCATGTTCTCAAGGATCGGAGCGTCCGTGAAGTTGTGATCCCGAGCCACGTCTCCTGCAGACGCCGTCAGAGGTCTGACCGCAGTGAGATCCTCGTAGCTGTTTTGCTAGAGCGCCTAAGCCTCCAGAGGTACCGACCGCAAACGTTTCAGCATCACCTAACATCTGATTGTTTTGGCCTGTGAGTTGAACTCTGTGCTTATTTAAGGTTTTATTCAAAATGATAGTCGGGGTCTTAAATAACCAAACCAAACTGTTCCCAGTGGTCGTGATGGACTACCGCAGACCCACCCTCCCTGGTTCTTGTCTTCCTGCCAGAGGGCTTGTTTGCTTTACTTGGGGTTTATCTGTCAGTGAGGACGGCTTTGATAGATGATATGGAGTAAATACATTTGGCTCATAAACTGGTCGTGCTGGTTAAGTGAGCTGCGTCCGGTTTCACCGAGACATACATCCGTGTGTATCAAGGACTTTCCATTTGCATTCGTCACATCTTATTAATCCCCTCCGCATCTCATTGTGCATGATCTCGTGTTTGTGTTTCACTCCAAAAGGGTTTTACCGCCTGATCGTGCCATTGGGAAACTTTCGGTAACAATTTAAAAATAAGGTTCAATTTGTTAAGTATGTCTTTTAGTTTATTTCAGCATTTTCTAACACTGTAGTTCCAGTTCTCACTTAGCATGCATATTACTAGGATATTAGTGGTTTATTAGTACTTGTAAAAATTCTGCATGACCATATTCTACATGCCTGAATCCTATCCCAATTCCTGAATTTACAAAAATCAAAAAAGTTAATAATTGGTGAGAATCTGAAGCATGACCCAGTCATTTATTAAAGTTAATGTTTATCAATTATTTTTAATTAATAAAATAACAATAATGCAAATAATACATTTTTTACATTATAAATTGAATAAATTAATGTTTTTATGGACAAATAACCAATAAGCAATGTTCAAAATCTGCATTTTTTTTGGATCAAAAACTCAGTAAAACAGTAATATTGTAAAACATTTTTACCGTTTTAATACATTTTGAAGAAAACATTCTTATTATTATCAATGTTGAAAACAGTTGTGCCACTTAATATTTGTGTGGAATTCATTTAGGAATAGAAAGTTCAAAAGAAGCATTATCCCTAGGGATGGGCAACGATTAATCGCGATTAATCGCATCCAAAATAAAAGTATGTGTTTACATAATATATGTGTGTGTAGTGTGTATTATTAATTTGTATATATAAATACCCACACATGCATGTATATATTTAAGAAAAATGTGTTATTAATATATCAAATATTTATATATATATTAATTATGATTAAATATATATGAAGTATATACATGCAAATATGTCTTAAATATATACATTCATGTGTGTGTATTTATATATACAAATTAATTCTACACACTACACACACATATATTATGTAAACACAAACTTTTATTTTGGATGTGATTAATCGCGATTAATCGTTGCCCATCCCTACAATCCATTTAATGTATCCTTTCTGAATAAAATGATTTATTTCTTTATAAAATCTTACCACATAATTAAATAAAAACTGTAACAATGTTGTTCATTGCTAATTCATAATACCTAATGCATTATCAAATTGAACCATAAAGGGTTTCCAAATGTTTTACGGCCTATTCTCTAGTTCTTTAGAAATTATCCAGAATCAACTTTCTTATCTGAATAATCGTTAATGTTCTGAGGAACTTTTTAATACCTCTTGCATATATACCTCTTTTGGTGCGTGTGTGTGTGTATATGGTGCTCAGCCGACTCACTTTGGCACTACACACCCAAACTCACCTAATCTGAGAAGAGTTCTCACTCTTGTAGTCTTTTTTGTCTGTCCCAGCAGGAGGAGGAGAAGGAACACATTGTATTTCCCCCAGACAATCTGCATTGTGTGAGCGTCAGGGTGTCCAGCGCTGGTCCCCAGCCCCTGCCAATGTGGTTTGAGCCCTGAACCTTTAAAAGGAGAATCCTCCAGGCCCAACAAAGGCCAGAGTATGACTGCGTGTGTTTGCTCTCAGGATTGCCCGACCACCTCCATTGTGTCTTTTAGGATAACAGACAGTCTATGTCACATGAAAGGGCAGTGAACAGATGAGAGAGAGAATCGGGTGGTGGAAAGAAATGTCCTCTGGCTCTGATAGTAAAGCCTGCTCTGAATAGTGCACCGCTCCCCTCTGATGAAGAGAAACACTTAGGCAATTTTGTTCACCTAGGGTGGGTTGTTTTAATAGGTTATCATTGGCCGGCCGGTGAAGGAGAGGTTAGACTGTGAGTTTAAGGTGCTTTGTTTGAGCGTCAGCCAGGATGGAGGCAGCGCTGGATAGACATGTATTAACACCCCATACGACCCAACTCCCCAGTGATCACTCATTATCACACATGCTAACAGATCAACCTGTCAACAACTCAATAGTCATTAGCAGATACGGCGTACACATACGTGAGCTCTCTTTTTTCAATACTCTTGCACTACAGTGCAAGCCAAAGAGCTCGATGTCATTTATTTTTGTTTGTGAATAGGCAAATGAATTGTCCTAAACTGACCTGCATGCGTAAAACAAAATACTTTGATATCAATCAAAAGATCAACACATTTTATTATATCCTTTATTATGATATTTTAATATTTTATGAAGTTAGAATAATAAATCTTAGTATGGATTTGCATAACACATTACCTCCTATTGTTCATTATGGTTATATATAATAAAATATTTTTTATAGTTTACAATATCATTATAAATTTGAAATATTTATTACAACATTATAAATGGCAAAGCTTATTTTTCAGCGTCATCACTCCAGTCTTCAGTGTCACATGATCCTTCAGAAATCATTCTAATTTGCTTCTTTTTTAATTATCTGTTGAAAACAGTTAATATTAACTACTTAATGTTTTTGTGGAAACATTAATCAAAAAAAAAATCAGAATTTCAATAGAAAATAGAAATGTCTTTACTATCATTTTGATCAATCTAATGCTTCATTACAGAAAATCTTAGTGTCCATACACTTTTATACTGTGTACATACATTTATAAACAGATTTGAGCCAGGAGTCTCTCTCTCATTTTGGTATTTGATATTTATGTTTATTATTAACTTTATTTATGAGGTAACATAGCGGCAAATTTTCTGATCTTTACAGAGATTTCTAATCATTCATCTCTCAGCGATTACAGTGGCGTTTATTTCCATTCGTCTTATGTTATGTTTTCCCCCTATTCATTCAAACCCCCACCCATTGGGCTGAAATGACTTATTTCTGAGAAATCCTTGGATGTTGATAACACCAGTAGTTATGCCACATTGCTAGATGGAAACTTTGAATTTATGTGATATTTATAACGCCTGTGGCATTAACAGACTTTATCCCCAAAACAGAGCAAACTGCGTCCGCTGCATTAGCCGTCTTTGCCGTTCTGTGCAGCAAAATACATTTTGTAGATTGCGTGGGACCCCTCCCGGCAAGCAGTGGCTCCTTTATCCAAACGCACAGCAGCGTTCCTGCCCAGGCTCAGCGCAAGAAATCGAAAAAATAAAAGAGAGCAAAAAAATTCATTAGCGAGTGATCAAAACTTTGCTGTTTTTGTTCACCATTGGGTGTGGTCTCATATTTCTGTTTTTTATTGAGGGAACGAGAGGTGTAGACACTACCGTGGCTTTATCAGCAGCTGTCAGCATGAGTGATTGGTGTGAGGAATGGTTGAAAGAGGGATGTGGACGCTAGTTAGTTTATGTCCACCACAGGTTGCTATAGACACCTGTCTGTCTCTGTGTTGGCTGCGGTCTCTATGTACTTTTTTTTTTTTTTTTTGCTTGTAGATAAGTACTCTCTATTAAAAGGGTATTTTACATTTCCCATCTGATAGCATTTTGTGGCAGTGTTAATGTTTAACTGGCCGGTAGAGGAAGAGGGCAGGTTCGTTGGGATCCCTCCCATGGGATCAGGTATCTTACGGTCTTGGTTAATGTTTAACAGACTGCTCGGATTGCCTGTCGGGTGGCCTTTATAACTAGAGAAACGCACACCATGTTAAACGAGTAGCATACTGTATGTTTGGTCGAATACATTGAATTATATGTATTTCTTTCATTAGTGGTTCTTGCTAAGTCACTATGACTTTTTTTGGGTAAAGTTTGAAAGATTACTGAAGATTACTTTTACTTTTAAGAAGTCATGTCATGTTTCATGTAATTTAATGTTACTTGTCTTTTTTTATTTCATTTATTTTGATGTAAAATTTTAAAAAGTAACTAGCACGTTCTAAATGAAACTTTTTCCACACCAATTTTAGTGTAGTTGAGATAAGTGAGTTAAACAAACCCCTAATCGTGTGAATGAAACCTCAAAATGGTGTCATTTATTCGTACTTATTCATACTGATTTCTGCCTGGTGGACTATAAAACGGAAGAAGAAAAAAAACAGACTTAAATTGAAGGTGCGACAATTACAAGTAACATGAGTTACGTAATCCGATTACTTTTTTCAAGTTCTGTTGCTTTTAAATTTACAACAAAATATCTGAGTTTCCTTTTCAAATAAGTAATGCAATTATTCTCATTCATTAACTTACACTGTCCCCATGTTGAGAGAAATCAAGTGGAAGTGCAGAGGAGTTGTGTGCCGTGTGAACATGTTGGTTATTGTAGTTCTAGACTAAATGTGAGCATGTATTTATTCATCTCACTTGCACAAAAACAGATTCAGTGTTCCTCAAAATGAATAAAAACAGTCAAATACAAACTCAGAATATTATGCAAACATGCAATAATTAAATTTGTTCAATAACACAAATATATTTTATGTATTTAATTTCACTTTATTAACCAATGTCTTTGCTGCTGACCTTTGATGATTCAACAACCATATACAATAAGCAAAAATGATAAACATCACATTTTTGTTGTTTTATTTTGCTTAAGTAAGAGTGTTGAACTTTCTGATCCTGTCTTTTTACTTTTAGTGTAAAAGGGCCTTAACATTTGCATTTACACTTTTTTTTTTCATTAGAAAACAAACAAGCAAGCCCAGCTCAGGTGAGAAAAAGTAACGCAAAAGAAACAGCGCATTAAATGCAAGTTACTTTTTAGGGAGTTACTCGATATTGTAATGGATTACAGTACTTTTAAAAGTAACTTTTCCCAACACTGAATATAACAGTAAAATGCATGTAGTATCATCAAACATTATTTCACACATCCATCACAGCTTCTATTTAGATAACAGTGTACTAGACAGGTTGAGTTTATGTGAACCGTAAAAAAAAAAAAAGAAAGAAATGTTGCTGCCGTAAATTAAGTACAACCAACTTGGATGTTTAAAGGAGTAGTTCACTTTTAAAAAAACTTTTGCTGATAATTTACTCACCCCCATGTCATCCAAGATATCCATGTCATTCTTTCTTCAGTCGAAAAGAAATTAAGGTTTTTGATGAAAACATTCCAGGATTTTTCTCCATATAATGGACTTCAGTGGGAACCAAACGGTTCAAGGTCCAAATGAGATTTTCAGTGCAAACTGTTCAAAGGGCTTTAAACGATTCCAGACGATGAATAAGGGTCTTATCAAGCGAAACGATCGCTCATTTAAAAAAAAGTTTTATAAGCTCAAATGGTCGCCTTGCTCTGTTCTGTGACACGCGTTCGTGACTCTCCTGTTCGAACTCGTTCATCAAAATGAACGAATCTTTTTCCGAGTCAATTCGTTCATTTTGTTCGTTGACTGAACCAAATGACTCAAAAAGATTCATTCATTTTGATGAACGAGTTCGAACTGGAGTGTCACAAACGCGCACTTAATAAGACCCTTATTCATTGTCTGGAATCGTTTAAATTCCTTTGAACAATTGAGTCTTTTGGACCTTAAACCGTTTGGTGCCCAATGAAGTCTATTATATGGAGAAAAATCCTGGAATGTTTTCATCAAAAATCTTAATTTCTTTTCAACTGAAGAAAGGAAGACATGGATATCTTGGATGACATGGTGGTGAGTAAATTATCAGCAAACGTTTTTTTAAAAGTGAACCACTCCTTTAAGTCATTTCAACTTAAATTACATTAAACTGACTTCAAATGAGTTGAATCTTGTATAACATTGGGTAACTTGTTTTGATGAGTAACAGCAATGTAAAAACACATTGTCATAACTTATTGATCATATCATTTTTTTACAGTGTTATTATTTATGGAACTCCGTCACACTACTGTAGCATCTCAGTTCCTCTGAGCAGGACATACGTCATATAACCAACTATAATGATTCTCATAAAGTGGGGGACAGGATGGAAAGCCGTGTAGCGAAGAAGCGGCTGTGTGTCTGAAGTGGTAGGCGGGCTTAGATAAGATAATCCATAGTGTGGCAATGCTCCTCTGCCCTTGTTTGTCACTGTCATTGGACCTTTGTACCCAATATGTTTGCATTTAATTAAACAAAGCACACAACTTTACATCACATTCTCGACCATCAATATCGCATCAGAATTAATTACCTCAAAAAAAAAAATAAATAAATAAGGGAAGGAAAAACCTGACATGGAAGAACTAATTAGCAAGACTGAATGAGTAATATGACTGTAGGGCAACAGCACACACACACACATTGGCTAAGCTAAAAGACAAAAGCTACTGGCAATCAATCATGATGTCTCTGGAAGCATGTGAGCCAGACAGACGTTTTGTGTTGTCGGCTAATCGGGGCATTGTACCAAACGCATTGTTTCCCTAGTTAAAATGAATGCCCACTTAATATCCCTGTGGTTTTCTATATGCCTGTGGTCGCAGGTGAGCGCTGTGTACCTGTCTGCATCATAACAGCCGTTCATCTTGATTCTGCTTGAATGAAAAGAGGAGCAGGTGTCATCATTATTAAGAGCTGATATTGATATCCCCGTGCTCTCTGTGTCATATTAAAGCATATTATTCCTCTGCAGTTTGTTGACAGCTGTTTTTAAGCACAGAAAATGATATCTGTCTTGCGGCGTGTTGAGGAGAGGCGAAATTACTTTTCGTTCGACGGACGATTGAATCTCTTGGATGTGCTGTAAGTAAGTACATAGCAACCGAGGAAGTTTATTATACTTGAAGAAAGTTGTCTGGTAACATTTCTATTCATCACAATAGCAATTGTTTGACTGGCGCATGCAGCTCTGGAAGCAAACAACACACTCTCTGCCATCTTTGCAGATTGGCATGAAAGTTCTGGGCTTTTTGTTTTGTTTTTGAGCACAATCACTTGAACCGTGAATGATAGGTGCAGATATTGTAATGTTTTGCACATGCAAGCACCATATATGTTTTCATTAGAAATGATTATTCCTCAAAACTTCTCTTTTCTCAAGAAGTTGATTTGTTTTTATGATAGCTCAATGTGACAGTTATTGACATTTCAGCATTAAATGGTTAATGGGAGCTCGGGGTTTCCTTGGCACAATTTACATGTATGTTAGTTCGACTGATATGAGTGTAGATTGTGACAAGGAAACCCTGCGCTCCCATGAACCATTCAGTGTTTCCTTGGCACAATCTACACTCATGTACGTTAGTTACACTGATATGATCTCTCATTCTTGGCCTTCTCCCCTCTGTTTTTATTTTCAGCTTCGTTATCTCACGCCTTGTTGAAAAACACCTGTCTGAATTTCACCTCCGGTTGGATGCACCGCTGTGAGAGCGCTAATATATTCCGCTGACATTCCGAGGAATTATTAGCTCCAGATATTGTTTCTTGTACTGACATTCCATTTGAATATTAGATGTGTCTATTGATATAGAGTTATGATTCCACACCTCCAGGTAAACTGCAAGCATGCTCTCTCTGTGTCTGGGTCAAGTTTCATATTTGTGTTCGAAATTTGACCTTTGGCATTTTTCCTGGTTTATGAAACACGAGCCTGATGCTACACCGTCATTCAGCCGTTATATTGTTCTTGTTCTTTGATGAATGTCTTTCCATGGATTAAAAAAGTAAAAAACTGTTGTTTTTTTTACATGGATTAAAATGGATATTACCTGGAAGCAAACAGTGACAAATTCAGTTAATATTAGTTAATACTATTTAAAGGAATAGTTCACCCAAAAATGAAAATTCTGTCAGTATTTACTCACCCTCATGTTGTTCCAACCCCGTAAGACCTTGGTTCATCTTCGGAACACAAATTAAGATATTTTTGATGAAATCTCAGAGCTGGATCACTCCTCCATACTAGTCCATAGGCTTCTTGAGGGATTGAAACTTGCCAACCTCAAAAAGTTATTAAAGACACCGTTAAGACATCGTTAACTAGTCTAACAGTGTGTGATCTGTTGTTTTACGTCACAAGCATCACACACATGACCAGCTTCGGCCAATAGTGAGCCTGTGTGTGACGTAGCTCTACGCAATTAACTAGTTTAACTGACTAGAGGCCAATAGAGAAGGAAGTGAATAGTTGAAATAAAGTCGTTATTTTTGTTTGTTTTTGCGCACAAAAAGTATTCTCGTCGCTTGATAAAGGTGAGATTGAGCCACTGTAGTCACTTGGACTATTTTAACTATGTCTTTAATAACTTTTCGAGGCCGGCAAGTTTCAATCCCTCAAGAAGCCTATGGACAAGTATGCAGGAGTGATCCAGCTCTCAGATTTCATCAAAAATATCTTAATTTGTGTTTTCCGAAAACTAACGAAGGTCTTACGGGGTTGGAACAACATGAGGATGAGTAAATACTGACAGAATTTTCATTTTTGGGTGAACTATCCCTTTAATTCATTAAAAGAGAACTCCGGCGAACAATGAACCTTTGGTCTAATAAAACATCGCTACCTAGTCAATCGTTCTCTGAGTTTTGTTTTCATGATAATCGAATGTAAAGAGTTTTATCTCTAAAAACTGTTTAGCGTATAATGCTAGTAATGGGGGCATTGACTGAGTAAAAAGAAATCGCTAGTTTATACCACTAATAAGGCTCAAAATAGCCCCAGACTAACGTAGTAACATAATGAGGGTCCCTACATGCAAAACGATGCATTGAGAACTTTGTAAGTGTACTGACCGTTTAATAAGAAGATACTTTATGAAGACAGTTCACTTCGCATATACAGACAGGAGCCATCTTAAAAAATCTCGATAAGTCGATCCCTGAACACCGTCAGAAGTTCGCTGAATTTCATACAGTTCAGATCACTCAGCACAACGTTCGTGGTTGCATTTGTCAGAATGTCAGTTTTGTTGATAAAATGTAGATGCTGTTTGCTGTTTATTGTTTAAGTTAAAACGTATTAATCTGTGCACTTGTTCCACTTTTTCCACTTAGTGCAGGGGAAAATGTGCATAATATGTATCGACGGTTGGATGAATATGTGCTGCGTGCTTTCATCTCAATAAAAAAATTGAAGAAGAAAAAATCGTACATATAGCCTTTTTAATGTACTTCAACGGGTGGTATAATGCCCCTTTTTACAAGATATAAAAATAAGTCTCTGTTGTCCCCAGAGTGTGTATGGGAAGTTTTAGCTCAAAATACCCATTTACAGCATGTTAAAGTTATCCTTTTTGAGGGTCAGTAAAAACACTTTGTTTCGTGTGTGTCACTTTAAATGCAAATGAGCTGCTGCTCCCGCCACAGAGGGCAGGTGTGTTTGCAGTTTTCACACGCACTAAAATGTCAGAAACTGTTCTGCCTTTTATGTTCAAACGGAAGTCTTAAGAAGAAGTGAATACACAGGATTTTTCTGAATGGTTATATAATGAATTTATGTACCTAGCTGATGTGGAACTATTTTCGAGTCATTGATTAGCATATTCTTTCATGATAATCTATACATTGCAATTGTGGGAACTGTTATAAGATGCCGGGAGGAAGCTTGTGTATTCTCTACCAGTCCTTAAAAAGCAATTTATATCTAATAAAATTTCTCCCTTTGCTTTGAACTTTGAGCGTCATAACTTTGCAGATATTGTTTATGCCCAAACAGCAACATTACACACTAACTAAAGTTAGAAAAGTGAAATCATAATCAACCACCCATTTAAATATGGCACACTCTTATTAATTGTTTAAAGCAAATAATGCATTTTATATTTTTTTTAATGCAATTTTTATAACAAAGTGGTTGGGGATGATTTTTTTCAATACTGACATAAAGTGCACTAACACTTCTTTTAATCATCCAAGTTGACACATCCAATTAATTAGTCACTATTTCACTAATTATACTTGTCAATACTGTTTTTGTGTTTTCAGTGTGCTGCAGCATCAGGCTGATGAGGCCTGTCCGGACAGTCCGGTCACCTCAAACCAAAGCCAAAGCCAGAGCCAGATTCAGCCCCTTCTGTACCGTCTGCAGCAGCTGACATCAGAGCATCAGAGCGCTCAAACCCAACTGTGTCTGGCCCAGGACAGAGAGAGGGAGGCCAATGAGAAAGTTCAGAGGTGGGTACAGACATGTGCACTGCTGGTCACAAGGTTTATTTATATATAATTTCTGCCGCCAACAATATGAGCCTAAAATCGCTCAGGTTTCACTCTCGCTCTAGCCGTTATCACTTTATGGTCATACTCTCTGCTCAATATTCCTCTCTATGTACAGTATGTGCGGAGCTCAGTTGCTCACGGCCCATGCAAACGCTCACTTCACTTCACTTTAAATAGATCTGGTTCGCCCTGTAATCTTGCACATGTTTTTCTTCTGCCCAACTCTTGGAAATACCTGGCAAACTTATTTTGACACCATGTCTAAAGTAAATCATTATTAAACATGAAAAAGAGATGTTATGCAGAATGTTCATGCTGCTCTTTTCCAAAGAGTGACGTGAATGAGTGCAGAATAGATGCTGTCAAATGACAAAACAAGCATTAAAAAAGTTGTCCATATGACTTGTGTAATATGTCCGAAGTCCACATGGATAATTTGGACTAGTTTTAAGGTACTTGTATTGAGTGTTTTGGTCATTTTTGGAGTTTGACAGTGTCCGTCCCTACTCAGTTTCATTCCAATGAAAAGAGCATGAACATTCTTCGAAAATTACCATTTTGCGTTGAAATTTTTTTAGTTGAGCTCTTCCTGTTTGGAGATGTTCCTTTACCTGGACGTTCTTAAAGCTTGTTCTCTCAGTCTCCCTAAGCTTAGTCTCCTGATCTGTTATACGTAAAAACTGGTTGTCTCATAGATATTCTCTCTCCCTCTTGTCTCGCTCACATGGGGGGCTCCCCATGCAAAGCAAACACAGGCCGGCCTGCTGATCTATTTACATGATGAATTAACCAAAGGGGGTGGAGATGCTGAGCTGAGGGGGTGCTCAAAACACAGAAAGAACCCCCCATCACAATGAGAGAACTTTAGTGCACTGTTTACACATGCCTCTCTAAAAGGGTTTCCATTTACAGAAGAAAGATCACACAGCCTTCGCTGCATGACATGAAACTCTAAATCCCACAATGCACGTTGCTACTGTCCTTTGCTAGACAGCAAGTGTGTGTCAGAGTAGCTTGTTTGTGTACTGACCAAAGCACGTCCTCAGTTCATTTCACCCCTGTGCAGGGCTACTGGAAGAGACTCTGTGTAGTATTACTGGAAGTTAACAAGTTCCCAGGTACAAATTCTGAGAATCAGCATGCTATATTTATTGCTTGAGGCTCTGAATTTGTGCCAAATAATTTCTTAAAGGAATATTCCAAAAATATCATTCTCTCATCATTTATTCACCCTCATGACTTCTGTGGAACACAAAAGAAGATATTTTGACAAATCTTGGAATTGAACTGACTAATTGCATAGGCAAATAAAAACATTGAGACAATTTTCTTCTCAGAAGTCTAACAGCTTTTTGAACTATGTGAAAGTGAATAATTGACTGAATTTTTTTGTGAACTGTCCATTTAAAAGAATACTTCGCCCAAAGACAAATTTAGGTCATTATTTACCCCACCTTTCAAGCCTATATGTTGTTATTTTGTGTAAAGGATATATTATGTAGAGCTCTTAAGAGGGCAGTTTATAATGACCATCACTGTAAAGCTCCAAAAACAGCAATATTAAAGTAGTCCATATGACTTGTGCGCCAAATTCGAAGACTTCTCTTTTTGTCTATCTAAGAGCTTGATATCTTTGTACTGTCACTGTCAGAATTTTGTTGTTGTTGTTGCAAAAATTATATCTATAACTGTAGAATAGCTTGCCACTGGGGCAGAATCTTAAAAGGACAACTTTGTACATGATCTACCCTTATTAGTACTATAGAGTAGTAATACATATACTATATTGGCAAAAGTTTTGGTACGCCTGCCTGATCTATTGAGTTTACTATGGAGTTGGCCCACCCTTTGCAGCTATAACAGCTTCTCTTCTGGGAAGGCTTTCCACAAGCTTTAGGAGTGTGATGTTAATGGGAATTTTTGACCATTCTTCTGGAAGCGCATTTGTGAGGTCAGGCACTGATAAAAAGGCCTGGCTCGCAGTCTCCGTTTTAAAGGATAATTCCGGTATTTAACACCTTGAGTCTATTTTGTAGTTTGTTTTGAATGAAATAGAGTGGTGGACTTTTGACAATGAAATTTTGAAATTTTGAAAAAAGAAATTTTGACAATGGGTCCTGTCTCGATTTTTTTACTTTTTTAGAATCGCCTGTGACAGCTTTAGACTGGGTGTCTATGGGCATGCACAAACATGTCCATAAAACAACCCTTAACGTCATTTTCAAAACTGTGCAACTCACCGAGTGGTTGGTGGTGTTCGTTGATGATTAAAAACAAATATATCGGCGCTATGTATGCTTTCAATCCGTGTTGTTTGCTGTTGTGGAACTATTTATTCAGACACCTCACAACCGCTTATAAACTTCCGCTCGATGTTTGAGTCTGAAGCGTTAGCACACTCCCGACCACATGGCGACAACCAGGACGCTTGTACGGAACACGGTGTCTAGCGCACCGTAAAAAAAGTCCGGGAGCACAGTTGCTCTGCTCAAGCTAGCCTTCTGAGAGACGGAGAACCGAGCGAAAAGACTACAACCAAATGTAAACAGACCCCTTTCCTTTTCCGGTAGCTAGCGCAGTAATATCAACGAGCACTGAGTCCTCCAGCAGACATCAATGCGATTTAAAAAAAAATGACAAATAAAACACGACAGAAATGGTATTTCGCTACGCTACTTGTTTCGGAACATCAACGAACACCACCA
The DNA here is from genome assembly GCF_016745375.1 of Pimephales promelas. The sequence continues at coordinate 28,598,026 of NW_024121099.1, forward strand.
ACCACTCGGTGAGTTGCAAAGTTTTGAAAATGAACGTTAAGGGTTGTTTTAAGGACATGTTTGTGCATGCCCATAGACATACAGTCTAACGCTGTCACAGGCGATTCTAAAAAAGTCAAAATCTCGAGACAGGACCAATTGCCAAAATTTCTAAGTCCACCACTCTATTTCATTCAAAACAAACTACAAAATAGACTCAAGGTGTTAAATATCAGGAATTATCCTTTAATTTATCCCAAAGGTGTTCTATCAGGTGTTCACTCTGTGCACGCCAGTCAAGTTCCTCCACACCAAACTCGCTCATCCATGTCTTTATGGACCTTGCTTTGTGCACTGGTCATGCTGAAACAGGAAGGAGTCATCCCCAAACTATTCCCACAAAGTTGGGAGCATGAAATTGTCCAAAATGTCTTGTAATGCTGAAGCATTAAGAGTTCCTTTCATTGGAACTAAGGGGCCAAGCCCAACCCCTGAAAATCAACCCCACACCATAATCCCCCCTCCACCAAACTTTACACTTGGCACAATGCAGTCAGACAAGTACAGTTCTCCTGGCAACCGCCAAACCCAGACTCGTCCATCGGATTGCCAGGCAGAGAAGCGTGATTCGTCACTCCAGAGAACATGTCTCCACTGCTCTAGAGTCCAGTGGCGGCATGCTTTACACCACTCCATCTGACGCTTTGCATTGCACTTGGTGATGTAAGGCTTGGATGCAGCCAATCGGCCATGGAAGCCCATTCCATGAAGCTCTCTACGCACTGTTCTTGAGCTAATCTGAAGGCACACAAAGTTTGAAGATTTGTAGCTACTGACTCTGCAGAAAGGTGCCAAGTATGTGATTTTACTTGGCCTATCACTTCGTGGCTGAGTTGTTCTTGTTGTTCCCAATTGCTTCCACTTTGTTATAATACCTCTAAATGTTGACCATGGAGTATTTAGGTAAATGAGGAAATTTCATGAATGGACTTATTGCACAGGTATCATGCTTGAATTCACTGAGCTCCCGAGAGCGACCCATTGTTTGCGACCCATTGTTTGTAGAAGCAGTCTGCATGCTTAGGTGTTTTTATACAACTGTGGCCATGTAAGTGATTGGAACACCTGAATTCAATGATTTGGAGGGATGTCCCAATACTTTTGTCAATACTGAACCATTTAGGGGTAAATAAGGTACCAAGATATCCCTTTGAGGGTAGTTCCAGTGACAAGCCCTAATGCCGTGTGTCCACCAAAGCGTTTTTCCACGCGCCTGGCGTATGTTTTCAATTGTTTTCAATGGGAGCACCGCGTTTTTTAAACGGCATGAGCGTACCGAGGCGCTGAGCGTTTTTTTCACGCTGAAGCGCCCAGCGTTTTTTACTGGTCGCTGGGAGTTGAAAAATGTTCAACTTTGGATAAAACGCAGCGCTCATCACTGTCACTTTTTACCCAGCCGTCCAATCACAGTGGAGGAGGGGCGGGACTAATACCACACCGACCAACTGTCAACATTCAAACTGTGCTGTGGATATTCTGTATCATAGCAACGAAACGTCTCAACGGAAAAAACGCTGCGCTGCCAAAACGCTCTCAAGCGCTCAACGCTCCCAATGCACGGCGTCTTCAGCAGAGCGTCTAGCGTTTTCAGCTGGCTAAAAACGCTTTGGTGGACACACGGCCTAAAGATACAATATTTAGTTGAATATCCAATATTAGTTGTATGCAAAGGTATGTGAAGATTATTCAAGTCCCCCAATAAATAAAGGGGTGAGTAAATGTGACAGAATTTGGAACAACCTTTACTCCTTTTTTCTACAGCGAGTCCTCGCAATAATGATGGTTAGGGTTGAGGTGAGTGCAATTGTTTTTTATAAAGCAAATGAGTGTGCATACATAACCGGGATCGTCCGCAGTAGGCGAAGGGAACAGCAACGGTCACACCTGACCGCTAGCTGACATTCAGATGGATGCCCTGCACTCACCGGGCTGTGGGAAGCCGCTCTGACGTGGGCCTCGTCGCACGGCTGTGAGAAGAATGCAGGGGTGATGCGATCGGCCTCCAGGGGAGGAGGAAGCCCAGCGCCGGGCCAGAATGTGGCACCTGAGTGCCGTTCCTGCGAGCCCATTGACGGAGGAGCTGAGCTGAATGTCTAATGACCTGCTGAATCAAATTTGGCCATGAGAAGCACACAAAGGACCTTTTCATTGGCCCGACGGCCCACAAATGGGCTGCGGCTTGTGTGTCCCATCACGCCGCAGTCTCTTCTGTCTGGCACAGCGAGGGCTGACCCTCCGCGGCGGCCTTTTTGTTTGTTTGTGCCGTTCTGCTTCCTGTGCAGTGCTAAAACTCCATCCATAGTTTGCTGGAGTTATAAGCGAGATCTTTCATGTTAGGGTTTTTGTCAGGCATTGTCGTGGGATAATTATAGATTACAAACAGGATCTCTTTTTGCATTGAAACACGGATATGTTGTGGTGCCATACATAAAACGTGCTGTTGTTTAGAATTTATGCACGGCTGCTGTTTACTCTGTGTTATTTGAGCTGGAACTGTTGGTTTTGCGACTCCGTGAATTCTTAATCGGGATTTGCGCTTTTGCCGGCTCTTTCCTCGCGTGTATGTTTGGGTTTACGGCCACTCTCTGCAAACAGTGTTCACCAAATCCTCCCCAGCCCGCAGGCACACCTTGGAGATCCTACCACGGAAAAAGGCAGACCTGTTAATTGTGCAAACATGACAGGGAGGCTAATGAATATATTTAAAACGCTAAAAATTTGCACACAAGGGGGAAAGGTGTTTCCGTGCATGTTTATGGAGGAGAGAGAGAGACGGTTTTTTGGTGTCTGTCTGCTTGCTTGTTTGTGTGTGCGCGTGTGATATGAAGGCTGTTTGCTTGTGTATGTATATATGCTTGTGTGTGTGTGGCCTGTTCATTTAGCAACAATGACCTTTTATAAATATTAGTCTGTGGTTTTGAACCATCCCCTCCCCCTCATCTTTCCCCCTTTCCCTCCAACGCGACGCGTTTCTCTCGGCCACAGAGCCTTTGAGCAATACATATGGTCCTGCGGCTGCTTTCCGATCTCTCTGTACGGGAAAACAGGTGGAGACTTCGGCAGGAGTAAGGCTTGGGTCAGACCGCTCCCATATACTCACTTGATAAGACTGAGAAACCTCAGTAGACAATACTAGCACTGGGTATGCTAAGCACATCTTATCAGCTCTGATAGAGCTGGGCTGTTTTTAGTGCTGGCTTTGTTGTTGGAAGCCTGCTTGAACTCAGTTTTATTGTGAAAACCTAGTTCTTTTTTTTTTTTCGAGAATGCTTGGATTTAACAATCCTGAACCTACTGCTGTTGTGCATGATGTTTATTTATATAATTAATTTATTTCATTTTTAACATCCAAGTCTGGGTTTTAGATCACTGAGTAAGTACTGAAAAAATGGCTCTGACTATTGTTGAGAATAGGAAAAAAGGAGAATGTTAAACTCTATTTTCTATACTCTATTCTCTATTCTAAACTCTCTTTTTATAAAATAAATCGGTCACATTTAAAATTCCATACGATTTTCATTTTTTTTCTTTCACTTTTTAGTTTTTTAGAGATTTGCTTACGTTCAATTTATATTTGATGCATTTTAATCACACATACACATATATATATGGTTTATATATATTATTTTTATAATATTCAAGCTAACAATAAAATTGTATGTGTATATATATATATATACATGTTATATCTATATATATATATATATATATATATACACGTTCAATTTATATTTAAATATAAATGCGTGTGTTTATATATATGCGTGCATATGTATATACGTGAATATATATATATATATATATATATATATATATATTAGGGCCGTGAAATGATTAATCGCATCCAAAATAAAAGTTTGTATTTATATAATATATGAGTGTGTAGTGTGTATAATTATTTTGTATATATAAAAACACACATGTGCATGTATATATTTAAGAAATATTTGCTTGTATATACTTTATATATATTTATATATAAAAAAATATTATACATAAATATAAATATTTGAATTATTAATAACACATTTTTCTGAAATATATACATGCATACACTCTAAAAAATGCTGGGTTGTTTTAACCCAATTTTGGGTAAAATATGGACAAACCCAGCCATTGGGTTACATTTTTAAATTACATTTTCAACCCAATGGCTGGGTTTGTCCATATTTTACCCAAAATTGGGTTAAAACAACCCAGCATTTTTTAGAGTGTATGTTTGTATTTTTATACAAAATAATTATACACACTACACACATATATATTATGTAAACACAAACTTTTATTTTAGAAGCGATTAATCGCGATTAATCGTTTCACAGCCCTAATAAAATTGTAATCTACTTTTATTTATATAATTTATTTAAATAGAAATTGAAAATGATGCATAGTTTTAATTTGTATATATACATATATGATTTTTCATAATATTCAAGCTAATAATTTATAAAAATTAAACATTGTTCTAATTCATATCATTTTATGTATTGTAACTGTTTCAATTTATTTTATGATGTATATTAAAGGGTCTGATTTCATTATTTATTTATTTTCTCATCACGTCTTTTTCCATCTTATCACATCATTTTACGTAATGTCAGAGATTCGGAAGAGCTTCTTTTTGAAGCAGAACCAGCATTTGTTTGGATGGAGAGAAGCAGGCCTGCTCTCATTCCCCATTATTCATTTGCTCCCAAAGAATCCCTTCACCCATCTAGATCTCCCTCCATTTCCACAGAGTCTCTGGGATCATCACCCTCATAAGCACAGGTTTACTCACCCCGACCAATCACATGACACCACACATGGGCTTCTGTTTGCCGGAGTAAAGGCAGGCGGATATTTGGAGGATTTGGGCATTGACACCAGCATGGATGTCTCACCCACTTTAAGAAGTGTCTACATCCATTCTCCGTATCTTTCCGTTCCTCAAAGAGCGCCCTTGTGTGAGGAGAAAACAGCCAAGAGCTGGCCTGCATTTGTCTCGATCTTCTTTCATTTACACACTTACTCACACATTTTCTGCTTTCCCTTTCTCAGGCTGGAGCGGTTGGTGGAGGTGTTACGGAAGAAAGTGGGTACTGGCAGCGTCCGAAAAGTCATCTGACTGACTGGCCGCCGGGCGACCCTAGCAGACGGCCACATCTGGTGACCAGGCTGAAGCGTTTAACTCTGAGCAAACAGCCGAAGCCTGGCCTGGGCAAACACTGGCTGGAAGTGGCGTTCTTTCTCTCAGCCCTGTTCTCATTCCAGCCCATGCTCAGAAACGCCATCGTAAATGTTTAACCACATTCTCTCCGCAGTCACCAATGAAACTACTGCTGCCAGAAGTTTTTCTACTAATCCAAAGGTTTTCTTTCTTCTCCTCTCGGTCGATTTTTGTTACTTACAGTGTGACGTTAAGTCTGGTTAAACAAGGGACATTTGATTGGACAATTACTTTTGTGAGGTACTGAGACTTGTTCTTTTTTTTTTTCATATAAAGACAGCTATTTTTGAACCAATCTGGTATTTTTATTTTATTTTATTGAATTTGTTTTCCCAAATTAAGAAAGGGAGTTTTAACAACAGTGAATCAGTCATCACAATCAGTGTTTATGAACATGAAAAGCTTGTTCAGTGTTATTTGATGATACATTTATTTTGTGCTTATCAATTAGATATTGAAAATAGAAAGCATCAAATGTATAAAAAAATAATCAAATCAAGCGATGGTTTACATGACCCAAAAATACACTTATTTATTTGATTTCTTTTATTCTTTAATTTAATTCATTTGAAACGAGTCTTATTCAGGACAAATATACATTGTTTTTATTTCTTTTTTAAATGATTTCAAAACAATAAAAAACATTTTTGTCTAAACTACACTGTAAAAAATTATGTTGGTTTAACTTAAAAAATGAAGTAACCTGGTTGCCTTAAAACTTCATTGAAAAAAGTTCATTGAAATTGAAAAATTGAGTTAATACAATGAAGGAGATTGATTTAATAATCAGAAACTCAAAATATTTTGTTATCTGAACCACATAAATTATAAGTTGATACGACCAGAAAAAACGTTATGATAACAAATCATGATTTATTTTTATTTTTTTACAGTGTATTTAATCAAACCTGTAAATAATGCTTTTTAATTCAAGTTGAATATCCTAAATAATTGAAATAATTCTTTAATTCTAATACTTAAATATTTTCTTAAATCTTTGTTGTTTGTTGTTAAACCCTTTAAATTGATATCCTGAATATTTAGTATTTAAAAAACGCAAAAAAAAACGTTTTTTTTTTTTTTGAAGAACAAAATCAGATAATGTGGGAATGACAGATATGTATATTTAAAAAAATGTTTTCTATATAAAATACTTATTTTTTTTAACCCTGATGATTCTTTGAATTCTTTGCTGCACGCTGAGAAAAACACAAAATGGGCTAAAGAGATCTGTCGACCTTTACCAACATCTAGATACCCCAAACAATTATATAAGCATGGTTTATGTTGTCTTTCCCTGTCCGTCCTTCAGCAGAGCTTCTTCAGCCTGATCGATTATGTACTCAGAAATATGTTAGATGCAGCGGTGAATAAAGAAAAGGCTGCTTAGGCCAGACGTGCCGCTGAGTGTCCCTCCCCTCAAATAAACGCCGACACCAGGACAAGCTTGTCGATTTTCATCCTATAGGTTACCGTGGAGATGGCACAACCTGGGTGTCCCCACAACACTTGCCCTTTGATGCTGCAACTTTTTTTTTTTCTTCCTCGAGACGAAAACTTTTCTTTTTAGATGTGCATTCTTAAATGATTTGTTTGAGGTGTGCGTGTTTTAAGTCACTTGTTTGATATGTGGGTGTGGAGGCTCGAGTCTGTGTTTATTGTGGCATGTGGAGCGAAATGCCCCATTACCACCCCCCAAATTCAGTGTGCGTGATCATCGACTTACAAAAAAACTTTTATACGCTTTAATTAAAACCGTGTTTCGGCTGCACATATTGAATGACCCTCAGAGAAAAGCACCACTGATCCGGTTGCTATAACGACACCAAATATTTCAAGCTCTCTTTTTCTCTGTCTGCTTCTCTCCTTCTCATAGTAGCTGTTTATTTATACAAATATAGTTTTTTTTTTTTTTTTCCCAGGTTCTAATTGAGCTGATAAATGTGTGTTGGTTAAAATGATGCATTATTGAATCGGATAACCATCAAATTGACTGAGATGGATAACTTTAATTCTAATAATACACTGCAAAAAATGATTGTTGGTTTAACTTAAAAAAGTAGCCTAAGTTACATGGGTGCCTTAATTTTGAGTTCACTGAAATTCAAAAAAAAAATGAGTTAATAAGATTGGTTTGATTGGTTTAATCAACAGACACTCAAAATCTGAACCATATAAATTGTCAAAGTTGATTTGACAAAAGAAAAAAAAATGAGTTGATTTGATAAAAGAAAAAAAACTGTTGTAGCCTAATAATAAATTATGATTTATTTATTTTTTACAGTGCAGAAATATTAGTTTAGGCCAGTTTGCCATTTCACAATAATTAATCTTCTTATTTGCTATTTGCAAGGATTTTTTTTGCATTAATCTTTATTAATGCTTTATTCTTAAAACTTGCAAATGGCCATATAGGCTACTGTAAAAACATTTTTAAGTACAATCAACTTAATGATTGAGTGTTTATAATTTCAACTTTAATTCCATTAAACTGGCTTAAAAAATGAGTTGAAACTTATTTTGTTGAGTTAAAGCAATTTGAAAGCATATAGGCTAACTTATTGATCATGTAATTTTAAATATTAATTTTATTTATTATTCGATATAAAAATGCAAACAATATATATATATATATATATGAAGGAGAATTCTTGGATTCTCGGTTTATTGCGTCCGCCACAATGAATCTCCAAAAGAAACCCAACTGGCTGTTTCTCTCCAAATCCCCTGCTGTAGAATAATGAAGACACAAAACAGGGGAGTGCGAGACCACCAACCTGACATGGTCGATGCATATTAGAGGGGCACAAAGCTCTAATAAACTTCTCCCGTATCATTTTTAATGGAAAAGCAGCTGCTTCTAAAGCTGATGTCGGATAGAGATCTCTCCCTCTTCTCTCTCGCCCTTTGAAAGCCCCTTTCTTTCTTTCGTGTGCGTGTGATTCTGGAGGGGTATTGCTTTGCTCTTTTCGTTGGCCAAGCACAATTGTGTTATTGGAGATAATTAATTCAATCCCCATCAGAAGGTATTAGGAGCGCCTTGGCCCTGTAGTGCTTTTCCAAACTCAGAATGAAAAGAGGGAGAAGAAAGGTCTACGGGTAGACCCGCTGATGGGCGCTTTGAACTAAAGGGCCGTGTGCATTGTTGTCGAAATTTTGCTCCATAAGGCTGAAGAAAGCGCCAGAGCTTTTGATGGGGCAACGAGAAATGCCACGTAAGTTTGAACACTGCCTGCTGATCGCATATGTTAAGTCTGGCTCGTTTAAAGACGCGCGCTGAATTGCACAATGCAACGTAGCCTATATAAAGGTCGCGTCATCGAAATAAAAAAAACTTTCGGGTATTGCTCTGTACAATCACTGCGCCAATTACAAACAATAAAATTCCCATGCAAATTAGAGCATGTCTACATTACACCCATGCACGTCAATATTTTAATTATATGATTATATAGGGAATGAACGAGGGGTTCGTTATCCCCGACAGTGCGCTCGTTAAGAGGTTTTCGTAAAAACGCGTTAAATAATATTTATGCACAGTTTGTTGGTTCTTAGATTTCCAAGACCGCACATTAATAATGCTTTAGTTTGGTTTCATTACCATCAGCTTTTAGTTGACGTATAAACCATGGTTTCTATCATAAAGATTTATTAAAAATGTACCAAATATACATAATCAAATTTCACCTGGTGTAATTGGTATGACATATGAACTCGATCATGGTGCAAGTTTCCTCATAATCGATCATAATGATTTCAGTCAAATTATTAGAATCGGTGGTACAATATTTTATGTAGGCTATAGTTTTATTTCGATTTGTATCTCAGTTAATCGAGCACACATATTTTATTTTTGTAAGCAGGTAAATTCTGTTATATTTACATTTTTCTTAAAAAAAATAAAAATAAAAAAAACAATCAGTTTTATAAAGCACTTGTCGTGCGCATGAGAGAATGTCATTTAGATTATTCAAAATCTGTGGTTTTGTTGAATCTTTACCATTAAAAAATACGCAGTTTTATTTTCTAATGCTTTTGAGTGATTATTGTTTTGTTTTTTTATTTAACAAATTTCAGTATCGATACATTGACATTGGCAACTTCACCATCTTTAATTAGGCTAAATATCTCTGTCGCGAGCTCTAATTCAATATCATATAAATTGGCCGCACCGGACATTAATATTGGAAACAAAATGTGGTCTTAATTTTTAATTTGAATTAAAATTAAGAGGCAGAAATATAAGCTATATAACTTTATTTTATATAGGCTGCACATATCGAGATTTCTCAAGCCTGAAGTCAATTATCCATTTTATTTACGCATCGGGGGGGAATTACAAGATAATTAAATGAATTTCACGGCTACTCAGCCAAAATGCGTGTATACAAAATACCATGATCAAAGTCAAATCTGTTCAGGTTCACGGGCCCATCATGTAGGTTACGCTCCACAAAAAGATGATTTGGCCTCTCTATGATATTGTTTAAAATCCCATTTAAAACGAGATCGGATCTTTTATGAAGCGAGTCTTTGAGGCTGCGCGTGTGTTAGACTTGGATTTTCTCTTGGTCTTTTACCAACATCAAGTCAAAACCAGACGGGCTCAGCCAAAAGCTGGCTTTGAGAGCAGACAGTCTATATTAAAGAATAGCATCTATTTCTATTTTATTTCCGATATTATTGAAGTTATTGAGCATGCATTGCTTGGACATAAAATAATGCAACAAAAAATACACGAAAGAATCAATTATTTCTAAAAACGAAATGAAATAAAATCATGTATTCTTAAAAAAAATAGTCTTGGGATAAAATGTTATTTCACGACGAAAAAAAATGCATGCACGAACCTCTTTGTATAAAAATGTCACAAACGTTTTGCTTGATTAAGAAATACATATTTTATTCACAATGCATTTCCACCTCGGATTAATTTATTTCAATACAAGATTGGGAAGTGTTTTTTTGTCCAAACGAGGTAAGTAACCCCCAAAAATAATGAGTAAAATGACAACATTCAAATACATCTGCAACAGACAAGGGGCTTCGCTTCTATACCAGCAACAAGACCAAAAGTTGACCTTCATTCGTGCACGTTGTAACAATGGGGAACTACAAGTTTTCGGGGGGATCACAACAAGTATTTTACAAGCTCAAAAATGATTTTAAATACACTAGCAATGATTTTGTAACTGGGATATACAGTCATTGGAAACACTTTACAATATTTTATTATACACATACACATTTTGTTATATTTTAAAGTAACAGTTCTTTTGCACCAAGTGCATGCAAGAAAAATAAAATAAGTTTTTTCCCCCCCTTAGTCGGCAACTGACTAAGACGTATTAAGAACAGGCCTGGAATACACACCTTGGTAGTAAGAGGCCTCTAAAGCCGAAGGGTCCATGCTGGCTCTCCCGGCCATGGGCAAGCTGGAAGACATCCCTGAGCCATAGGAGGAATATTGCAACGCTTGTTCATAGGCTTTCAATTCCAGTTTATGCTGTTGCTCTGAAGACGACATTAAATTATTGATGGAAAACGGGTGGTTGAAGGAGTAATGAGGGTCTCCTTTGAGGTGCAGCTGGGGTTCGTGGGCCATAGAGTGCAGCGAGGACAGGGACGTGGACACCGAGTGCACCTGTGGGCCGGTGCTCTTCAGTTCAGAGTTAGCGGTGCTACCGCTCCTGTGGTCCAAACTGGGAGGACTGGACGACTGGTTCGAAGAGGTTATGGAGCTGGAGTCCATATGCACAGGTTTGCTGCTGGTGCTGTCACTGGCCGGTGAGCCAGAGCCGCTCGAGTGCTCTCTCTTTCCGTCGGACCTCTTTCCGTCGGGCAACTTTTTGTCGCATTTAAAGCGCTTCTGTCTTCGCAGGTAACAGCCGTTCTCGAACATATTCCCAGAATCTGGATGCAGGGCCCAGTAGGAGCCTTTTCCCGGCTTGTCGGGTGACCTGGACACTTTGACGAAACAGTCGTTGAAGGACAACGAGTGCCTGATGGAGTTCTGCCACCGTTGCTGGTTCTGACGGTAGTAGGGGAACAGGTCCATTATCCACTGGTAAATCTCACTCAAGGTAAGCATTTTGCTGGGTGCCTGCTGGATGGCCATAGTGATGAGGGAGATGTAGGAGTAGGGCGGTTTGGCGTGCGGGTAACTTCTCCTGAAGGTCTTGTTGTCTCTGGCCCGGTTGAGGTTGGGTTGCGCGTAAGTCATGGAGCTCATGGTGGGGCTCATGCTGGAGTAGGGGTTCAGCGCGTTCATGGAGCTGTGCTGAGCCGTCATGGCGTTCAGGTTGGACGGGCTGAGCGCGGTGCCCATGCTCGACACGCCGCCGCCCATCCCGTTCATGTGGCCGGTGGCTCCCGGGGGCATCCCGGCCATGGTGCCCGGGCTCAGACCGGCACTCAGCGCTGGGTTCGCATAGGACATGTTAAAAGAACTGGAAGTCATATTCCCACTGGTGGACATGCTCATGTAACTGTTCATATTATTCATGGAGCTCAGCCCAGCGTTCATGCTGCTGTTCGTCATGGGAGAATAGACCTAAAAGAAAGAAAGAAATCGTAATTCAGCACTTTTATTCGTATAGAGTGTAGTAATTTAGCATAGTTTCTCTTAAACAATAATGTAGCCTAGTTTCCCCTCTATTTTATTTTATAAAACACAAGTACATAAAAAAATAATTCAATATTGAAAAAAAAAATCAGGCTAACACCATTAAAAATTGTGAGAACATACATTTGAATTTTTAATCTAAATGTAACGTTCTTTTTAAAATAACGAAATGTTAAATGTGGATTTGCTGATGCACGTGGCAGTAAAAAAATATAAACGTAGGACTTTATTGCGTTTAATTAAATGTCAAATTGAACGAGGCAAAATAAAATCTTGTAATGGAAATTTGTGACATGTAGGCTATACATAATCGATAATAAATTGAATAAAAATAGCTTAGTCAGATAACAATTTCAGAAAATAATATTTGATAAACTCTTCCAAGACTATTGTGACTATATTGTCACTTGCAATGGCATCACTACTGCCACCAAGTGGGTTAATCAATGGCTGATATTTTGATCAGCTTCAGACAACAATTCTGCAGAATATGTATTTTACATGTAATTCCTCCGTTTTAAAAGTGTTTTTAAGCGTGAGCCTCAGTTTGAGTCTGCTGATCCATAATTCGCGTGCATGCAGCTACAAACTTTCTGACTATCCCAGCAGCTCAGAGTGGCAGAAATAATAATAGTCTCTCACCTCTTGTGCATCATTATAGTAGCTGCTCCAGTCTGGAGTTTCGTGTCCTTCCATTTTCACTGCGCCTAACATTATGGAGGAAATTCGCAGCTCGTGCACATGCAGTTCCAGACTCTCAGCGCGCGCGTGAGTGAGAGTGTGTGTGTGCGTGTGCGTCCTGGCACCGCGCGCAGTCACTGGTGGGATGTTGTGCGTGGCTTTGGGTAAAGTGAGGAAATGTTGGGACCGAACTGGAGATCTTCCCCTGCCTGTTACGTAGAACACAGTACAGCCCACTTTCTGTCTCATTTGCCTGGATCTCTCTCCTGCTTCCAGGAACACGTCTACTCTGCTGCTGTTTTTAAATAGGAATGACCCGTGTGTTTTATTGCTCAATACTATTACCTGTAAAATCATCTTTTAATTTAAGCTCTATTAGAAATAAACACATTATGATGAATAATATTGAATATCCGATATATTTTTGCCACATTATAGCCTATTTTTAATTTTATTTTAAATTGTTTTAAATTTTAAATTTGTTATTTTTCTTCTTTTTTTCAAAATAATGTTTGGACTTTTTTTGATTAATTAATCCAGCATTATAATCTTACAGGCTTATAAAAAACAAGTGTTTATGAATTCAAATGAAGTGAGTGATCTTGTAAAGTGCAATATAATTAATGTAATATATAGTATGTAACATATTAAGTTATATCTTTCAGCAATTTTTAGCAAACATTATGTAATGATAACATGTTCCTACAAAAATATGAATTGTGACATTTCTAAATAGGCCTTCTTGAATATAGCCTATAAATACATGATCCATGTTGTGATACTATATTTATATTATTCATGAACGATATTACATTTAACGTGAAATTTTAACATATTCTTTCTAATCCATAAGTTATAATAAAGTGTTATCAAATTATCACAAAAAATATGTGGATGCTGTATATGAAGAGTTCAGATGCAAAAGCCTCTAAATGCCATTTGAAATTTTCTTCTTTAATGATAATTTTTATCAAACTTGTATATTTAAGTTCAGTAATTTCACTTAAAAAACAATTAATAGGTAATTATTATTGCCATTTAAGTGAAATTACTGAACTTAAATATACAAGTTTGATAAAAATTATCATTAAAGAAGAAAATTTCAAATGGCATTTAGAGGCTTTTGCATCTGAACTCTTCATATTTAAATATCAAAATGTATGACCATATATGAATTCTGTCATAACTAGGCCTGTTTGAACAGTTTATTTAAATAATAGGCTATACTTAACAAATCATGTAGCCTATTTCATTGTATGATAAAATGCTGTCACCAAGAAGCTTCACAGAATAGCAGAAGAAACCAACTTGCAACAACTTTACAGCATATTCATTTTGGTACTGAAGCTAGGTGTTTAGGAAGGAACTGGAAACCCCACCATCTCTCTCCTTTTATTTCTCAAATGAACAAGAGTTCACATTTCCCAGTGTACACCTGCTAATGAGCGAATGACAGCACTGATCATCCACTTACAGCGGATTATCTCCAGTGATCTCTCACACCATTAGAGCACAGATCGATTCCTCACAGGACGGAGGGAAATGACCCTTGAAGCAAAGAACATTAGACCATGTCAAAGCCCCCATGAGACAGCCAGAGAGAGAGAGAGAGGCAGAGGGAGAGAGAGGTAGAGGGAGCAATAGCGATGGTATCAGGACTGTCTTGTCAGTATAGATTTAATGCATGATTTATAAAATAATAGGCCTTAAAGCCACCTGCTTTATATGTTTGCTTTAGCAAACAGTGCATTGCATTAGATAGGCCTGTTATGTTATACTGAAAATCGTTTTTTGTGTGCAGCAATTTTGTGTTCTTATCAAAAATAAAATGGCAAGGTGGAGATAACTTTGTAGCCTAATCTCTTTGGAGACAATAAAGGTTATCAGATCAGTATTTTAAAGTACCGGCAGGTTTGGTTTTCTTGAGAAATAGAGAATTAAAAGTACTTTTTGGGATTTTAAAATCATAATGTAATTAGAATTTTAGAATTAGAATTATTTTGAACGCACATTTAACTTCTTAAATCTTATTTTTCTATTCTGTGATTGTGTGTAAATAGAAAGGCATCTTTGCACTATAGCTCACCATGATACCATTTCAGTTTGTTTGCAAATCTGAACGTTTGAGTTCATTCTTTTATTGCATCAATTGCTTCATGAAGAACCTTTAACATTCATGGAACCTTTCCATTCCACAGACAAAAAGGTTTAAAGGGGTTCTTAGATTTTTAGAATGTTCTTCGCACTAAGGGGGGAATTATTATTTTAAGAACTGTCCACTGAAGGGTTTTTGGGGGGACGAAAATGGTTCTTCAATGCATTGACACCTTTGGGACCTTTATTTTAAAAGTGTGGTTGAAGGGTTTTCTTGTCGTTCTAGCAGCCAGTCAGTGCTATATGCTTTAAAAATAACAATTATTAACATCAAGATAATTATCTAAGTTACTTGGTCATGATCTTATTGTGCAGATTTTCACTCGCAGCCCTGGCACGCGCATGGGGACGTCCGGTTGCTATGAGACGCTGCATGGCGTTTCTCTGTTTGAGTTTCTGAGGTAAAAAGCTGCAGTTATTTTTCAGCAAATAGTTAGTACAATTTTATTTGAAGTAGATTTTCAGACGGAAATACATCAATTAAAGGGTAAGGTGCTTTTAAAGAGTACTCTTTTAATTATATATTCAGATTTATTGTGTCACAGCACGAAAAGAGCAACTTTTGAGCATGCGGGCTAAGTTAGCTGGCTAACTATTAGCGTTCATAGCTTTTAAAACTGTAAAACTGCAGTTTCTGTTCTTTTGAAACTATTTATGCAGCGAGAATGATTATTTCATGGGAGTCAGAAAAAGAAAATGAGGATAAATAATAAAACATTGCAAAATAGCTCGAACTGAACTGTTGGACAAAATCATATAAAAATTATTTAAAAATTGTTTTGCATTATAACTCTTATTTTTTTTTTTTTTACCAGTCTCGACTTAAATGTTATTGCTCATTTATTAAATGAGGCAACAACACGTATTTCTTCTAATTTTAAACGCATTTGTTTTTAATGTGATAAGTTAACGTTAGCCTAATAAAATACATTTGCTGGTTTAACTTTAAAAAAGTAGCCTAAGTTGTCTGGTTCATTGAAATTAAAGATTTAAGTTAATACAATGAAGATTGGTTTAATAAATATAAACATGATGTTTTTTGAACAACTAAGTTGATTTGACAAAAAAGAAAAAGTCTTGATAGCAAATAATGAAAATATTTTTTTTCTGTTGTTTTTCCTGGATTTCCAGTTTACGAAAGACGTATGAATCCAACCAGAGAAGACTTCTTCCTTACCTTACCAGGTAAGACCTGTCATCACAGATTTACCTCCCATTTTGACAAAACCCAGCTGTGTTGAGTCTCAAATAGACTTTCACTTTTCCTCTCCTCTGCAAACTGCCCCCTAAATCCATGTCTCAACAAAGACCAACAAAATGAGCCGGGGTCAGAGCACAAGCCCAAACATTTCCTCCATTGACAAATCCGTGAACACAATGGCTCTTCCAAAACTTAAAGCCAGGCATGGGATTGTCAGAAAGCCAGTCATAGCCTCTCTCGCAGGGACCACCAAAGCAGTATCCTTCTCCCAAAGGCCCCAACCTCCTGCTAAGCCCAGATCAGAGTGGCCCTTATCAGCAGGTGGATCTTACACACTTCACACACTTGCTCAGCTGGTCTCAGGTGAGGAGAAGAAAACCTCCAGCGCTCACCAGTCCACTATCTGTGAAAGACAGAACCGGCGGGACTCGGGCAGCTCTAATGACAATGAGGCATCAAGCTCTGTGAATTCAGCACAGCATGGGCATATAGGAGTGCAGACAGGAAAGACTGAACAATTCTGGGAGCCTCATGAGCATCAAACTCTCTCCAAACACAGCAGCTCCCAGAGTCACACCAGCAGCGCTGGCTCCAGCACCATCCAAAGTGTCAAATCCACCTCTGATCTGTTGGAGGAAGCCAGAACTATTGCTGGACTCCAGCCGCCAGATGATGTTGACCAGCAGAGGGCGCCAGATGAGAGCTTGGCAGACACAGACACATTAGTGATGGAAAGTGGGCACATACCTGTAGTAGAGGATGACAGTGGTGCAACTTTCTCTGACCAAGCTGGAAACAACTGCAGCTCTGATGATGAGGTTAGCTGTTTTTTTTTTTTTTTTTTTTTTTTTTTGTGAGTTTGTTTTTATATTTTGTTGTGTTTTGTTAATATTGAACACAGCTGCGGCTTTGATGATGAGGTTAGCATTTTATTTATTTATTTATTTATTTATTTATTTATTTATTTATTTTTTATTTGGAAAGAGAAGTTGGACACAGCTACTTTCATTATTTTATTATTTATTCATTTATTATTAGCTGCTAAGCAACAAAGGTGCATATACTGTGTGTGTATATACATATATATATATATATATATATATATATATATATATATAAATATACAAAATACCATATCTAATAAATAATAATCAAAACATTGTATTAGTTTATTACATAGAGTATTTAAATTCACTATAAACATATTTTTAAGCTCTACTGTAAGTGTCATTTTACATGAAAATACATTTTGATTGTATCTATATATAAATGTGCTCTTAATAGTGGATAAGACACATGCCTTTGGTGTGAGAGACCCGGGTTCGAATCCACTGTGAGACACCAATGTGTCCCTGAGCAAGTCACTTAACCCCTAGTTGCTCCAGAGCTGTGCGACCACTGACTTATATAGCAATTGTAAGTCGCTTTGGATAAAAGCGTCAGCTAAATGAATAAATGTAAATGTAGCTGTTAAAAAAAAAAAGGCTCTGCTCTATGGTTAGTTCAGACTGGTGCACAATTCTTCTTCTTCTTCTTGTTCTTCGTCTTCATCATGGTCTTCTGCTCTTCACCCTGTAAAACAACTTGTGGGAAAATTATGAAATTTGGCACATAGATAGAGGACAGTATTAAAGTCAAGTCGTCTTTATTTTTATAGCGCTTTATACAATACAGATAGTTTTAAAGCAACTTTACAGTGATAAACAGGAAAAAATGATTCAATGATGCAAACATAATTCAATACTGCAGTTCTAAAAAGAAAGAAAAGAGTAAATCAGCTGACGTCAATTTGTTCAGTGTTGAACCAGCTCCATTCTAAATATAATCAGTTATTAAATTACAGTCGTTCAATTCAGCTTTAAAGCAGATCTACAGAAAAAAAAGTGATATCATTATCCAGCTCAGTTCAGTTCTCATCCAATATTGTCAGTGCAGTCATGTCAATAATATTATTGATTATTAAGTGTCCCCAATTAAGCAAGTCAGAGGCAACAGTGGCAAGGAAGCCAAAAACCATAAGGTGACAGAATAGGATTTTTTTTTTGGTAGAGACCAAGCTCAGTCGGTTAACAAGTTCTGCTCTGGTTAAACTGAGCATCTTGGGCCCTGTCCCAAATGGCACCCCAAGCATTAGCGGTCTTCAGAGTTCGTACTTTTGTGATGTAACGCTGCTTTGACTGCTGGGAAGAAGTCTACTGTAGAGTTTGCTTCAGTGCGGGTTTGGCAAAAGTGCGGTTTGAGGGCGTATATCAACCGCAAAGGGGGCGCTTGTGAGAACCCTTCTGAAACCTAATATGACAAATGGGACAGCATAT
This sequence comes from Pimephales promelas, assembly GCF_016745375.1. The sequence goes on from NW_024121099.1 coordinate 28,616,250, forward strand.
TTTGTATCTAATGCAAAACATTCATTTTTTATGTGGCTTCAGTGTCCAAATACTTCTTGTTGCCACTGCATAGTTACTGTAACACAGTCTCATTCCAAGAAGTCATATAACTGACGTCTTGGGACGTATTTTGACCATACGTCAACATCCGCCTTTTTAGGGTGCCCTTAAAGGATTAGTTCACTTTTGAAAAAACTTTTGCTGTTAATTTACTCACCCCCATTTCATCCAAGATGTCTATGTCTTTCTTTCCTCAGTCAAAAAAAAATTTAGGTTTTTGATGAAAACATTCCAGGATTTTTCTCCATATAATGGACTTCAATGGGAACCGGATGGTTCAAGGTCCAAAAGACAGTTAATAACTGTTTCAGATGCAGCTTCAAATGTCTTTAAACGATATCAGACGATGAATAAGGGTCTTATCATGCGAAACGATCGGTTATTTCAAAACTTATTCCAAAAATTAAACTTTTCTAAGGACAAATGCTAGCCTTGCTCTATTCTGTGAGGCGCGTTTGCAACGTCACGTATTACGTAATTACGTTCAAAAGGTCACGGGTGACGTAGCCGAAAGTACAGAGTCAGTGTTTACAAGTTGAACGCATAGGTTGAACGTGCAAACTAGCTCAAACACCGTTAACAAAAAAAGGAATTAAAAGGAAAAACAACGATGTCGGACGATTTTGATTCTGTACTTCCGGCTACGTCGCCCGTGACCTTTTGAACGTAATTACGTATTACATGACGTTACAAACGCGCTTCAGAGAATATAGCAAGGCTAGCATTTGTCCTTAAAAAAGTTACATTTTTGGAATAAGTTTTGAAATAACCGATCGTTTCGCATGATAAGACCCTTATTCATCGTCTGGTGTCGTTTAAAGACATTTGAAGCTGCATCTGAAACTGTTATTAACACTATCTTTTGGACCTTGAACCATCCGGTTCCCATTGAAGTCCATTATATGGCGAAAAATCCTGGAATGTTTTCATCAAAAACCTAAATTTCTTTTCGAATGAGGAAAGAAAGACATGGACATCTTGGATGACATGAGGGTGAGTAAATTATCAGCAAAAGTTTTTTCAAAAGTGAACTAATCCTTTAAATGTCGGTTACATGACGATCCCGGGCCGTCATACAACTGACGCTTTACCTTTAACGTCGGTTAGGTGACGGGGTAGGTTTAGGGGTAGGTTTAGGTCTGGGGTAGGGTTAGGATCCGATAACGTCATCTAACCGACGTTTAAGGGTACCCTAAAAAGGCGGATGTTGACGTATGGTCAAAAGACGTCCCAAGACGTCAGTTATGTGATGTACAGTATATCTCTTTCATTGACATATTGCATGCAAGATTACCCAAACAGTGTCAAAGCATAAATCTTTCATCTGAATCACTGCGATAGAACATTACACGTAACACAACAGTAAAATAATAAAAAGAGGGTAGCTGTCAGTTTTAGAAACCCCAGAGGCAACAAAGGAGCAACACTTGTTTGCTCTTCAAGGTGAGCTTGTGGCGACAATATATTGTATGAAGAGTCATTGCAGTGAGGAATTTTGTAGCATTTCCTATTAGTACATCTTGATGGGTAAAGTCATAGGCTTGGTATGACAATTGTGTTGATGGAGTGCTCATGTGTATTTTCCTTCAGGGGCCGACTCAAAGGGACACATCTGTACCGCATGTCTATCTGCCAAAAAAACGTTCCCCAAGACCAATGTGCCATCCATCTGTGTCATCTGGTGTCTACAAAATGGCTGAGTCAGTTTTACAGAAGGACTCTGAGTTTGGCTCTGATGGTGGAGGACACAAGGATCTGTTATCCCAGGTAAACGCACTACACACTAAGTTTGTTTTCTAAGAACTTTTTGATAATTATGAGCAAAATTACAGATTATTAGATTAAATACATGAATGTTGCCACAATCTATTTTTTTTAATATATATTTTTAAGGTGACCAATGAAGATATAATAATGGCCCATGGATATAGCTTGACTCCGATTCAGAGGGCTGAAAGGACATCCCGTCAGACCAAAACCATTCGAACCATTCAAGGCCTGTCACTACTTGCAACCTGGACACCTAAAAAAGAGTATAAAAGATCTAAAATATGACACTCAAGCCATACTTATTAAATGCATTTAGTTGCATTCAATAAACTATCATAGAAAATATAATTTGTTCTTAAACGAAGCAGGATCTTTATTTTTTATCATTGACATTTTGATGATTTTTAGTGTACATAGGCGTCCCCACAGGTATAGTTCATCACATTAACTATGAACATATTCCACTAACCTATACAAGCACATTGCATCATTTAAAACCTAACAAATACATTTTTTTGTGAAAATATGCTAATGCTATCCTTTGTAAAAAAAATAAATAAAAAAATAAAAATAAAATTATTATTATTATTATTATTACTCAATATAGAAATATACTTCACATTCGGTTTGGACAAAGTACATTCTATTAATGTTTTCTGACCATTAATAGCATGTAATAATTAAATTAAAATGTATCATAGATAAACTTTTAAATTAAATAAATTTTTTCTAAAACACTTTTCCTCAAATTAGTTTAAACTGTCTTTATATACCTACTCTGAAAAGGTGAGTATAAAAATCGAGTGTCTGTAGTCCTCTCAGGGCTACAATAAACACAGCTACTTATTCCATTCGGAATTAATTAAATGATTGGCTGGGCGACTGTCACTCTCCCTCGCTACCATGGCTACCACCCCTGCTGCTACAGGACCTGCACGGATGCACTCGGTTGACCAGCTCGTTACCGAATCAAACTCAATAGGAGCTGGACGTGTTTACCAGCGCCGAGCGGAGAGGAGTACAGCGCATGTAGTGACATCATGTCAGAATCTGTAACTACTTAACTTTATCATTATGAATATAAACAACTAACATGGCTCTTAGTACTCACTATCAAGCTAGCATATCGATACTAGTAAAGTTTAAAATATATTGAGTTTGATTAGGTAACGCGCTAGTAACCTAACAAGGCAAAGCTAAAAACAGGTTGCATTGATACACGTTTTCCCGTTACCATCAGTTTCACTGTGATGAAGGTGAGTTTCGTGTAAGATTCATAACATATACAGTGTTTTACATGTAAAAGCTTCCACGATGAGAGCCTCTCCTCTTCCGAAATGAGCTAGTCAACCGAGTGCGCGCATGTGGGCAGGTGCTGTAGCAGAAACGGTAGCGAGGGAGAGTGACAGTCACCTAGCCAATCATTTCATTCGTTCAGAATGGAATAAGTAACTGTGTTTATTGCAGCCCTGAGAGGACTATTAGACATTCGATTTTTATACTCTCCTTTTCAGAGTACTTACATTTCGAATATGTATTGGTAAATAAAGACCGTTTAAACAAATTTGGGGAGAAGTGTTTTAGAAAAAACCTGCCTACCCTGCCTTTAAATGCAGTTAGTTGACCTAAATATACATTAAAATAAACATATTTTAAAGCATCACAATAGATTATGAAAACATAATGATTTGTAATACACTTTAATTTTAATGCACTTTAAAGTAAAACAAATTAAAAGTAAACATTAAATGTGCAAGTACTTTGCAAAGCAATCATGAAAGTGTACTCTCTTTAAGTACACTTAAGTGGCATTCTGTACAGTTTTAAGAATATATATATACTACAAGTACACATTCAACACAATTAAGCACATTTCTTTTGGTCATGGTCCTTTCAAATTGATGTAGTTTCGATGATTTGCATACAACACAATGGCATTCAGAAATTTTTAAGTAAGACGTCAATGTCCAAATACTTTTGAGGCTGCTATATACTTAGTTCTATGCATCATGACTAATCTATGTGTTGATATATTGGCATGTTCCACTTGCTATCAGCATGTCAATCTCTCAACGCGTCACTAGCGGAAGAGCGCAGAGGGTGGCCTTGGGCCCAAATGATCATCTAGTTTCACGCTACCTGAGAAGAGCGTCCAAAAGCTGTCATCAGCTCCCCCTCAGCTCTATTTAGGGAGCAGTAACACAGCGAGTAATTGCCCCGTCACTTACTCCACTCATCTGTGCTGCGGGTCTGTCTGGAGCCAGCGCACCCACGCATCCCTCCTCCCAACCTCTCCAGCACTCACCTGAGAGCTGATAACGCAAGATTTACTACCTGCACGGCTGGACTCGCGCCACTCCCTCGCTCTTGAAAAAGGCCCTTTTAATTACTAGCTTTTTCCAGTCACGAGGGTCACTGAAAGGTTCCTGTTGGACGCGGTTGAGAGGGTTTATATGAGAGCCGCCTGCCTACGGGGTAGATGGATAGCGGGGCAGGTTGAAGGTTCCTCCTTGCGGTTCAGGAATGTTTCTGTTCAGCGCAGGTAGGGCCAGTGACTTTGGTGTGACCTTCTAGGTCTTTCGTTGAGGCTTAACCGTGCCAGAGTGGGGTGATAAATCTAGCTTGTCACGGGCCTTAGTGAACGAAACGTACCCAATAAATTGGCGCTGTCAGTGGAGCCGTGGGGACGTGGGTGGCGGAGGGCCTCTCCTGCCTGTCTGCAGTTCGCGGAACACAAAGAGCCCACACACAAAGTCAGTTCTGAGGTCGTTTCTCCCGCTGTCTACAGTTCAAACAGTGGTGTGAAGTTATGGCAGAGACGATCTGTGCAAATAGACTGACGCATCATCTTTTTATGGCAGAACATAGGGCCTATATCACATCGACTTGGCACCCAAAATGGTTTACGTTTGAGGTCCAAGAAATGTTCCCGTGAGACCCTAATATTAGATTGATAGACATGTCAGTAATGAAAAAGTGTGAGACCACTGATGAAAAGGCTTCTATTTTTATTTTATTTATTATTATTCTGATTCTGATTCAGAAAACCTAAGATGCCATGCCATATGAATGTCTGTCTTGTTTTCTTCTGATCACATGATCATGAACACTTAACTGTACATAACTCAGCATTATCTCGTCAGCCACGAACCATGATATATACGTTTGGGGTTGGGAAGATATTTTAATGTTTTTGAAAGAAGTCTCTTACGCCTACCAAGGCTGCATTTATTTGACCATTCAATAAAACAGTAAAAATGGTACTGTAACAATTTAAAGTCACTGTTAAAATGTAATTTATTCCTGTGACGCAAAGCTGAATTTTCAGAATTATTACTCCAGTCTTCAGTGTCACATGATCCTTCAGAAATCATTCTAATATGATGGTTTGCTGCTTAAGAAACGTTTCTTATTATTATCAATGTTGAAAACCGTTGTGCTGCTTAATATTTTTGTGGAAACTGGTAATTTGAAGAACAGAAAGGAAAAAAAAATCTGTATTTGTTTAAAATAGAATTATTTTGTAACATTATAAATGTCTTTACTGTCAGTTCAATTTTATATATATATATATATATATATACAACTACCGGTCAAAAGTTTTAGATCGGTAAGATTTTTTTATGTTTTTAAAAGAAGTCTCTTCTGCTCACCAAAACTGTAATTATTTGATAAAAAATACAAAAAACACAGTAATATTGTGAAATATTATTACAATTTAAAACACTGGTTTTCTATGTGAATATATAGTGAAGTGTAATTTATTCCTGTGATCAAAGCTGAATTTTACAACATCATTACTCCAGTCTTCAGTGTCACATGATCCTACAGAAATTATTATAATATGATGCTCAAGAAACATTTTATTATCCATGTTGAAAACAGGTTTTTTTTTTTTTTACATTTTTATTTCAGGATTGTTTTATGAATAGAAAGTTCAAAAGAACAGAACTGATCTGAAATGGAAAGCTTTTTGTAACATTAATCACTACCATTCAAAAGTTTGGGGTCAGTAAGAATTTATTTTTTTTATTTTTTGGGGGAAAGAAATTAGAAAATACTTTTATTTATCAAGGATGAGTTAAATTGATCAAAAGTTACAGTAAAGACATGTATAATGTTAGAAAAGATTATATTTTAAATAAATGCTGTTCTTTTGAACTTTCTATTCATCATAGAATTTTGGGGGGGAAATGGTACACGACTGTTTTCAACATTTAAAAAATAATCATTTATGCTTTTTGAGCATAAAATCAGCATATTAGAATGATTTCTGAATGATCATGTGACACTGAAAACTGATGTGTAATCAGCAACAATAATGATGTTGAAAAATTAGCTTTCAAATTACATTTTAAAATATATTAAAATAGAAAACAGTCATTTTAAATTGTCATAATATTTCACAATATTACTGTTTGTCATTTTTTCATCAAATAATGCAGCCTTGGTGAGCTGAAGAAACTTCATTTAACACATAAAAAATCTTACTGATCTAAAACTTTTGACCGGTAGTGAATATATACATAAAAAACAGTAGTAAAGCATTACACCTTAGGTTTTCTGTATTTTAAAGAAAATCAAATAAAAAATGTTTCCCTCTGATTGTTTGTTCTGTCAAACAAACACACAGTGCAGAGGGCTATAAAACCATCCACCATTGGTGTACCACTCCTGCCAGTCAAGTCGTGCCTGTTGAGCTCCAACTTGCTTCTAAAATCTGCCACACTCAAAAACTGATCCCTGCAACAGCACAGTTTAACCAGCAGAGGGAAGCACTTGGACATATATCTATACATCCTGACATACAGAGGTATAAGCCTGGCTCTTTTTATTTCTATTAGAGTGATTCTCATTAAAGCTCATTGATTATAAATTCAGGTCACTATTTATAATCTGACTCGTTTAAACTCTTCACCTGTTTGAGTCCCTCTTAAAATGTATTTCTGTCGTGATGGCGTATCATTAATGCTGTAATACTCATTGTAGGCTGGTGTGTGAAGGTGTTCCTGTTGATTCTACTGGGGTTTCAGCACAGACAGACTGTGCTTCCCACATACCTAAACAGACGTCAGATATTCTGGAGGACTGGCAGAAAATAGCTGATTATTACGTGGAGAGACCAAGGATTATGATGTGTGGACATGCTGTAAGAAAAATCTATTGTTTTATGACTCACCGGCAGTGACTTTCATCAAAGTGACTAGTGACAACTCAATCTTTTTAAAAACAAGGCTCTGGTTTTAAGGAAGTACATGAAAACAGAGGCTGTGATTTATGATTAGATAATTATGATATTCAGTGCATTATCAAATATGTAATAAACTATTAGTTAAAACTGACTTTTTATGTCTGTGATCTTCCTTGAATAGTTTATATATAAAACTATAATACAGTTTTAAACAGTTGTTTGTTGTTTCAAACACCTAATAAACCTGGGGTGTTTGTCCCAGGGTACTGGAAATATTTGGTCACTAGATGGCATTAGACGCACATTATTTTTCCCAATAGAATTAACGGATGAAAGAAAGATTTTCATATTTTTTATTGTTCAAGCTGGGTCATTAAATGTAGACTGTTGAATAAATTTCACTTTAGGCCACCTGAATTATTTGATAACAGCTCCTTCCAACATCCAATTATTGTATTCATTTCTCATAGGCAACACTGTGTCCCTTTGAGCTCAGAATGTTCTGGAACCCAGCACCTCCTAAATTCATCTGTGCTCCCTGTGTTATGAAAGACACACTTTTCCCCAAATACCAGGTACAGAAGCACCATTACCAGAGAGAAATCTGTTTCCTTCTCAGTGTGCTTTTTTTCTGCAGAAATCACTGCATGCCTCCCCCATCATCTGCCTGCTTTAACACTGTATTTAGAGAAGAGCCTATAGCAGCTCTATTTCTCTCTGTTAGCATCTTGATTTGAATACAATTCTCTTGTAAGCTCATAATATAAGAAAAACTTTATAAAATAAAGAGCATGGCGAAAATTATGCGCGTGGTATTAACGTCTGTAATTCACATGAATTATAGTTATTACTATTGCCTCAAAGATATTTCCTTTTAGCTTGTTCATGCTGGTAATATTAAATTCCTTATGTTACCTTCTAATATGAAAAAATGCTAGCATAAAAAGTGAATTCCAATGTAATACATTTTTAAGCAAGTTTTTCTTTATTACATTTTGTGTCCTTAGGTAACTCAGCCAGACCTGTGCAAAGAGAATCTGTTGAATCTTTTGGACGAGCACCACGTGGCGGAGACAGTTAACCATGTGATGAATGCAGAACAGATTACTTCTGAGGTCTGTTTATTGAATTAACCTTAAATTAGTTTAAGGTGAAAATTCTCCAAATTCCTGTATGTAGCATACTTATGTTATGTAACACCATGCAGCTCTTTATGAACACGATATTCTGATATATATATATATATATATATATATATGAAGAGTTCAGATGCAAAAGCCTCTAAGTGCCATTTGAGATTTTCTTCTAGAATGATAATTTTTATCAAGCTTGTATATTTAAGTTCAGTGATTTCACTTAAATGGCAATGATAATTACCTATTAATTGTTATTTAAGTGAAATTACTGAACTTAAATATACAAGTTTGATAAAAATCATCATTAAAGAAGAAAATTTCAAATGGCATTTAGAGGCTTTTGCATATGAACTCTTCATATATATGTATATATATTATTATTAGTGTTTTATTATTAGTGTAGTGTTTCAATGTAATTTCAATACCATTGAAAGTTTGGGGTCAGTCAGATTTTTTTTTTTTTTTATTAAGACTTCATATGTCACCACTGGTTGCAAATGAAGTTGAAACTGGATCAAAATGCAGCAGTTTTCAAAATGTATTTTAACTGAACTCAGGGTACTCAAGACAGAGAACAGAACAACCACATAAAAGCAACAATAACGGACAACTGAAATAAACTAAACACAGGGCTTAAATATACACTAATCAAAAAAATTAGACACAGCTGCACATAATAATCAGTCAATGAATAACCAACGTAACTAACAGGAAATTGAACCAAATGTGAAAAACCAAAACATACAAAGAGCAGATAACACGTACCATATATATGTGTGTGTGTGTGTGTGTGTGTGTTTATTTATTTTTTAAATACACAAATAATATATATATATATATATATATATATTATATATATATATAATTACATTTACATTTATTCATTTAGCTGACGCTTTTATCCAAAGCGACTTACAATTGCTACATATGTCAGAGGTGGCACGCCTCTGGAGCAACTAGGGGTTAAGTGTCTTGCTCAGAGATACACTGTACAGTATATGGGTCAGTGACGTTTTAGAATTTCAAAACAGTAAAAAAATAAAAATGAATGGACAAATCAAATATGGCATTTTTTGTGTAAATCTTTGTGTATATTTTTGTTTTTTATTAGTGCCCTTTAAAATAAAAAAAATAACAACATATGACATTTTAATGTTTCTTTGTATACAGTCCTTGAAAATGTCATAAGGTAACATATTGAACATATATATACATATATATACAGTAAAAATAGTAATATTATATAATATATACTCGGAGTTAAAGCAGTTATATTGTTAAGGAATATTATAATATTTGCATAATACATATTTGTATTGTTGAAAACAATTTATTTAGTTTTTGATGCAGTATATAATCTCACAATGCAGAACACTGCTTGAAATGTCATCTATATATTTATCATCTTACTGTACATAAAAAAGGAAGAAAACAAGATAAGAAAGATTTTGTTATTTGCATTCATGTCACTTCAGTGAGTTCTCAAGAGAGTTTTCAGAATACAATTGTGTTGGACATTCTCTAAAAATTTGGCCTTGTCCCCAGGAAAATGTCTCGCCTATTGAGTGTAAGTCTGTGGCAGACTTCAGAACAACAGCCTCACTGACTCTCTCTGGGTTCATCTCAACAGAACAGGTTAAAAACCTTTCCTTTTTTTGTTTGTTTGTTTGTTTGTTTGTTGAAGAATTATTTCATAAATTCCCAGTAATTTCTATTGGTTAGCCTTGTTTATTTTAATGTAAAGCTAGAGTCTCAGTAATATAACAACAGTAGCCTACTCTTTCCTGTTACTTTGGCTGTGGCATTTTAGCATTGAGAAATTTTGATATTCTTCCAAGACACCGTTCTGTGTTTATATTATATATAAGGTACCTAAAACCGTTTTTATTCTTTTTACTGTAATATTTGGAAACAAGCAGCTCAGTGCAACCAGAATTTCATCTCTTGCAATATCCTGTCTCCCCCCTGGGTTTCAGACCAGACGGCCTTGTTCTGCCCCGCACTTAACCCCAGATCTTGAGCCTCATCTTCAGCTGCAGTCTGACTTCACCAGCCTTTCCCAGGAGCTGGAGCATGTGCGGTGGCAGTGGCAGCAGAACACAATCTGTGCAGCTCTGGCCAGAGAATCCCCATCCAATGCCAAACAGGCAAAGCCCCAGGAGGTTCACACAGAGCCCAACTCATCAGAGTGGCCCCGCCAGACCCCAAACCACAGAAGGAACCCACACAAAGGCAAAGAGAGGGGAAGGGTATCCTGTTCCAAACGCAGGGCCACGAAGAGAGGAAAGACACGCAGCTCTGTTAAAACGGCATACTTTTGGAAAAAACTGAGAGAGCCACCAAGGACACTAACAAGGTTTTACTTTTGTTCCAAAAACAATTCCAAAACAAGACCAAAACATGAAATTGCATGTAAACCCATGACATAAAATATTTTCTCACAGCCTTTTTATGATGTAATGCATCTTGTATCTCATAAATATTCATCTTTCTTGAATTTTTGTAAGTCTGCTACATGTAATGTCTGCATTAATAATGTGTTTATCTTTTTTTTTTTAATCTAAAAGGAGCGAGTCTCTGTGTCAGATACCACGGGAGTCTAAAACTTCCAAAGGGCAAGTTTCACCCCGCCTCTGCCTCAGTCTGCCTATGCTCCTAGATTTTGAGAGCTTTGCCACAGATCGTGGTGGAATACCTGACACTACATCACCCAGAGAGTGGGTTAGAGACACATGGGACGCCTGGTTCGACGAGGTTTTTCCTCCTCTGGAAAATGTTCAGAGCTCAAGCTCTCTCCCTGCTGGTCTGGAGGAGAATCAGCTTCCACAGGACGAGATCCAGAATCTGGACAAAGTTGATGTGTCTGAGGTTTTGGACAATGGTCTCACTACAGCTGATTTGGAGCATGAAGTGGCCAAGCTGACCCAAACTTTGAATGAACGTGGAAACCACGGTGCCTTCGACCGGTGTCGACGTGGAGCGCTTTACATTAAACTTGGTTATCTCAACCAGGCCCTTGAAGATCTCAATGCTGTAAGACTTTTTTTTTTTTAAATTAGTAATGCAAGCTAAGATAAACATCACTAATACTGATTCTCATAAGATTTTATTCAGTGTTTGTTCATTATTAAATGGTTCATTTCAGAAATCATTATCCAAGCCAGAATAGAACATTCTGCTAATGCAAGCTGATTTTCCGCTTAGTTTGTCTTGTACTAATGATCGATCTGTTGTTTTTCTGTTTTTAAAGGCCATCTCCCTGGAGCCCCATTTACTGGATGCCTTCTGGCACAGGCACAGCATATACCTGCTGAGAAACGACCCCGATAGAGCTTTGGACGATCTAAACGTCATCGTTAAAAACAACAAGAAGCATGCAGGTGTGCGCACGAGTCTCCTTTCATTACCAGACAGCAGGAGAGACGAGATTCTGATTCAATAATAATGTCTGACTTCTGTATTGGACAAAACAGAACCTGTACGGTTAAAGGGCGTGTATAAAAATATAGACATACTCCAACGTTATAGCAATGCTAAGCTTCCCCCCTGTTCGCACAGACCAAAGTAAGTTCCTTCAGAGGTTATTATTGTTAAATAAACCTAAAATATTTTTGTTAATTGAAATAAAGCTAAAATAAAATATTAATATTAGATGAAAAAATGTCATTTACAGAAAATTTGAAATGCTGGCTTGACAACTGAAATAAGTTAACTAAACTTAAGTTAGGTTAGCACTAAACTTACTAAATGGAATGAAATGAAAAACTGAAATGAAAATAAATGAAACAAAATGTAGTATTAATATTAATTATAAAAATGTAAATAATACTAAAATAACACAGATTCAGAATTTGTCATGATCATGAAATCCATGAGCACATTAACATATGACTGCCCACATTATAATATGGCTACGTTCACATTGTCAGGTTTTACAGCTTTTGATTTACTACTGCATTGGCTTACTGGTGTTTCGAAAAGTCCCAGTAACACAGCAACTTACCGTAGTGTCTCGGATACTGTCTGTATGAACGTGGTACGGGAGTCGAGCCTGTATCCTCTGACCAGTATCCATAGCAACAGTATCAAACATGGCGACATCTATGAAACTGAAAAGTATTATCATTTTTGACACGACAAGAGTCCAACCAAGCTGCGAGTTCATAGTCAAATCTTCATTAAACGACTGCAGTTTTGAAAATGTACGCGTGTGAGTTTGGTTATAGAATATATTAACACTCCCATAAATAATTGAACTGTCTGTGACTGTGAACACAACCATATTAAGGACTCAAATACAGGACTGCCAACCGCATTCTGCTGCTGTGTGAATGTGGCCTATAAATTAGCAGTAATATAAGTTATTCAGTATTTGTCAGCCTAGCCCTGCAGCAAAAGCCCACAAAGGTAAAGGTCAGAGAAAGGATGTAAAGTGACCATGTAAAAGTAAATTATTATATTTTTTTGGTGCACAAAACTTTCTTCAGAACAAAGTGTTGAAGCTCATGACTAATGCCAATTGTGTTCCAGACGCCTTCATGTCTAAAGCAGAAATCTACAAACAAAGAGGGGAAACTGCACTGGCTGCATTCAGCTACACCCAAGTCATCAAAGTCAAGCCAGATGATGCAGAGATATACTTTAAAAGGGCAAAGATGTATGAGAAGATGGGCGAAGTACCGCTGGCCATGGAAGACTACGCCAAAGTAAGCCCTATGAATCAATATAAATACTGTAAATTTAAATTTACAGTAGGAAATACCAGTGCTTAGAAGGTGATGTTGATAGACCAATCACAATTGACTATGCAAATATTATTTACATTATTTTCTGCCAGGAAGATTTTGAGCATTAATTGTCACTAGTGTGGTAATTTACCTTGGTTACATTTGTCCTTATCTTCTGAGATTAAATAGTTTATCTACAATACTATAACTTTCAGAAGTCAAAACTTCTTTCATTCTCCAAATACCACAAATTAAAACTTAGCCTTAGAAACATCAATGAGTTATGAAATTTAAAGTGCATTTTTTATAGTGCAATACTTTTATCTTTAAAACACATTTACATTCCTGAAAAGCCTATTCAATGTCCAGAAATTTGACATAAAAAATAACACGAGGCTGGACAGTTGCATTTTCTTGATTTTTATCTGTTTTATGTTTTATTAATTAATTTATTTGTTTGTCATCCTTTTTATATTCTGACCTGTAAAGGACTTTTACACAGTATATGAAAGGTGCTGTACAAATTAATTGTATTATAAAATCATAATAAATATTATAAGTATTATTAAAATGTATTTTTATATTATTCTAAAGCATCTGAAGAATACCGTCAAGAGTTGTTAAACTGTTAAACAGCTGTTCCTGGCTGTGTGTAGCACCTGTGTTTCCTTTTTGCAGTCTGATATTCGCAGTTTTTCATTTCATATTGACACATTTCAGCATTAATTATTTTGTGAACCTTGTCAGAAAGTGATACAGGTTTCACAAAAGGCTGTTTTCAAAAGATGGGAGGGTTAAAATCACCCATAGGCAAGAGAACTGGAATTTGAAGGGGATGTTTCTTAAAAGCACAGCACAAAAAAAAAAAGAGCAGCTTAATGGTCTGTTTAATTCTAGGGGTCAGAGAGAAGGTGGAAAATGGTTTTGAAAAAAAAAAATAACTAAACTAAAAACACGAAAGCATTTGAGGTCTGTTCATTTGAGTCTGTTCATTATTTGTGCTTCAAGTACTGTTTTATGTATTATTGTATGCACACTTTAAGGGCTAAATTTGTCTTGGCGGACAGAATTAGTCAATTTTACTGTTTGCACTCTAAATATGAATAGTTCACAAATGAGCACTGGTATTGATGATTATAGACCGTTGTTCTAAATAGCTGCATAATTGCCTCAATGATTGCAGTATACATGAAACATGGGAGATTTCAAAATAAACCCTTTTTGACCTCCAGACCTTCACTATCGACTCAACAAGGACAGATGCAATGATGGCCCATGGAATACATCACTTCAACAGCTCCAAATGGATGGTGGCCTTGGAAGACTTTACCTTACTGCTAAAGCAAGAACCTGGGAATGCTATAGCCAGGTCAGTATTATTATGAGCATTATTTACAGGGGGGCACATAACTGGTGCCCATGTGTGGTTAAAAATAAACAAGCATCAGAAAACATGGAGGGAAGCTCTTCTGAGGACACGCTCAGAAAAAAAGGTAAAAAAGCTGTCACTGGGGCGGTTCCTTTTCAAAAGGTACACTTTTGTACCTAAAGGGTGCATATTGGCTACCTTCATGGTGCATATTTGTACAATTATGGTACCAATATGCACCCTTTAGGTACAAAAGTGTACCTTTTGAAAAGGAACCGCCCCAGTGACAGCTTTTGTACCTTTTTTCTGACAGTGTACCAACATTTCATGGTATGGCACACATGGGATTCGGGGACTAAATCCTCAGTTTAACCATCATGGAGTGAAAGTTTATCATTTGAACGTGTTTTGTCTTGCCAATTTACACATTCAAACGATTTTTAACGCAGAAGAAGAGACGAAAATCGGGACTTATGTGCTGTTATCTGTGCGCATAGACTTTTACACGCAAAAAGAGAGAGAAGCATTTCAGACAGCGCTCAAACACCAAATTGATTCGTCTTTCGCGTTTACTTGTGCTTGAACGGATACACAAAGTTAAGTGAACAGTTGAGAAAGAAACTGGATCTTTCTTCATCAGTGTATTTTAGTGTATTAAAGTGCAAGTTCACCTATTTTCAACCCATGTTGTTACAGTGTTAGTAGTACATGTAAAAAAACAATGTTTACTCTTTCACCATGTTACCTGGAATGAGAAATTACCATTTATTTTGTCAGCAAAAGTTTTGCATCATTTTGACAGCTCCGGGGCTTTTGTGAAAACTACAGATGGATAACACTTAGGCCCCGCCCACACTACTGCGTTTTCGTTTAAAAACGGAGAATTAAAACGAATACAATCTCCGTCCACACCAGCGCTTTATCTGCGTATTAGAAATGATCTCCGTCCACATTAAAACGACTGAAAACGTGGATCACTTGACCATTCACCAACACTGGGCATGCACGTGCCGGTGTAAACAGTGATTGACGAATCAGGGAAGGATACGTCATGACTGATAACGTCAGCCTCTGCGTCAGCGTTTCTGAACTCCTCCGTTTTGTCTCGTCCACACTAAAACGCCCTCCGGAGATTCAAAATGCAAAACGCAGCTGCAGCGTTTCTAAACTTCTCCGTTTAGGTCTTCGTTTTTCCCGTTTTAGTCTGGACGGGAGGTGCAAACATAGCAAAAGGTCTCCGTTTTTAAACGAAAACGCAGTAGTGTGGACAGGGCCTTACTGTAAGAGTTGACTTGGTTTTTTTTTTAAACTGAAAATGGCATCGTACTTTTTCTTCTCTTTAAAGTGGATTTTGCTAAAAATTAAACAATATGGCAACTGCCTTCTTACTTTTAGGTGACAGCATGAGCATTTGCTTCTGGGGGTTGGGCAGAAGATGCTCTCTGTTTGGACATTGTATTCGTACCAGTTTGAAATAGAGGATTTTCAAATGATCCATTGTAGTATTCTCTCTATATGTATGATTTTTGCAGCCTTTATTCACTGCCTACAATGCACTGAATCCTTCACTGGAGACCGAAAATAACTCACTCCTGTTAAACCTTTACTCTTTGAATTCCTGAACCCGGGAACAACACAAGTCAACAAAGTCATGGTCAAAAACTAAAAGTTTGCTGCGAAGTATTTCCTACTCAAGCAAGGTTATGTTTGACTCTGGTCGAGCTGAAGCGTTTTTAGTGGTGAATTACCCCTTTGTTTGCCACTAGATATAATTACCTTACATCTATGTTGATGTGTAAATCCAATTATATTGTTTTCACTCAATGCAGAACATACAGAGGAAGGATCTATTCCAAGCTGGGTCACTTTGAGAAGTCTATCGAGGACTTTTCTCTGGCTGTGCACTGGGATCCCAGTGATTGGTTGGCGTTTTACCACAGAGGCTGTCTGCTGAGGAAGATAATGCCTGTTGAGGCCTTAAGAGATCTCAGTACATCTGGTAATGCACTTGCTTGTTATATACTACATGAAAATGTTCACAGTTCTTTCACAGTTTCTCTATATAAAGATACTGTACCAACATTTTGAGAGCCTTGATGCAAACTGTTACCCATGGGCATTTTTAAGTTAAGTTCTGGCACTTTATGTTGAGAATACAGCAGGAAAGGCAATTTTACAAATGGTTTGTTCAACACTTAATTTAAATTTGAAATTTACACATTTTTTCCAGGAAGCCCATAGGAAAGAAAATCCATTTCTTTAATATCTCGGTTTCTTCTAAACAGCTCAGTTTTTCTCAGTAATTTAGATATGTGTCCCTTCTGGAGCCGAACAACAAAATATCTCAGGCTGTGCTCAGATTTGGCATGATTTGAAGTTTCCATTGAAAAGTCAACATTTCAAAATGAATATACACATTTCACACTTAAATTATCTGAACTATGCCATCCAGATCTATTTTATATTTCTATCTATTATAACTCAAACTGTATGTCAAAAAAAAAAAAAAAACATTTGGGAAACAACAGACAAAGCTGATAATGTCCAAATTTGGGCAGCCGGATGTTCATAGTCTCATATACATGCAGATTTCTGAATGACCCATTTTTTGTTTTTAGCCTAGATTTCATAAATAGTCTGGGGAGGGAAATCCTGTTTTCTGTGATATGTCTTTGATCTAAATCTTTAAATGAAGACTTTCTACACACAATTAAACACAATCAATTGGGCCATTCTTTTAACATCTCATCACAAACAGCTTCATCTGTTGAAGCAGTCATATGAGGATGTTGATATCACTACTCAACCAATTAGAGCCATGTATTTTGCAACTGTAATTTGCTTCTTTGATCTCTGAAGCCTGCAGGAATATTTTGTCCGTGTTGTCTCCTGCAAACTGAACAGCTTCATGAAGTGAAGTGTTCCACACTGCCTACCTAAGCACTTTGTGCAGTGTAACAGGATCGGATCGTAGGCGTGAGTAGAGTTTCGGCACTGAGCCTGTTTTTGCGACACATGGCATTCAGAAAATGCACTTTAAGCCAATTTATCAACACGATCTTCTGCAGTATATGAAGCAGTATAAAATAGCAAACCAGTTGTCAGGCTTGATGCAAGTTCCACATGTTGACAAACTAGCAGCACGTTGGATTCCATTCCATGTGGATTAATGACCATTTTGAAGTACAGTAAATGTAAATTTCAATGTTAATCAAGCTTGTAATCTCAAAGAGAAACTCCCAATAACTATAGACCCTTTTTCAGTTGGTAAACATGGTGACGTTTTTTTTTGTGGGCGGAGCTTAGGTGGAGGCAGAACGATCCCTCTGGCTGCTTCACTAACGCTAGTTAGCAAGTATTGTTAGCTTGTTTTTTAATAATGACTGGGGAAAATCCGATTTTATCTTAATGTGTAAGGTCACTCAGTGTCCAGGACCGTGATTGTTATTTCCAAAAGTTATTTTTAACGGACGGAATCAGATTGGCCGACCCGTAGCCGCCTACACGCTCACTCATGGACGATCTGACAGGATTAACGTTACTTTACCTCGGTTGAGTGGCCTGACTTCTACACCTACCTTATAGAGAAACCGATCGTAAAGAGAAACTGAGGGCATATATGTAAATCTTTAGATGCCTATATGTTCCTGTACAAGACTCGTGTGTACGATCCGCAGTTCTGCCGAGACGACGACAATGTAAAGAGTGACATTACGGTGCGATTTTAATGATGATAATATTTTCTAGAAATAAAAATTCTAGATACAGCATATTCATTTTTCATCAATTCTTGCACCAAACAACACAACAAGATGACATTTAATAATAGTAATAATAATTTAAGCTCCTTATTATGTAGCCAAATCTGGGCTGGTTTGTATTGGCCGCCTTCAGTTTTCACTTTGTTTTGCCTCCAGCTAGCGCCGTGACGTAACTGTGACGTCGGCGCAAAAGGGGTTTATATTGCATTTTATTGCAGTTATTAAAAGAAATACTCAAAACAGCAATCCATGAATCACTTTATTTTGTGTATAGAGCAGCGCAGTCTCATCCCATGACGTCATATAACTGACGTCTTGGGACGTCTTTTGACCATACGTCAACATCCGCCTTTTTAGGGTACCCTTAAACGTCGGTTACATGACGATCCCGGGCTGTCATACAACTGACGCTTTACAATTAACGTCAGTTAGGTTGACGGGGTAGGTTTAGGTCTGGGGTAGGGTTAGGATCCGATAACGTCATGTAACTGACGTTTAAGGGTACCCTAAAAAGGCAGATGTTGACGTATGGTCAAAAGACGTCCCACGACGTCAGTTATATGACGTCTTGGGATGAGACTGCGCTGCTCTATACACAAAATAAAGTGATTCATGGATTGCTGTTTTGAGTATTTCTTTTAATAACTGCAATAAAATGCAATATAAACCCCTTTTGCGCCGACGTCACAGTTACGTCACGGCGCTAGCTGGAGGCAAAACAAAGTGAAAACTGGAGGCGGCCAATACAAACCAGCCCAGATTTGGCTACATAATAAGGAGCCTAAATTATTATTACTATTATTAAATGTCATCTTGTTGTGTTGTTTGGTGCAAGAATTGATGAAAAATGAATATGCTGTATCTAGAATTTTTATTTCTAGAAAATATTATCATCATTAAAATTGCACCGTAATGTCACTCTTTACATTGTCGTCGTCTCGGCAGAACTGCGGATCGTACACACGAGTCTTGTACAGGAACATATAGGCATCTAAAGATTTACATATATGCCCTCAGTTTCTCTTTACGATCGGTTTCTCTATAAGGTAGGTGTAGAAGTCAGGCCACTCAACCGAGGTAAAGTAACGTTAATCCTGTCAGATCGTCCATGAGTGAGCGTGTAGGCGGCTACGGGTCGGCCAATCTGATTCCGTCCGTTAAAAATAACTTTTGGAAATAACAATCACGGTCCTGGACACTGAGTGACCTTACACATTAAGATAAAATCGGATTTTCCCCAGTCATTATTAAAAAACAAGCTAACAATACTTGCTAACTAGCGTTAGTGAAGCAGCCAGAGGGATCGTTCTGCCTCCACCTAAGCTCCGCCCACAAAAAAAAACGTCACCATGTTTACCAACTGAAAAAGGGTCTATAGTTATTGGGAGTTTCTCTTTGAGATTACAAGCTTGATTAACATTGAAATTTACATTTACTGTACTTCAAAATGGTCATTAATCCACATGGAATGGAATCCAACGTGCTGCTAGTTTGTCAACATGTGGAACTTGCATCAAGCCTGACAACTGGTTTGCTATTTTATACTGCTTCATATACTGCAGAAGATCGTGTTGATAAATTGGCTTAAAGTGCATTTTCTGAATGCCATGTGTCGCAAAAACAGGCTCAGTGCCGAAACTCTACTCACGCCTACGATCCGATCCTGTTACACTGCACAAAGTGCTTAGGTAGGCAGTGTGGAACACTTCACTTCATGAAGCTGTTCAGTTTGCAGGAGACAACACGGACAAAATATTCCTGCAGGCTTCAGAGATCAAAGAAGCAAATTACAGTTGCAAAATACATGGCTCTAATTGGTTGAGTAGTGATATCAACATCCTCATATGACTGCTTCAACAGATGAAGCTGTTTGTGATGAGATGTTAAAAGAATGGCCCAATTGATTGTGTTTAATTGTGTGTAGAAAGTCTTCATTTAAAGATTTAGATCAAAGACATATCACAGAAAACAGGATTTCCCTCCCCAGACTATTTATGAAATCTAGGCTAAAAACAAAAAAATGGGTCATTCAGAAATCTGCATGTATATGAGACTATGAACATCCGGCTGCCCAAATTTGGACATTATCAGCTTTGTCTGTTGTTTCCCAAATGTTTTTTTTTTTTTTTTTTTTGACATACAGTTTGAGTTATAATAGATAGAAATATAAAATAGATCTGGATGGCATAGTTCAGATAATTTAAGTGTGAAATGTGTATATTCATTTTGAAATGTTGACTTTTCAATGGAAACTTCAAATCATGCCAAATCTGAGCACAGCCTGAGATATTTTGTTGTTCGGCTCCAGAAGGGACACATATCTAAATTACTGAGAAAAACTGAGCTGTTTAGAAGAAACCGAGATATTAAAGAAATGGATTTTCTTTCCTATGGGCTTCCTGGAAAAAATGTGTAAATTTCAAATTTAAATTAAGTGTTGAACAAACCATTTGTAAAATTGCCTTTCCTGCTGTATTCTCAACATAAAGTGCCAGAACTTAACTTAAAAATGCCCATGGGTAACAGTTTGCATCAAGGCTCTCAAAATGTTGGTACAGTATCTTTATATAGAGAAACTGTGAAAGAACTGTGAACATTTTCATGTAGTATATAACAAGCAAGTGCATTACCAGATGTACTGAGATCTCTTAAGGCCTCAACAGGCATTATCTTCCTCAGCAGACAGCCTCTGTGGTAAAACGCCAACCAATCACTGGGATCCCAGTGCACAGCCAGAGAAAAGTCCTCGATAGACTTCTCAAAGTGACCCAGCTTGGAATAGATCCTTCCTCTGTATGTTCTGCATTGAGTGAAAACAATATAATTGGATTTACACATCAACATAGATGTAAGGTAATTATATCTAGTGGCAAACAAAGGGGTAATTCACCACTAAAAACGCTTCAGCTCGACCAGAGTCAAACATAACCTTGCTTGAGTAGGAAATACTTCGCAGCAAACTTTTAGTTTTTGACCATGACTTTGTTGACTTGTGTTGTTCCCGGGTTCAGGAATTCAAAGAGTAAAGGTTTAACAGGAGTGAGTTATTTTCGGTCTCCAGTGAAGGATTCAGTGCATTGTAGGCAGTGAATAAAGGCTGCAAAAATCATACATATAGAGAGAATACTACAATGGATCATTTGAAAATCCTCTATTTCAAACTGGTACGAATACAATGTCCAAACAGAGAGCATCTTCTGCCCAACCCCCAGAAGCAAATGCTCATGCTGTCACCTAAAAGTAAGAAGGCAGTTGCCATATTGTTTAATTTTTAGCAAAATCCACTTTAAAGAGAAGAAAAAGTACGATGCCATTTTCAGTTTAAAAAAAAAACCAAGTCAACTCTTACAGTAAGGCCCTGTCCACACTACTGCGTTTTCGTTTAAAAACGGAGACCTTTTGCTATGTTTGCACCTCCCGTCCAGACTAAAACGGGAAAAACGAAGACCTAAACGGAGAAGTTTAGAAACGCTGCAGCTGCGTTTTGCATTTTGAATCTCCGGAGGGCGTTTTAGTGTGGACGAGACAAAACGGAGGAGTTCAGAAACGCTGACGCAGAGGCTGACGTTATCAGTCATGACGTATCCTTCCCTGATTCGTCAATCACTGTTTACACCGGCACGTGCATGCCCAGTGTTGGTGAATGGTCAAGTGATCCACGTTTTCAGTCGTTTTAATGTGGACGGAGATCATTTCTAATACGCAGATAAAGCGCTGGTGTGGACGGAGATTGTATTCGTTTTAATTCTCCGTTTTTAAACGAAAACGCAGTAGTGTGGGCGGGGCCTAAGTGTTATCCATCTGTAGTTTTCACAAAAGCCCCGGAGCTGTCAAAATGATGCAAAACTTTTGCTGACAAAATAAATGGTAATTTCTCATTCCAGGTAACATGGTGAAAGAGTAAACATTGTTTTTTTACATGTACTACTAACACTGTAACAACATGGGTTGAAAATAGGTGAACTTGCACTTTAATACACTAAAATACACTGATGAAGAAAGATCCAGTTTCTTTCTCAACTGTTCACTTAACTTTGTGTATCCGTTCAAGCACAAGTAAACGCGAAAGACGAATCAATTTGGTGTTTGAGCGCTGTCTGAAATGCTTCTCTCTCTTTTTGCGTGTAAAAGTCTATGCGCACAGATAACAGCACATAAGTCCCAATTTTTGTCTCTTCTTCTGCGTTAAAAATCGTTTGAATGTGTAAATTGGCAAGACAAAACACGTTCAAATGATAAACTTTCACTCCATGATGATTAAACTGAGGATTTAGTCCCCGAATCCCATGTGTGCCATACCATGAAATGTTGGTACACTGTCAGAAAAAAGGTACAAAAGCTGTCACTGGGGCGGTTCCTTTTCAAAAGGTACACTTTTGTACCTAAAGGGTGCATATTGGTACCATAATTGTACAAATATGCACCATGAAGGTAGCCAATATGCACCCTTTAGGTACAAAAGTGTACCTTTTGAAAAGGAACCGCCCCAGTGACAGCTTTTGTACCTTTTTTCTGACAGTGTACCAACATTTCATGGTATGGCACACATGGGATTCGGGGACTAAATCCTCAGTTTAATCATCATGGAGTGAAAGTTTATCATTTGAACGTGTTTTGTCTTGCCAATTTACACATTCAAACGATTTTTAACGCAGAAGAAGAGACGAAAATCGGGACTTATGTGCTGTTATCTGTGCGCATAGACTTTTACACGCAAAAAGAGAGAGAAGCATTTCAGACAGCGCTCAAACACCAAATTGATTCGTCTTTCGCGTTTACTTGTGCTTGAACGGATACACAAAGTTAAGTGAACAGTTGAGAAAGAAACTGGATCTTTCTTCATCAGTGTATTTTAGTGTATTAAAGTGCAAGTTCACCTATTTTCAACCCATGTTGTTACAGTGTTAGTAGTACATGTAAAAAAACAATGTTTACTCTTTCACCATGTTACCTGGAATGAGAAATTACCATTTATTTTGTCAGCAAAAGTTTTGCATCATTTTGACAGCTCCGGGGCTTTTGTGAAAACTACAGATGGATCAGTTATTAACCAAACACTTAGGCCCCGCCCACACTACTGCGTTTTCGTTTAAAAACGGAGAATTAAAACGAATACAATCTCCGTCCACACCAGCGCTTTATCTGCGTATTAGAAATGATCTCCGTCCACATTAAAACGACTGAAAACGTGGATCACTTGACCATTCACCAACACTGGGCATGCACGTGCCGGTGTAAACAGTGATTGACGAATCAGGGAAGGATACGTCATGACTGATAACGTCAGCCTCTGCGTCAGCGTTTCTGAACTCCTCCGTTTTGTCTCGTCCACACTAAAACGCCCTCCGGAGATTCAAAATGCAAAACGCAGCTGCAGCGTTTCTAAACTTCTCCGTTTAGGTCTTCGTTTTTCCCGTTTTAGTCTGGACGGGAGGTGCAAACATAGCAAAAGGTCTCCGTTTTTAAACGAAAACGCAGTAGTGTGGACAGGGCCTTACTGTAAGAGTTGACTTGGTTTTTTTTTTAAACTGAAAATGGCATCGTACTTTTTCTTCTCTTTAAAGTGGATTTTGCTAAAAATTAAACAATATGGCAACTGCCTTCTTACTTTTAGGTGACAGCATGAGCATTTGCTTCTGGGGGTTGGGCAGAAGATGCTCTCTGTTTGGACATTGTATTCGTACCAGTTTGAAATAGAGGATTTTCAAATGATCCATTGTAGTATTCTCTCTATATGTATGATTTTTGCAGCCTTTATTCACTGCCTACAATGCACTGAATCCTTCACTGGAGACCGAAAATAACTCACTCCTGTTAAACCTTTACTCTTTGAATTCCTGAACCCGGGAACAACACAAGTCAACAAAGTCATGGTCAAAAACTAAAAGTTTGCTGCGAAGTATTTCCTACTCAAGCAAGGTTATGTTTGACTCTGGTCGAGCTGAAGCGTTTTTAGTGGTGAATTACCCCTTTGTTTGCCACTAGATATAATTACCTTACATCTATGTTGATGTGTAAATCCAATTATATTGTTTTCACTCAATGCAGAACATACAGAGGAAGGATCTATTCCAAGCTGGGTCACTTTGAGAAGTCTATCGAGGACTTTTCTCTGGCTGTGCACTGGGATCCCAGTGATTGGTTGGCGTTTTACCACAGAGGCTGTCTGCTGAGGAAGATAATGCCTGTTGAGGCCTTAAGAGATCTCAGTACATCTGGTAATGCACTTGCTTGTTATATACTACATGAAAATGTTCACAGTTCTTTCACAGTTTCTCTATATAAAGATACTGTACCAACATTTTGAGAGCCTTGATGCAAACTGTTACCCATGGGCATTTTTAAGTTAAGTTCTGGCACTTTATGTTGAGAATACAGCAGGAAAGGCAATTTTACAAATGGTTTGTTCAACACTTAATTTAAATTTGAAATTTACACATTTTTTCCAGGAAGCCCATAGGAAAGAAAATCCATTTCTTTAATATCTCGGTTTCTTCTAAACAGCTCAGTTTTTCTCAGTAATTTAGATATGTGTCCCTTCTGGAGCCGAACAACAAAATATCTCAGGCTGTGCTCAGATTTGGCATGATTTGAAGTTTCCATTGAAAAGTCAACATTTCAAAATGAATATACACATTTCACACTTAAATTATCTGAACTATGCCATCCAGATCTATTTTATATTTCTATCTATTATAACTCAAACTGTATGTCAAAAAAAAAAAAAAAAAAAACATTTGGGAAACAACAGACAAAGCTGATAATGTCCAAATTTGGGCAGCCGGATGTTCATAGTCTCATATACATGCAGATTTCTGAATGACCCATTTTTTTGTTTTTAGCCTAGATTTCAT
The DNA here is from genome assembly GCF_016745375.1 of Pimephales promelas. The sequence continues at coordinate 28,641,118 of NW_024121099.1, forward strand.
AAATAGTCTGGGGAGGGAAATCCTGTTTTCTGTGATATGTCTTTGATCTAAATCTTTAAATGAAGACTTTCTACACACAATTAAACACAATCAATTGGGCCATTCTTTTAACATCTCATCACAAACAGCTTCATCTGTTGAAGCAGTCATATGAGGATGTTGATATCACTACTCAACCAATTAGAGCCATGTATTTTGCAACTGTAATTTGCTTCTTTGATCTCTGAAGCCTGCAGGAATATTTTGTCCGTGTTGTCTCCTGCAAACTGAACAGCTTCATGAAGTGAAGTGTTCCACACTGCCTACCTAAGCACTTTGTGCAGTGTAACAGGATCGGATCGTAGGCGTGAGTAGAGTTTCGGCACTGAGCCTGTTTTTGCGACACATGGCATTCAGAAAATGCACTTTAAGCCAATTTATCAACACGATCTTCTGCAGTATATGAAGCAGTATAAAATAGCAAACCAGTTGTCAGGCTTGATGCAAGTTCCACATGTTGACAAACTAGCAGCACGTTGGATTCCATTCCATGTGGATTAATGACCATTTTGAAGTACAGTAAATGTAAATTTCAATGTTAATCAAGCTTGTAATCTCAAAGAGAAACTCCCAATAACTATAGACCCTTTTTCAGTTGGTAAACATGGTGACGTTTTTTTTTGTGGGCGGAGCTTAGGTGGAGGCAGAACGATCCCTCTGGCTGCTTCACTAACGCTAGTTAGCAAGTATTGTTAGCTTGTTTTTTAATAATGACTGGGGAAAATCCGATTTTATCTTAATGTGTAAGGTCACTCAGTGTCCAGGACCGTGATTGTTATTTCCAAAAGTTATTTTTAACGGACGGAATCAGATTGGCCGACCCGTAGCCGCCTACACGCTCACTCATGGACGATCTGACAGGATTAACGTTACTTTACCTCGGTTGAGTGGCCTGACTTCTACACCTACCTTATAGAGAAACCGATCGTAAAGAGAAACTGAGGGCATATATGTAAATCTTTAGATGCCTATATGTTCCTGTACAAGACTCGTGTGTACGATCCGCAGTTCTGCCGAGACGACGACAATGTAAAGAGTGACATTACGGTGCGATTTTAATGATGATAATATTTTCTAGAAATAAAAATTCTAGATACAGCATATTCATTTTTCATCAATTCTTGCACCAAACAACACAACAAGATGACATTTAATAATAGTAATAATAATTTAGGCTCCTTATTATGTAGCCAAATCTGGGCTGGTTTGTATTGGCCGCCTCCAGTTTTCACTTTGTTTTGCCTCCAGCTAGCGCCGTGACGTAACTGTGACGTCGGCGCAAAAGGGGTTTATATTGCATTTTATTGCAGTTATTAAAAGAAATACTCAAAACAGCAATCCATGAATCACTTTATTTTGTGTATAGAGCAGCGCAGTCTCATCCCAAGACGTCATATAACTGACGTCGTGGGACGTCTTTTGACCATACGTCAACATCTGCCTTTTTAGGGTACCCTTAAACGTCAGTTACATGACGTTATCGGATCCTAACCCTACCCCAGACCTAAACCTACCCCGTCAACCTAACTGACGTTAATTGTAAAGCGTCAGTTGTATGACAGCCCGGGATCGTCATGTAACCGACGTTTAAGGGTACCCTAAAAAGGCGGATGTTGACGTATCGTCAAAAGACGTCCCAAGACGTCAGTTATATGAGGTCTTGGGATGAGACTGTGTTATATAGAGCCATGCACCACTGTATTACAATATTGGCAGACACTTAAGATAATGAAAGTGGTACATTTGAGATCCTCAGAGACCATATGCCTTCAGATATATATGTCAGAACTTTGTGCTGAGAAGTCAGAAAAAAGCCAGATCATCTCATTAGCAATGTTTTATCTGTATATGTGTATGTGTCATAGTTCTCATCAATGACAGTGCAGAAAACCTGGGCGCGTTCCTACACCGCGGTCTGGTCTACACGACGCTTCGGCACTGGCGGCAGGCTATGGCTGACTTTGAAGTCGTGATCAAACTTGACAGGTGACGTCCCAGCCGCCGCCGCTCTGTGACGAAAATACTTTCATTTTCTTTTGTCCAACAAGTGCACCAAAGGCAGGCCTTAGTTAGGGCCGATGTTGTGACGACCCTATTGCAATTGCTCTGTTTATTGAGGATAAGTTTACTGAAGCTTGAAACTCACTTTTTAAAAGATTGTTTCTTTGTAAAAATTGACAGTCTCTGACCAGCTGTGAGTTAAGCTAAAATCCATTAAATTGTATCCGAGTCATCATCTCTCCTCTCTGTGATCGTCACAGGACTGCAGCTGTTGCTCATGTCAGTTTGGGACTGATCTGCATGCTGAAGATGGACCGAAATAATGAGGCCATTAAAAGGTTCAGTAATGCTTTGAAAGCAGACCCCACCCATGTAAAAGCCTACATATGCCGGGCCAGAGCCTATTACAATGTAAGGGGATTATAGTTGTGGTTATAGCCCTAATAACTTTGGTGTGTTTGGTCCTTTGTATATGAGTGATAAGTCAAATCATGCGGCTTGTTTAGCAGAGGGGTGTCTAAACAACTACAGTGATGATTTAAATATATGATCATAAATATATAATGTATGATAAATACAGTGTGTGTGTGTGTGTGTGTGAGATCATTTTTCAAAAGCCATTTTAAAAAGCATTTGGCTTTTATTTATCATTGCTTTTCCCTTGGTCATTTATCCACAGATTTGAACTGATTTCTTTATTTTTAATTTTCAATTTAATAGTACAATAGCTGATTCTTATCTTTAAGTGGCCCTTCTAGTGCATAATAGTAATTTGGGATTATGAATATTTTAATGTAGATTTTCATTTACTAAATTAAACTAGTGAACTTGTATTTTTCACAGGTGAATAATCTGAGTAGAGCAGTGAAGGATTTGACTCGAGCCATACATATGAAGCCAGACGCTTATGATCTGCACATCATGAGGTTATTTGGACATACAGGTTGTTTGGTCAACTTTGCATGTCCTTGATTCTTGTATTATTTCTCTTGAGTTTGCATGGTTCTTAGGAGATTAAAAATTGTTTTTATTGGTGAATATTGGTGATATAGAAAAAAAGTTGTTTGTTTCTTATTTTAGAGGGAAGTACTTGTATGAAATGAAGAAAATTGACATGGCTAGCCTCTCCATACGGTATGCAGAAGAAATGAAAACAGGTAAGGATCATATAACGTTAATATAACTTTAAGGAAAATTGCAAGCATACGTTTAGTTCTGGAATGATCTAAGCTCTTATCACATGCTATCGTTTAAAGGGGTCATGACTTGAGAAAACAAAATTTGCCTTGATGTTTTGACATATACTGTACTTTAAGAGGACTTTGTATCAGTAAAACATCATGCAAGTTTCATAGATTAAATCTGCCTTCTCATTATATACAAAGCACGTATTTCACCAAGCCCGAAAATTGCCTCATTTGTATGTTGTGGGATGTTTGTCACACTTTAGTTTGGGGAAACAAATCTTCACTATTAAGTTTTGCCTCAATAAACTCCTAATTTACTTCTTATTAATAGTTGTAGTAATAACAGTAATGTTGTAGTGGTTAAGTTTAGGTATCGGTTAGGATTAAGGGATGTAGAATACAGGGTAACACTTTAGAATACGGTTCCTTCGTTAATGAATAACTACACAAGAACTAATGAGTAACACAATATTAACAATCTAGTAACTATTATTAACTAACAAGAAACTCTGACTAACGAACTAGTAAGTAATATATTAGCGCACAGACGAAAGTGGTAGTTCACTATTAAGTAATCAATAACTACTATTTTTTAATACCTCCCAGAGAACTACTGAAAAAGTTTATTAACAATCTAATAACTACTATTAACTAAAAGAAACTCTTATTAACGAATTAGTAAGTAATAGCTCACAGATGAAAGTGTTACTAGATACTTCTGTGGGAATTACTAATTATTTGGATTCGTATTATAAAGTAAAGATCATTGGAACTAACTAGTAATTACTCAAGTGTTACTAAAGACATTTTCTAAAAGTTACTAAAGTTCACCAAAAAATCTCAAACATTTGCACAAATCATGACTAGATCATGTAGTAACACTTGAGTAATTACTAGTTAGTTCCAATGATCTTCACTTTATAATACGGATCCAAATAATTAGTAATTCCCACAGAATCTAGTAACAGTTTCATCTGTGAGCTATTACTTACTAATTCGTTAATAAGAGTTTCTTTTAGTTAATAGTAGTTACTAGATTATTAATAAACTTTTTCAGTAGTTCTCTGGGAAGTATTAAAAAAATAGTAGTTATTGATTACTTAATAGTGAACTACCACTTTCATCTGTGCTCTATTACTTACTAGTTTGTTAATCAGAGTTTCTTGTTAGTTAATAATAGTTACTAGATTGTTAATATTGTGTTACTCATTAGTTCTTGTGTAGTTATTCATTAACGAAGGAACCGTATTCTAAAGTGTTACCCATAATAATCACTCCAATAATGATCCAATCAACATTTTGGTGGCCGAGCAGTCTATACAAACCTGAAGGAATATTAAAGTAATAAACAATCCATGTAATGAGCACTTTAATGAGCTTCATTAAATCTGGTTAGTCCACCTGGCTCAATTGAAGGTGAAATAAACCTAGCAGGGAAATGTGGTTTATGTTGCCATTACAACAACTAGACCAAGCTGTAAACATATCCTCCTTTCCGTCACAGCTCTGGGTTTATCACCGGTCCAGCAAGCTGCCATCCAATTGTTCCTGGGGAATGATGCCAATGCCATCGTCTGTCTCGAGGAAGCGGTCGATACATGCCCTTCTCCTCCACAACTCATTCTTCTCGGGAGAGCGTTGATAAGGGAACACAGGTTCACAGTGAGTCCGAGACCCATGATGCAGGGTGTATCTGAGTCATGCTCTGTCTGGCAGAACAAAGCCAGCAAAACACCAAACAAACTTCTCTAAAGACACCAACACACACAAGTGATTATTAGTAATACTTTTTCAGCACTTTTAGAAGTACACTAAAGTGATAAACTAGAGGATGTGCCTTACTGCTATTTTTGCAGTTATATACATTACTGTTCAAACTTTTTTCAGTAGTTACATTTTTTTTGTGTGTTTTTGAAAGAAATCTCTTATGCTCAGCAAGCTGTATTTATTTGATCAGAAATATTATAAAACAGCAAAATTGTTAAAAACCATTGCAATTTATTAGCCTGGGTGCCAGCCGAACTTAGCCCCGCCCACAACATTTGAGGATGGGAAGTTTGGTCTGGACTTGATACGTTGAGAAGCAAGTATTCCCGAACCAAAGCTGTTCGGACCAATCAAATTGTCAGGGCAGGCTTTATACATTGATGGACAGATGATCAACCATAACGTAATCATCCACGTCACCAAAGAGCACTTGTGTTGAATTTGTTTACAACAAAGAATGGCTGCTGCTGGAGAATTTAGATGTGCAGATTCTGTTATAGAAGATGTAGACAGCGCATTCATTTTAAAAGAGGAACAGAGAACTACGTTCAAGGCATTTGTTGATCGGAAAGATGTTTTATCATCCTTCCTACGGGATTCGGTCTATCCAATTCAGTGCATTTTTTTTCATTTCGCTCATAATCATAGCCCAATGGAGCAGTATCTGACTCACATTCTGACTAGAATCTGAGTATGACAACGTCAGGCTAACAATTGATAGGGGCTATATGTAGAATTCAGAAACCCATGTTATTAGCGACACCGGTGGCCGTTAAGTGAACTGCAGCCAAATGAGTGCACGTCATTGAAAGTTATTTTTCATTCTTTGCTTAGAAGTAAAGACAAGTTGAAAATACCCTTGAAGCGATATGCTTTTAACGAACATCCAGGCCCTGTCCACGCTGCTGAGAGTGACATTTAGATGAATATGTAATATGTGCTGTGCGCTTTCCTCTCAGTTAAAGCAATAAGCCCCTAGAGACCATGGTTTATTGTGAATTTAGATCAGCAAAGAAGCATTAAAAGCCCCGTAGTTGTAAACCACGGCCTCACAGGCATTATTGCTTTTATAAAATGGTTAGTCCATAAAAACTTTTATTTTATGGTTTATGTCACAGGTTTATGTTTGTAGAGTAATTTATAATGGCTTCGAATGTGGCTTAACCAGTCAGAATCAAGGACTGGAACCATCTGTTTTATAAAACAAAATAAACTCAACAAAAATGACAGCAGTTAAGAAAGCATGTGATCATAGCGATGTGGTTATTTGTATACAACCTCTGCAATTCACTGGCATCATGGCTACTTTTGAGGTAATTCAAATAACACTGTTATGATAGGTTGATTATGAAGTATATTTTAGACTATAGACTATACAGTCAGGTGAAAAAGAAAGGACGCCATTTTGAATTGTATGGTTTTATGTATCTGAACATAATAAAAAAAAATCATCTGGTCCATGGCAGGATGAACAACAACATATTTAACCATGTCATTATTTATTTAACAAAAACTAGGCCAAAATATGTGTGACAAACTAAATATACCCTTACTGCTTCTGTAGGAATTAAGAGTGTAAGTAGCATTTAGGTATTGCTAATCAAATGCGTGATCTCCTCTATAAAAGCAGAAGTTTTGGCAGTTTCTGGTCTGGAGCATTCAGGTGCGTTTTAACACAATGCCAAGGAAGACATGATCTTAGAGAAGCAATTGTTGATGCCATCAATCTGAGAAGGGTTACACTGTCTTTTCCAAACAATTTGAAGTCCATTATTCTACAGTAAGGAATATCATTCACAAGTGTAAAACATTCAAGACATTTGGCAATCTTCCCAGGAGTAGACGTCCCAGCAAATTCCCCCCAAGGTCAGACTATGCAATGCAATGCAAAGTTAGGCGAAAACTAAACACAGCATATCAGCACAAAGACCTTGTATCAACTGTTCATCATGCTGATGGAGGTGTGATGATTTTTGGCTTGTTTTTAAGCCACAGGACCTGGGCACCTTGCAGTCATTGAGTTGACCATGAACTTCTCTGTACAATAAAGTATTTTAGAGTCAAACGTGAGGCCTTATCTCCTAAATCTAAAGCTTGGCGAAATTGGGACATGCAACAGGACAATGATCCCAAGCACACCAGCAAATCTACAACAGAATGGCTGAAGAAGAAAAGAATCAAGATGTTGCACTGGCCCAGTCAAAGTCCAGACCTTAACCCGACTGAATGAGAGAGCTCTGCATAAACAAATGCCCACAAACCTCAATGAATTGAAGCAAACTTGTAACTTGTGACCAAAATTCCCTCAGAATGATGCAAAAGACTGATACGGTCATAAAGAAAACGATTTCCTCAACTTAGCTAAAAGCAATTGAATCATAGGGTGTATTTAGTTTGTTTCCCATGACTTTTCAATTTTGTCTTAATTTTGGTTAAATAAATAATGACACAATGTAATATGTAACTTGTTGTTGTTCATCTGAGGTTGTATTTACCTAACTTTAAGACCTGCTAAAGATGATTTTTATTATGTTTTCTTCTGATACGTTAAATCAGAAAATTCTAAAGGGCGTCCTTTCTTTTTCACACGACTGTAGATCTGGCTATGTGAGACTAGTTTGAATTAATCCCTTTTCTTTGTATGACACATTGACATTACAGTACAAAATATTTTGGCATTATCCTAAACATTGTTTAGCCATTAATATCATGTGTCATAGAACATGTGTTCCATATGAAAGAGGCTCTCTGGAGGGCGCATAACCATTACATCCTTTGATTTTTATGTGAATGACTCTTCCGGGAAATTCAAGGTCTCGTTATTTAAGTTCCATTACAAGCTGTTTACACATTGACAATGAATAAAGCAATTAATTCTTGAATATAGCCCTTTTAAAATAGCTGTTTTCTATTTGAATATGTTGTAAATTTTAATTTATTCCCGTGATGGCAATGCCAAGGTCATTGGTTGGATTCCATTGAAATGCATGAAATTTTAAAATTTATACCATGAATGCAATGTACGTCGCTTTGTTTAAAAGCATTTGCCAACTGAAAAAATCAGTATTATCTTTCAGTGTTCTCTAACTTTTGTTTGTCTATTTTATCTATCAATGCTGAAAGTTTACCAGGGTTTATATTCTGTCATACACAGGAAGCAGTGGACAGTTTCAGAAAGGCCCTGTCATGTCTGGGTACTAATACAACTAAACTCAAAACTGCTCAAGAGGCTGAGGAGGTCTTTTATCTTATCGGCGTATGCTACATGACACAAATGCTTTCATTACAGGTAATAAAATGAACAGTAAAGTCAACATTAACCCAATTTACTCTATTCGCTTTCTGAAAGAAGTAGTTCACTTTTAAAAAAACTTTTGCAGATAATTTACTCACCCCCATGTCATCCAAGATGTCCATGTCTTTCTTTCTTCAGTTGAAAAGAAATTAAATAATTCCAGGATTTTCTCCATATAATGGACTTCATTGGGAACCAAACGGTTCAAGGTCCAAATGAGACTTTCAATGCAGCTTCAAAGGGCTTTAATGGACGCCAGATAATGAATAAGGGTCTTATCTTGCAAAACTATCGGTCATTTAAAAAAAAAAAAGTTTAAGTTTTATAAGCACAAATGCTTGCATTGCTCTGTTCTGTGATGAGCGTGACTCTTCTGTTCAAACTCGTTCATCGAAATGAACAAATCTTTTTTCGAGTCATGACTAAGGATAAGATCCTTATTCATCGTCTGGTGTTGTTTAAAACCCTTTGAAGCTGCACTGAAACTCTCATTTGGACCTTGAACCGTTTGGTTCCCATTGAAGTCCATTATATGGAGAAAATCCTGGAATGTTTTCATCAAAAACCTTAATTTCTTTTTGACTGAAGAAAGAAAGACGTGGACATCTTGGATGACATGGGGGTGAGTAAATTATCAGCAAAAGTTTTTTCAAAAGTGAAATACTCCTTTAATGCATGTTTCTGAGTAATATTATGGGTGATTCACATAAAAAAGGATAACAGAGAAATAGTATTTTTATCATTCTAAAGATGTGATAGTTAAAAACTAAACAGATAGTAACACAACCGTATATTACTTTTTTTAATTTAGAAGTGTGAAGACTCTCTCCTCCTTAAAGCTTTAGATGCTTTTAACAGCACTCTGAGCATGAACCCAGACCATGCCGAGGCTCTCCATCAGAGAGGCCTGTGCCGCGTGTATCTACAAGACTCCACAGGTGTTCAGGACTTTAACAGAGCACTCCAAATCGACCCTAACCTCTATCAGGTACACCTTGATTCAAGCTCAATGCCTGGTCTGTCTGAACTAATATTATTCGGTGCATCATCATATTCCAATGTTCAGATTTAAAACGTGTTTTTCTTTTTTTCTTTTTCAAGGTGCATCTAAGCCGAGCTGCCCTTTATGGGTCTGAAAGACGATATGCAAAGGCTGTACTCGACTGTAGTGAAGCTATCAGGATCCAGCCCAAGTGTGTCAGAGCATACCTGTATAAAGGAGCTCTTAAATTCTATTTGAAAGTTAGTAAAAATAGCTTAATTATCTCTCACTTGAGGCTGATGCTCTCTGTGATATTTGAGAGAAATGTGGTCATCTTGTTTTAGGCATACAAGAGTGCAGTGGAGGATCTGACAATGGCGATCTATATCGACAGCACCTGCTCATTTGCTTTCTACAACCGTGCAATATGTTTTCAGGAACTGCGGGATTATGAGCTGGTGACGTTGTTTCTTTTCATCCGCTTTTTTTAAATCAGCAATGTATGCAGGATCATATATACCGCAACGTATACAAACGCAGGATGTCTTTTCATGACAATTGCACTTCTGCATTTGCATTTAAATGCATATTTGTTCTCTCCCTCCGCATTATTTCTCTTTAATCTTCCAGGCTCTCAGAGACTACAGCATTACGCTTCTTTTGGACTGTAAGACGGAGCTCGAGCTCAAAGTGTTGATAAACCGTGGCCTTCTCTATGTGGAGCTAAATGACTTTAGCAGTGCCCTTCAGGTAGGCCAGTTTTATAAAGGAAAAGTAAAAAGCATTGATTGCATCAGGCAGCTCTGTCTCAATAATCTGTTCTTCTCAAGGATTGTGACAGCATAGTCAATGAATCATATGTGTGAGTGAGGTTTTTCTTATTTCTGTATTTCTTTTCAAAGCCAGCATGAAATACCATTTGCAACACATTTTAATATCCATAAATTGACATGTTTTAAAATGAAACAGGGTATTTATGATTTTGTACACTTTAATAATGGTATCATAGAAGCATTATTTTTAATAATCGAATTATTAGTATTATGTTTTTGTGTGTGAATTTTTTTTAGTAAAAATGATTGTGTTTTGTTGTAGGATTTTAATGCAGCAGCAAAGAACCGACCAGGGGATGTAATAATTCACCAAGCACTAGGAGTCATTCACCACAGGTGTGCATTAATTTTTTGTTATTTTTGTATGTGATTGATCATAGTCACAGTGCTAAATTCCCAAGCTTAAATTGAGAACCCTTTTCAATTTTTTTATTTTTTATTTTTGTTTATTTATTACAAGGACAGTGCATATTAACATGACAAGTCAAAATATGCCAGAGTTAGCCAAAAGGCTAGTTTTCATCTGCAGTCCTGGGCCAGATGTACAATAGGCAACCTAAAAATACAATATACATACAACAATTATAATTAAAACATAACAAACCAAAACAACTACAACAAAAAACAAAAAAAAAACAATAGAATAAAAAAAATCAATGTTGACATATTTGCATGCTAAAAAGCCACATTTTAAAAGAAGAACGAAATTCATTATAACTATTTAATTCTCTAACAGACGTTGGGATGTCATTCCATTCTTTTGAGGCTTTAATAGAGAAGGCAGATTGACTAAAAGCAGTTTTCCTAAAATTAATAACACAGTCCCTTCTAAGGGAACCTCTAGTGAGACGACTATTATCCGACCTTAAACTCACAAACTCACTAAGAGGTGGTGGGGCCAGGCCATTTAGAATTTTATAAACTAAACAGCCATTTGAAAACTTAACAAAGTTTTCCCAACTCAACAAATTATATTTTGATAGAATTTTACAATGATGAAAAAGATGTGGTTTCTTATCAAAACATTTTAGCGTTTGTTTATACAGAGATTGTATTGGTAGCAAGGCGGAGTGGTTGGCCTGAGACCACGTAGTGAGACAATAATTCATATGTGAAAAAATCATAGAGCGCATAAACATTTTGGCAGTCAGATCATAATATCTGCTCCCCCACAGCATGCTGAACTGAAATACAAAATACACAATACACTTTAAAATACAAAAGAAATCAAGGCTTTAGCCCTCTGAGACACCAACATGGCAGTTCATGTGGTTTTCTTCACTGAGAACCAACAATTCACTGAATTTAGATTAGTTTTCATTCTGCTCTTTATAGTGAAATGTTTTATACGCCACAGTAAAGAGGTGATTTATATAATACCGATCTGTATGTCGTCGTGTTGTGGAAAATCAAATCTTTGAAGATTTTAAAATGACGTTTAATGTAAAGTTGCAAGTATTCTAAGAGGGGGGAAAATGGTCATGTAAAACTGAATGATGGCTGCTTTTGACACAAGAAGCATGGAATATTGTAGTACATGAGTTCAAGGGAAATATTAATTACAACTCATTATTATAATTATAAATATTTAGATCAGTTACCTTAACTTGTATGTAACTTGATGTAGCAGAATTAATACTCAGTCAATTGGCCTAACTTGTTCGTCCAGTGAACACTTTTAATTAAAGTATTAATCATCTGTCAACTCGGATTGAGTTTTTTTTTCGTGGCCACAGAAAAATAACCCTTCTTACCGGGTATGTTACTACAGAGCCTGTAGCTGTGATCGCATTGTTAAAGGGACTTTGTTTTGCAAGTAGGGACCACAGAATCAACACTCACATGTATATGCATTGTGCACATACGTTTACTGTCATAAACGTGACATAACACCTGTCATGAACATAAAGGAGTCTTTATGAATGTTTATGACTGTTGTCATTAAGTGTCATTCGGTAAATTATGACACTTTTAATGTAAAGTTGACATTGTTTAAAATGTCTTGATTATGACAACTTGAGATTAACAAAGACAGAAATGTCTTTGTTATGACAACTTGAAATTAACCAAGAAATTATAACTAGTCCAACATGTTCCACTTTACTTAAGGTAAAGGAAAATATTAATGACACTGTTGTTAAAGCATTTGACAGTGTAATAACACTTAATTACATCTTTATAACTAGTACAATGTGTTCCACTTTACTTGAGGACAAGTAAAATATTCATGACAGAGTTATAATGGTGTCATAACAACCAAAGTTAAAACCAACCATAACATATGACAGGGACAGGGTAATGTAATGTTAACACAAAGCTAAATAACTTCTTTAAGTTTGATAATTAGACCTGTTATGACATATTTGTGACAGGTTGACAGGTTATAATTTCTTGGTTAATGTCAAGTTGTCATAACAAAGACATTTTAAACAAAGTCAACTTTTCATTAAAAGTGTAAGTAATTTACCGAATGACACTTAATGACAACAGTCATAAACATTCATAAAGACTCCTTCATGTTCATGACAGGTGTTATGTCATGTTTATGACAGTGTCATGTCAGTCTTATGCACACCCCTTCAAATACAGTGTTACCAATACCGGTTTCTCCCACAGGATTTTGGGAAATCTGTGGTGAGTGCACCTCTGTCCCTCTGAAAATTTGGTGCTTTTTAATGTTAAATTCATCAATCTGGTGTACTTTAAGAGTTCAAAATAAAGAGCTCCAACCCATATTCAGTGTGCAAACTGAACAAAGAAAAACTCAAAACTCATTTAGCTGCTGTGATATAGTGTCTGCCCACATTGCACTGCTACATAATAGTTATAATATTAATCCCATGGTAGTAATAGCCAAATGTTGTAAAACAAATGCACTGAAAAAGTTACTACTTAGTTTACTAATTTCTATTCTTGAAAGAGATAACCATATAATCTGTTATTTTGACGGAAACGGCATCAAGCTTTTATTTTGTTGAAAAACATGGTTTACAAACTCGTCTCATTACAATTCTAAAAATGCGTAATCATCAAATATGCAGATGTGGAAATAATGTGTAACTGGGTAGTTCTACTTAACACAGTTCTCGGCACTCACTTCTTCTCTTCTTACTCACTATCCTCATCAGCGACTTGAAGGGCCTTTGAATTCTCCATCGCTCTGACTATTTTGACAGATACACACTGACTGCTCGCTCACTCAGAGCTCAAAGGGTGAGCGTTTAAAGTGTGTGATTGGACCAGCCCAGTGTCAATCAAGAAAATAACCAATGGGCCACTGATCTACGCGTTTCATGTGCCGGTCTGTGAGTAAAAAAAACAATACGCTGACTTTTTTGTCCAATGCATTACACCAGCACAAATATCCCAGCACCGCCAATTAAACAAAACTAAATGCAATGGGCCTCGGATGTACGAGTTTTATGGTGCGTTCAGACAAAAAAATAAGTATTAGATGTATCGGCCCACAAAGCACGCCAGCCCACCGGGAAAATGCCCAGTATGCCCGATGGCCAGTCCAAATTACGCATACACTCTAAAAAATGCTGGGTTGTTTTAACCCAATTTTGGGTAAACTATGGACAAACCCAGCCATTGGGTTAAAAATGTAATTTAAAAATGTAACCCAATGGCTGGGTTTGTCCATATTTTACCCAAAATTGGGTTAAAACAACCCAGCATTTTTTAGAGTGTACATAGGTAAAATGTAAAGTGAAAGTTCATTGAATGAAACTGAAACAGGGGAATGACGCTATGGATCCATAAGATTCAGTTAACCACCTGAACAGAAGCATCAGCACCTAGGTAATAAACTGTACTTAACCTCTGTTTAGTTAGTTAAAGGTAACGACGTTGAACGAGCATCCGGATGCAGTCTCAGATGAAACTCTTGATGGTTCAATTGTTCAATAGTAGAGAATTTTATTTTAAATATATTATAAAATGTAATTTATTAAAGTTGAATTTTAAGCATAATTTCTCCAGTCTTCAGTGTCACATGATTTTCTGCTCAAGAAACATTTCATTTTATTATCAATGTTGAAAACAGTTGAGCTGCTTTTTACAAACCCAAACTGTTGAACTGTTGAATGCGACCCCTTTATTGTTAAATCAAAATAACTTTTCAGAGGAGATTATTTGTGTTTGTCTTCTCATTTGCGTGAGTGTGAGTAGAAGAACACTCTAAGGACTACCACATTTATTGCTGTCCTGAAATCTCGTATGACATTTATGAATATTTATTGATGCTCTCCGTGAACTGTTCCAGTTATCGTGCAGATCTGCTTTTAAATGGTGAATTCAGAGCATATCTATTATTTTTATTGATCAACACCCAAAAATTACTGTGCTTCCAGATTGCATTTAGACCTACTTCTATCAAATTAACAGCCTATGACAGACAGGACATTTCATCTCTGTTCAGGGACTATAAAATGTAAAATATCTTACTTACTAGTTCAGTGACAAGACAAAATATTTCTCTCTGACCTGTCATTTATTTTAAAAAAAAAAAAGAAAGGTTTTCAAATCCATAGGAGGCGACATTTGCACATTTTCATTGACTGAAAAGAGCGCTCTCTGATAAATGGCTCTTCACAAGATCAATACAGAAAAGCGGCAAGTGCAGGTTGGGGATTTTTTTTATCTTTTAAGCTGTGACTTCTGGGTGACTTCAATGCTTATAATAGGAATGGTGAACAGCTTGTTTGAAAACGTATGCAAGCCTTTCGAAGCTACAACCCCAAATCAGAAAAAGTTGGGACATTTTGTAAAATACAATAAAATCAAGAATCTTTGATTTGTTTAACCTTTTATAGGTTGACAAAAGTACAAATAAACATTTTCCAATGTTTTCACTGACCAACATAATTGTATTTTGTAAATATGAACAAATTTTGATTTTGATGGCTGCAACACACCGCCAAAAAGTTGGGACAAAGACCAAATGAAAGTGAAAAGATTATCCAAATTAGATTATCCAACTATTTTGAAACAGTCCACAATGAGCAGTTGAATTGGTAATAGTTGAGGGTATCTTGTTTGGTTTGGGTGTAAAAGTCCCTCTCAGTCTTTTTAAGCAAAGATGGGTCATGGCTCATCACTTTGTGCCAAATATCTTGAGAGAATTGTCAAACAATTAAAAATCACATTTCTCAATGCAAGATTGCAAAGCATTTATGCCTTGCATCATCTTCCATTCATAATACTGTCACAAGATTCAGGTAATCCAGAGGAATCTCAGTCTGTGTTGGGTAAGGCAGTAGACCTCTGTTGAATGTGCATGACCTTTGAGCCCTCAGATAGTATTGCACAAGATACCGTCATGCTGCTCTGTCAAATACAGCCACTTGTGCTCAGGAGTAATTTGGAAAACCATTTTCACTGAACACAGTGTTGCGCTGCATCAAGAAATTCCACTTGAATCTCTGTTACATAAGGAGAAAGCTTTACATCATTTCTATGTGGAGATACTGGCAAGTTCTCTGGACCAAAGCTCATCTCAGATGGTCTAGATTAGAAGAAAGTGGAAATGTCTGCTGTGGTCAGATGAATCCATGTTTCAGCTTGTTTTTGGGAGAAAATGGAATCGAGTTCTCAGTCCCATGAGCCATAAACTGCCATCAAGATGACATCTTTCCATGGGACGCAAGACAATGCCAGGCCTCATTCTGCACGTGCTACAACTGAGTGGTTTCTAGACACTCTGCACCATAGAAGGGATGTGCTTGACTCTTTATTGCAGTCCACATATGTATGTTATGGAAAATGTATGACCCATCATGAAAAGAAGAATCAGGCAATGATGACCACAGACTGTTGAGTGGCTGTCTTGTATCAGACAAGATTTGCTATTCCACTAGCAAAACTCCAACAATTAGTATCCTCAACTCCCAAATGGTTAAAAAGTGTAATTAAAATGAAAGGTGATGTGACATAGTGATGTACCTGTCTCTGTCCCAACTTTTTTGGGGTGTGTTGCAGCCATCAAAATCAAAATTCGTTCATATTTACAAAAAACAATTATGTTAGTCAGTGAAAACATCGGAAAACATTTCTTTATACTTTTGTCAGTTTAAAAAAAAATGTTAAAAAGAATGAACAAATCACAGATTCTTGATTTTATTGCATTTTACAAAATGTCCCAACTTTTTCTGATTTGGGGTTGCACTCTTAGAAGAAAATGTTCTATATAGAACCTTAAAAGGTTCTACCAGCGCTACGAATTTGGAACCCCTAAAAGGTTCTATACAGAACCCTTTGTTAGGGTTCAATAATAGGAACACTTTAGGGTTCTTTGTAACCAGGAAAAAGGTTCTATATGGAACCTTTTGGGTTCATTCATTATCATTTGTTTTGTCCTTTCCGGATTAAAAATGTCATATTATTGACAAACATCAAGACCCTAAAATGTATTTATGAATGCATGTGAATGATCACAAAATTCAAGATATGGGGGTTAGAAAATGTATATATTTATATCATTTTATGTAGTTAATCAACATTACACGAAGAATGCCATTTCAGTTCTTCTCCTCCAAAAATCAGCATGATTAAAATGTGATATTAAGTTACTACAACAGTTTAATAAACAATAATTTAATTACAACTACAAAATGTTGCATGATAATGTAATATATGAATGAATAATAGCCCATAAAGAACCTTTGTGCCAAAAGGGTTCTTTCTTGTCATTATATAAAAGGTTATTTGGAGTTGAGTAAAGAATCCTATGCTTCATAAAACCCCAATGAACCCTTTTTTCTAAGAGTGTGCATTAGAGAGGTCGTTTTTACAGACTGTTCAAGGCAAAGTTCACAATTAAACAGACAACTATTAATGTGCAAACAGAATTAGGACACATCATTAAGTGAAATAATCTGCTTCCTTTCTCTGTTTTCAAGGCTCGGCCAGTTACACGAAGCTGTACAGGCTTATAGCAAAGCTATAAGACTTGATCCCTTCTTGCAGGATTCTCATGTGGGCAGAGGCAAAGTTTTCATGGATTATGGGGACAATAACGGCAGGAAAAAAGCCCAAAAGGACTTCCTCTCAGCCCTGCATCTCAATCCACTCTGCTTGAGTGCCCGCATTTGCCTGGCATACAACTTGCAGGTAGTTTAAAAATAATTGCCTTGCTGCTTTTTATTTCTCACAGGTTGATCTTTCATAGCTTTACTGACTTAGAGAAGTTCCCAACTGTTTCATTTAAGCATCTGTTTTATTCATGCTTCTAAAACAAATTAAAAAAACTATGAAAATGACATGGATAGCAGAGCTCTGATAATTTGCTCTTGGGAGAATCTGAGATCACTGGATTTTGAATGTAGACTTATATTTTGACAAATCTGACCACAGTTTTAGTCCCGTTTGAATCTTTAGAGGAAACAAGATTTATTTTTCCCATCTGGAGAAACATTCTAGAAGCAAGAGATTTAAGCAGTCTCCTTTTAACCTCATTGATATCTATGTGACACAACTGAGACAGTAGACATAAAACATTATGTATACATTTATGGGCAACATAAAACATTTGCATGGTACTGCTAATGCATTATAAATAACATACGTTGCAGTTGAATTTAGTAGTGTGCAAAGATCAGGCATTAGGCAAGGCAAGGCAAGTTTATTTATATAGCACATTTCATACACTATGGCAATTCAAAGTGCTTTACATACAAAGGAATAAAAATTATCACAAAATAAAAGCAAAGAAAATTAAAACAGTTATTCAAAATGCTTTTCTGAATTAAAATAAGGAATTAAAATAATCGAAAATAATCCAATTACTATGGGCATAGTTGCACATGAATCGCAAATAAAATCTCTCTGTTGTGTCACTAAAAGCATCTCCTGCTTTTAGGATGTTTCTCCAGATGGGAAAAAACAGTTATCTAGTCTCCTCTAAAGATACAGAAGAGACTCCAACTGTGCTCAGATTTGCTGGGATATAAAAGTCTGCAAATGGCCATTCAAAGTGCTTTGCGTAAAAAATACAGTAAGCACAAAATAAAAGCAAGGGAAATGAAAACAAAGGAATTAAAAGAGATAAAGTAAAATTAAAGTAATTAAAAAGACGATACATAGAATAAACTTCTCATCTGGCAAAATGCCGGTGTATCTTATTTTGCTCTCTTACCCAATTCTCAGTGCCATCTGAGTTCAGTTTATAATCAAAAGAAAGAAACAGTGCAGTCAGTCAGACGTACAGCGGAGTTATAAAAAGATCTAAAAGAGATAAACTGGCAAAACACTGGTGTATCATATTTTGTACAGCTGCTTGTTAAACTGTGAGATTATCCCATGCATGTGGATTGTACTGTCTGTGGTGATCTTTCGATGCACCTAAAAAATTTAGCTGATGTGATTTTAATGATCTGAGTGATCTCTTAGGTTTAATGAGCATGTCTGCAATATATTGAGGTCCCAGGGCATTGAGTGACTTATATACCAGTAATAATACTTTAAATTCAATCCTAAATGTAACTGGGACTAGGAGACTTGGGATGTCTGAAGTTTTTCAGATGCAGCAATATACTCTACTCAACGATTATAAAATTTTGGCTTGTAATAGCCTACACATAATTATAATTATGAAAAGAAAGCTGAATCACAAGAAAGGAATTATAACTCACAATAAATTATTGACAACATCATTAGTTTTAAAACGGATCCGTTACAGAATTATTAAAATATTTTGCACAATCATTCTTGTTGGTCTACTTCAAAGCTTGAAATCTAAATGACAAACAATTCTATATTATAAACATCTTCTTAAGCATCTATGCTTAATAAATCCTATCTGTAACCTTGGGAATCTTAATCTCTACAAGTCTCCCGAGGCATGGCTTCTCCTCTATTAAATTTCACACAAAAGAAGACCATTGTTTGACTCATCTGGCAAGTTTGTTATCTTTAATCTGTATGCAGTCGCCGACTTTGTTCCTCAATTCTCATTTTAACCTTTCTCTATTAAATGTGGAAGTACCAATGGCCGATGCTCAGAGACAAACCACAGAAGATTAGGTTAACAGTAGGATATAAACAAGGATATATCTGATTCCTATTGGTATTCATCCTGGCCCTCATTATCTGTCTCTTCTCTGCGCCTCTGAGAGGAAGGTATCTTCCAGACAGGCTGTTGCCTCTCGAGTTTATTGATTTCCACTAAGCCATGTCAATATCTTATCCTCTGTGGCAGGTTTTGGGATTCTTCCAGAGAGCCTGGAATCAGTTCACTGTGGCTATAGAGGTAAACCCTAAAAACTGGGCTGCGTATGAAGGCAGAGCTGTCACCAGTCTACAGATGGACAACATGTTTGCAGCCCTGCAGGATATAAACTCTGCTATAAAGGTTGTTTTGGAGAATGATTTCTTCCTGTATGTTTATTTTTTTTTTTTTTAGCTATGTTATAGTGTATGTATTATATATATTCATATTATGAATATATATTAAGCAAGGATGCATTAAATTGATCAAAAGTGACAGAAAAGATGTTTATAATGATACAAAAATATTATTTATTAATTTATGTTTTACAAAAATGTCTTGGTCATTTTTTCCCCGTTAAATGAAAATTAATTTTGCATTTTTGAGTGAATTATTTCTTTTATTTCTTGGACCTTTTTAGTGTAACCCTCTCGCAGAACAGCTCTTCACAAACCGAGGTCTGATCCAACAGTTCATGGGGGATAAATCTAGTGCCATGAAGGACTACCAGACCGCCATCAGCCTCAACCCAGAATATGCTCTCGCTTACTTCAATGCTGCCAACCTCTTCTTTTACAACGGACAGTTTGAGCAGGTAAAACCCCAGGCAGTTCACTACTGACACTCTATTCTCTTTAGACTCTCCAATCGAGAATTATTTAGTGAGACTGTTTTTTTTCTTCTGGGACACAGGCATGTGAGTTCTACAGCCGAGCTTTTGAGCTGGACCCCTCAGATGAGTCTATCATCCTGAACCGAGCCATCACTCACGCTCTGTTGCGGAAGGTCACAGAATCCCTGCAGGATTTCAATGAGGCTCTCTGCCTTAACCCGCAATCTGCACATGCCTACTTTAACCGAGCCAACCTATACTGCTCTCTCAGACAGTTCCAATCAGCCGAGAGGGACCTTACACAAGGTGAGCTGTAGGAGGTTGAGTTCACTGACACTTTCTATCATATTATAGAAAGTCATACATCATTATGTCCCCTCAAGTCTACTTAATCAACTGATGTACTTCAAGCGAAATTTGAAGATTAACTGGTGTGACATAGTTTTGAACAAAATCAGGGCAAAACAAATTTAGTTTGTAATTGTTTAGTTAGAAAAAACTCGTCAAAGAACTTTCAGAAAAAGTTTACTTTGGCTGGTAAACACCTTCAAACTACCAATTATGTAATAGGTAGGTGTGGCTAAGTGGCTCCACCTTCTTTGACATGGAAACCTTCTCCGGTTAATTTCTTTGGCTCAGTCCATCGATGTCAAATACAAGTAAAAACACAGAACACACTGGAAAGCCACTTTTATAGTACAAATTGTAGTAATTCACATTGAAAGCGACACTGACACTTTTTTCATGTTTTATACTTTAAAGCTGCTTGCTTCAAAGCAATCTATTATATAAATTAACGTGACTTAAATTAAGTGCTCAATTGCAGAGCTTGTGCAGACATATCCACGTGGTCATGTTCATATTCTTCCTTAAATTCTGTCATTTTTGCTGTGTTTTTATTTATTTTTTTGTTATTGAGAGGAAAGCATGCAGCACACATTTACATATTCATCTAAACGCCGCTCTCAGCAGCGTGGGCGATGTCAGGATGTTTGATAACAGTATACTGCTGCTCAGGTATTCCAGACTTCTTTTTACCCCTAAGCGGAGAATGAAAAAGAACTTTGGTGTAAGTATATTGGGGCCTTTATAATGTCAGTCTACTTGCCTTAGCTCCTTTCAAAACGGTAATTCCAGTGGTACTGGTGGATTTCCGCAGGAGATTCGAGCATGTCTTTGCGCAATTACGTTACATCTGTACACATAAAGAAGGAGTCTTGGCTAGTTGGCTATATTGTGCGTGAGGTCGTTGGAGGTGGAGGATTTATAGCCTTTTCTCACAGCACTTGATTTAATTAAAATTATCAATTTAGTGGCGGATCCAGAAAGGTTCAAATGAAAATCTCCAGTGACAACAGATTCACCCGCTGTAAAAAAAAAAAAAAACTTTGTTCGGACTTCGAAGAGGCTACAGAAAAAAAGAGACTGAAATCGGGCCCATGCGAAAACAAGGATATTTATCTGAAGGGCATTAAATGTAGTCACGCAATACTGATGTTAACATTAATAATTTGAGAACAAAGTATAATTTGCACGGTTTGATGTGATATGATAAGTGATCGTTAGATTTAATTAGCGCAATTTACTGCAATGTTTTTTTCTTTAGTTGGTCGGAACAAAAGTGGATGTTGCTTGTTCAGATGACATTTTCTGGTGAAAATTCTTATGTTGGTCATACTTCCAAAAAGTAGAATCTGTGTTTCCGAATGACCGTCCCCACACCGGCGTGGTGACTGACTGCCGCACATTCTCCTCAAAACATTGGATTCATCCGCGTAGTGCCGTGGCACAACTAACGTAAAGTTGATAATTCAGCGAATAACTGCAATTGCAGATTTCGAACAGAGATGACGACAGAGGAAAAACTACGGACTGCAGCTTTAAGTTATCATCTCGGCTCAATCGGGTTCAGTTGTGCTTACCTGTCGAGAATGCAGTGATGGACAGCTGTCTTATGTCATTCGACTGCTGTTTGGATTTTATGATTTCTCATAATGGTGGTGATATTATAATAACTTCGTATCATTAATTAATTTGATTAAAAGTAATTCCATTTTGTAAGATTATTTTCATCCGTAATTCCAAACTTTGTGAGCTCCAATGCACCACACAGTGCATTTAATTATAAATGTGAGTTAGTGTTTGGGATTTATTATGGATTCCCCTACCCTATCTCACGACCAATTCGTAGGAATTCGTACGAGTGATTAAAATGTGGCTAATTCGTACTAATTCGTACGACCTCACTCGTACAAATTCATATGATTTGTCTAAACCCACGTGATGGTTAGGTTTAGGGGCGGGGTCAGGGGTAGGTCATTCGTACGAATTCATACGAATTGGCCAATTCGTAAAATATGTACGATTTAGCAAAATCGTACTAATTTGTACGAGTGAGGTCGTATGAATTGTTACGAATTAGCCACCTCGTAAAATTCGTACGAATTCCTGTGAGATCGGGATGGATTCTCAGCATTTACGGCAAGCAAAGCAACAGTAAAATTCTAATAATATTTTATTTTTCAAATAATAATTACAGATCAAATATTTGAAGAGTTCAGATGCAAAAGCCTCTAAGTGCCATTTGAAATTTTTTTCTAAAATGATCATTTTTATCAAGCTTGTAAATTTTAGTTCAGGAATTTCACTTAAATGGCAATGATAATTACCTATTAAATGTCATTTAAGTGAAATTACTGAACTTAAATAAACAAGCTTGATAAAAATGGTCATTTTAGAAGAAAATTTCAAATGGCATTTAGAGGCTTTTGCATCTGAACTCTTCATTTGTACACACCCCTAGTACTGACACTCTGCTCTGGTGTATCAAATCAAGCACTCGGTGGTAATCACAGCTAAACTGTGATTTGTCATGAGAAGTGAATACAACAAAAGAGCTGTGGTTTGCAGACAGTTATAAGAGTTGATGTTACAAATTCATTTTTTGAATATACTTTGTAAACTAATTGTTCTTATAGCTCAGAGAGGTTTATTTTCCTTCAATACGTTTTATTTATTGGTCTAATTCTGGTTTCTCTTTCTAATAAACCCTGCATTAGGTTAGTTACTCTAATTATCTTGTGCTTCGTTCCCATTTTTCTTTTGCATAAGGAGTTATTACAAACTAAGACTGTTTAGTTGTGCTATTCTATCAATTAATACAGTAGATGTAAGGTGTTGGCGATTATTATTAAATTTAGTATTAAATTTAATTCCATGATTCCTGTCTGTTGTAAGGATGGTCCACTGATGGCAAGTTTGTAGAGAACCGAAGTGCAGTGATTTATGTGCAAACATATAAAACGCATGACATGGCATGAACTCAAAACATAAATGTGGACGCTTACCAACAGTGGTAACAGGAAACAATATTTGACAAAGTCTCATGGCAAACATGAAGGCTTAAATACACAAGGACTAATGACTAGACAAGGGACACCTGTGAACAATGAACCAATGACAACACAGAACACATGGCTGGCTCATGAGAGGCGGCGGACATTTTTGGACAAAACTCTGGCGTGGAGGCGGTCATCTTGGCCGAGTTGTGTGTGCTATCCACACACTCAAAATAGGAGGAGTGCTGTATCTTGCGGCTCCTCCTCAGCAATAGTAAATGAGGAACCGCTAATACCAGGGAATAGTCTATATATTGTGCAAGAGACCAATGAATTTCCCCCCCAGGCAGCTGGGAGCAAACTGGCTCATTCAAAACCAACCTTAAAAATGACCTTGAGGGCCACATCATTAAAGTCCAGCAGGAGAGAGTTTTCACAAAACTTCACCTGTAAAATCTAACATTGTTCTTACTAAGATTTTTTTTGTTAATTTCACTTAATGTCCAATAATATGTTGAGCTTACGTAAATTTTCTTAGTAATCTGTACTGTTTGCATGCTATGCCTTCGTTACTCAGAAAAACCTTGTAAACATTACTTGACTGGTTTGAGTACCATTTTGCCCAAAAATAAAGCCAAAAATAGTAAAACAGAGCAATTAATTTATTCATGCCGCAATGCACTCTGGGAGTACACATTAAGTTGGCAAAACTTAAATGGATTAAGTAAGAATAACTTTATGCAATTAAGTTATAGTAACTTAATGAAATTAAGGTAACAAGTTTGCATAATAAAATTAAGTAAACTGAACTAATTGGTTTTTACAGTGCATAGTCCACTATTGGTGAGGTCTCCTTGACGGAGTCGTAGGAGACAAACTGCTGGGTTCATGGTTGTAGGTCACTGGATGGTCACAGGGATGGTCCACTGAAGGCAAGTTCGTAGAAAACCCAAGTGCAGTTTATTTACAGAACATGATCAAGCATAAATCAAAGGCATGACATGGCATGAACCTCAAACATAAACATGGACATGACGGTTATCAACTCACAAAGACACATGGCAAACATGAGGGCTGAAATACACAAGGACTAATGACTAGACAAGGGACACCTGTGAACAATGAACAAATGACAACACAGAACACATGGCTGGATTACATGACTGACATGAAACAGGAACATGAAACAAAACCAAATCGTGACGCCTGTACTCTGTTATTCTTATTTAATCCTTCCTTGCTGAATGAAATTATTCAATTCTTTTGTATTTATTTTTTTACTGACCCCAAACTTTTAAATGGTAATTCATATTGTTATCAGTGCTTATCTTTTTTTGTTATCAGTGCTTATTATTTTTATCATCTACTCCTTTTCAGGATTTTATTTTCAGTCATTCACATGGCTATTTTGGCAAGGATGTGCAAGCATTTCTGATGAAAAACCAGAGGTTCTTAGAGTCCATTCCTAAATCCCTCTGTCTGCGGCAGAAACAGGTGGGATTTTAGGAAACAGATGGCCCTCGGTATCTGATGAGTGTGTTCTCTGTGAATGGAGTAATCACTTACTATTTCAGCATGCCGTTTCAAACAATCTAATTTAGTTAGCTGTAAATAGACACATTGAACACTTATCCTGTAAGCCCTAAAAATTAGTTTTTATACTTTACCTCACTCGAATCAAGGCTATTGAAGCAAAATAACATCTGTAAAGGTACCAGCCGAGTGATGGTAATTTATGCTAATGAAGATGGCAAATTGCTCGCAAATCGTCCCTCTTGTGTGAACTAAAAAGTATGTCCTCTTCGTTCTCTTTTGCCTGATGTTTTGAATAAAATGTGTGTAGAAAAGAAAAAATCCAAGGCACTCTTCTTCAAAATTATCTAAAAAGCCTTTATTTTTCTGGCTAGTTCATAATAGGAAAGTAAAAGACATGGGGAGAAGCAACCCACGCGTTGCGGCGTAAACAGCCTTCTGAGACTGTAAACACTGTGTGTTGTGCGGTAGCCTAATATTAATGTCATTCTCTTCGTGAGAAGAATAATGCTGAGAGACTGAACAAAGATGTTGTGGTGAAGACGACACAAATAATGGTACACCTCTGTGTAAACAGGAGATGGGTTGATAGAAGCTGAGAGTGTTATTTTGCTCTAACACATCTGTGTGTGTGTGTGTGTGTGTTTCTTGTAGCTCTAATGCTGCAGCCTGGAGATGCTCTTCTCTATAAGCTTCGGGCTGATGTCCGGGGTCGTCTGGGGTGGACGGAGCAGGCGCTCGAGGACTACAGGAAGGCATTGGAACTTCAGGACTCAGGAGTCGTAAACAAAATGAGCTAATGCAACACATTTTTGCCTTAACTTAATTTCATTGCATGCAGTCAGTTAAAAAATTTAAAATAATAGTTTGTGAAACTACATTAAAAAATACTGGCCATATAATGAAGGTGTTGAAATCCATCATCCAGCCAAGTATTGTAATTCTAAACTTAAAACATAATTATTTATTTATTTCTTGTGCTCCAGAGGTATAGTAAATATTTAGTAAAAAGCCAAAAATAATAATGTTTTCGATAATTTTCTGGTATTAAATTAATTTTATGCATTCAAAATATTACTCCATTTAATTAATATTTAAAATGTATTTTTTTGAGTGAATAAAACAGCTATTAGAACTTTAACCTTGGTTATTTTTATGCAGAAACTTGGTAATATTTTGAAATATTGTTACATTTTTTTTTAATTCAGTGTTCAGTGTCACGTGATACTTCAGAATTTGGTGTACAAATATTAATTACTTTTACTTTTATATTAATTAAAAGTATTAATTTATTTCAAAAAATCTTTTGAATGGTATAATTTCATAATGGCATAAATATAGTATTGTTGTCATGATCAGAAATATTAACACCCTTGGAGAAAATTTTCATTTATGAAAGAAATGTTTTTTCTCCAAAACACGTTGGACATAACTATTGGTGCCCTTTTATTTTTTTCAACCTCCTTTTGTCAAGATGACAGCTCTGAGTCTTCTCCTATAATGCCTGATGAGTTTGGAGAACAAGAGATCAGAGATCATTCCTCCATACAAAATCTCCCCAGATCCTTTAGATTCCCAGATCCATGTGTGCGGTGCTTCTCTTCAGTTCACCCGACTCATTTTCTAAAGGTTTCAGTTCAGGGGACTGAGACGGCCATTGCAGAAGCTTCATTTTGACACATTTTTGTGTTGATTTTGATGTTTGTTTTGGATCATTGTCCTGGTGGAAGATCCAACCACGGTCCATTATATAAGATTTCTAGCAGAGGCCGTCGGGTTGATTTTTTTTTTTTATCAGTTGGTATTTGCTAGAATCTATGAGACCATGTATCTGAACAAGATGTCCAGGTCCTCCAGCAAATAAATAAGCCCACAACATTAAAGATCCAGCAGTATATTTAACTGTGGGCATCGGGTTCTCTCTTTTTATCCCTGTTTACCCCACACTCATCTTAAAACCAGGTCCCTTTTGAAGTTCCAGTTGTGTGTCTGACAACTAAATATGCTGTGGTGTGTTTTTGGATGAGCGAGGAGGTTTTTTCTCCAAACAGTTTGAGATGATGTAGGGGACGAAGTTTTTTTTTTCTGACCCCAATACTCATCCAATGTCTGCAATTCTCCATCTGTGATCCTTGGAGAGTCTTTGGCCACTCGAACTCTCCTCCTCGCCGTGCTTTAGGATGATAATGACACACGTCCTCTTCCAGGCAGATTCATAACAGCTTTAGTTTGATTGGAACTTCTTAATTATTGCC
The DNA here is from genome assembly GCF_016745375.1 of Pimephales promelas. The sequence continues at coordinate 28,668,169 of NW_024121099.1, forward strand.
CTTGATGGTCGAAATGGGGATTTCTGATGCTTTAGCTATTTTCTTGCAGTCACTTTGCATTTTGTGAAGCTCGGCAATCTTTTGCTGCACATCACAACTATATTATTTGGTTTTATTTATTGTGATGGATGATTAAGGGAATTTGGCCTTCAGTCATGGCTTGACAGTTTCACATTCCTAGTCACAATGGTGTATGATATGAACATTTAAATATGAATTGGAATATACTGACCATGTGCCAATAATTGACCATGACTTAGCTTAACTTAGGTTCTGGACTGCATAAGAGCTGCGTTTCGTTTTGTTTTCTGTCAACTAAAGTACCTGCAGATTCTCATTCATGTCAGTAGCAGATGGTCAGCAGGTTCATGCAGCTCAGAAGTAAACAACCTTCATGGACTTCATGCAGTTCTGGTCTCTGGTCAAACTACATCTACTATAATATGAGTTTTTGGCCTCATTCATGCTCTCGTTCAATCAGAATTCATTTAATCATCAATGGAGTGAAATGCTTTTTGCCCCTCAAGAGTTTGAATCAGAACTTTGACTAAATGATTAGCAGAAGTTTAATACTGAGGATTTAGAACAAACTAACTAGAATTCTACATATTTATTAAGTGACAAACAATGTGAAACAATGAATAATCAGTTGATTTATTAATTCACTGACTATTGTTCAACTAATTAAGGTCCTAACAGCTGGATCTAATGTCTGAAATCCTATTTGAAGCATTCAGGTCACCTAATATGACACTCGGCAGAAACACTGGTCTTAACTAGATAGATAGAAAGAAAACACCTGCTGAATGATCTGGCTCCTCTCCAGTTCAGGAAGAGAGAGATGGAGAGAGGCTCAGAGAGAAGAGTGTGAAGACAGCCATCTGCTCCTCACATGTTGTGCTCTGACTGAGCTCATTACTTTTCAAGGACAACACAAGTGTCCATCTGTGAGGAAAAAAATGAGGTATCACTCAAATTCTCACAAAAGTGTTTCAGAATGTTCTGTTGCTATCGTCCTATTTTCAAGGTGCAAGCATTTTGAAATGGACTGTCTTGAAAAAGGACCAAATTATTTCAGCGTGAAATAGTTATTTGAGTCTGACACGGTCTTCCTTTACGAATGGAATCTAGTTGACTATTAACTTTGCTTTCAAGCGACATCTATGTTTTCTTACAGATCCGACGGACAACAAGTTGTTTGTGTTCCTCATTTGTAAGTCACGTTGGATAAAAGCTTCTGCTAAATTAATAAATCTAAATGATTGCTTACAGCTGATGATTAAATATTGCCAAAATCCATTGAGCTTTGAAAAATGACTGTAATTTAAAGTCACGTCCACCAAATTAGGCGTCTTTAATGCAATGCAAACATTGTTTTTAAGAACTAAAATTAATCATTCGTTATTCATTTATTTTAATTATGCACAAAGACACTCACCAGACACTTTATTTTATTACACCTGTTCAACTGTTCAACTAAGCCAATCACATGCAAGAAACTCACTGCATGTAGACATTTATTCATTTAACTGACGCTTTTGTCCAAAGCAACTTACAATTGCTATATATGTCAGAGGTCGCACAGCTCTTGAGCAACTAGGGGTCAAGTGCCTTGCTCAGGGACACATTGGTATCGCACAGTGGATTCAAACCCGGGTCTCTCACACCAAAGGCATGTGTCTTATCCACTGCACCATCGCCACCAGACATGGTCAAGACGATCTGCTGAAGTTCAAACTGAGCATCAGAACGGGGAAGAAAGGGGATTTAAGTGACTCTAAACGTGGCTGTTGGTGCCACACGGGCTGGTCTGAGTATTTCAGAAACTACTGGTCTAATGGGACTTTCATCCACAACCATCTCTAGGATTTACGGAGAATGCTCTGAAAGAGGAAATATCCTGTGGTTGGCAGTTATGTGGGTGAAAAGGCCGTATTAAGGCCAAAGGAGGAAGACTGGTTCAGAAAGGCAACAATTATATACTTTCAAAACCTGATGATAATGTGGCTGTTGCCTTTCTGTTTCTATGTATTTCTGAGATCTAAACAGATTTCTGTATTTCTCAGTTTTCTTTGTCTAAAAATGGACAAGACTTAGGTTATTGGTTCACCCTGCCAGCTATGTAAAGCTGGGTTTTTAACCTGGGTCTTTAAAAAAAAAAATTGGGGGTGATATTTGATGCTAATTTTAGAACTTTTGATCCTCATATCCAGAATACTGTCAAAACATCTTTAGAAAATTTGCTAGACTAAGTTCTTGTCATTTCCTGTGGCTGAAAAGTGAATTAACACTATTTTCTTGCATTGATTATTGCACCGCTCTACTGGCCGGGCTTTCATAAGCTACTCTAATCAAATTACAGTTTGTTACTCACCACTTACTTATGGAATTTATTCGATAACATTTTTTTTGTATTGTATATTTAATGTATATATTATGTCTTTATGAATCCTTTTATAATGTTGTATTGTTTTCTTTTTTCTTATTTTTGTGAAGCGCCTTGAGATGTAACTTAAGGCGCTATAGAAAACAAAATGTGTTGTTATTATTATTATACCAGTAACTCAACAACCAAGGTCTGCAGAAGAGCATCTCTGAATTCCCAACACATTCAGCCTTCAATCAGATGGACTACAGGAAAGAACAGGAAACTGAGGCTACAAATGCATTGGGTCACCAAAATTGGACAGAAGGAGACTGGAAAAAAAGCTTCCTGGTCTGGTGAGTCTAGATTTCTGATGTGGCATTCAGATAGGTTAGTATTTGGCTTAAATAACATGAAAGCATGGATCCACCCTTACTGTATCAATGGTTCAGGCTGCTGCTGGTGGTGTAATGGTGTCAGGGATACTTTCTTGGCATACTTTGGGCACTTTAGTGCCAATTGAGCACCATTTAAACTCCACAGCCTACCAGAGTATTGTTGCTAACAATGTCCATCCCTTTATGATCACAGTGTGACATCTCCTGAGGGATACTTCCAGCAGGATAACTTGACATGTCACAACGCTTAAATCATCTCAAACTAGTTTCTTGAACATGGCAATGAATTCACTAATCTCAAGTGGCCTCCAAATATAAAAAATTAAAATCGACACTTCACTTCTATGGATTTGCAGTACAGAGGAAAAGATCTAAATATGAATAAAAGTGTCATACACACATTCAGAGTTGATGTTATGTGGATCTGAAATAGTTTTTTCCCCTCTAGTCCCTTGAAAAGCATTAAATTTCACTGCAGCTGGATTGTGTTCGTTAGATTTGGATCCATCACTAGGTGGTGCCAGAAATAAGCACAGATAAGCTTTCTCTTCACACTCAGGTTGCTTTGTTGTTATTTTAAGGCATATTGTCCAATATAGGAAGAGTGTATAAAGAATATGGTAACAATCACAAAATATGCTCATAGGGTTCCCATGGATAACTCCAGACTCAAATACTGAGCCTTTCATTTGTTCAGTGGATTTTATGTAAAACCTCTTGCTTTGTCATATAGGCTGAACAATGTGTTTTATTCAATTTTGGAGGGAAAGGGCATTAAGACGAGCTATGAATTTTAAACAGCTGGTGTGGAAACTAAGCCTTCCTGTTTTTGACACTGTAAACTGAGCATTAACTGCAGTTTATCTGCACTGGGAAAGAAAATTGGGTGGATAAACAATTTTCTCTCCGAAATTGCTTGTAAATTTCGCTAATAATTACAATGTATTGGCAAGTATCATTTAAACATGCCATTTTCTTGTAAGACATAATCCTTTTTTTTTTTTTGAGTGACTGCATGAGCATAGGTTGAGTTTTTAATAAATATTATCCTAAACATAAATATGGTTATTTCCAGGGTGCAGTTACAGTGTTACGTGCCAGGTCTGGAAATCTCCTTATTCTCAGACCAAAACGATTAATTTTACTTTTACGCATTTGAAGATGTCACTAATAGTAATAAAAACGAAGGCAAAAAGAAGAAAAAAAGTTCGTCCCTTTTATACTAATAAACACAAAGCTTTCAAAAATGATTTTTAAATTCAACTTAGACAACAGGAAAGACAAAAGATAGTTCGAATTTTTTTATTTGATAGACCTAATGGAAATCGCTTTTTCTTTTTTTTTCTTTTTTTTATCATTGTGCATTTATTCGGACATTGAAAAGAAGGTCTAAATGTCGTCAGGCAACTATTTCTGTTTCTCAGACACGCTGTCAAACACAACAGCACCCGATGGCGTCATGTTTCACGCGTGACGTCTGTGGATGTGATGCATGTGGATGTGGAGTAACTGTCCATGGTGCTGAAGCCGCCGCAGCGTCGGGATGCGCGTTCCGGAGTCGCGAGGCGTCAATGCGCGCATCTTTTGAGCTCGTGTTTCTATACTTTACATCCATAGCAGACTCAAAACAGTGTCGGAATGCTGCTCAACGACACCTTCAAGAACCTGGAGGATGGTTTATATCTGTTAAACTCCTCCAGCAACGAGACGCATAGCGCGGATTCTCACGGCAGCAGCGCGATCTTCATCTCCTTCATCTATTCCGTGGTGTGTCTGGTGGGACTCTGTGGGAACTCGATGGTGATTTATGTGATCTTTAGGTATGCAAAGATGAAAACTGCGACCAACATCTACATTTTGAACTTGGCGATCGCGGATGAGTTACTCATGTTAAGTGTGCCCTTCTTAGTCACCTCTTCTTTACTTCATCACTGGCCCTTTGGTTCGCTCCTGTGTCGTTTGGTTTTAAGTGTTGATGCCATCAACATGTTCACCAGCATCTATTGTCTCACCGTGTTGAGTATTGACCGCTACATCTCCGTGGTGCATCCCATCAAAGCGGCGCGGTACCGGAGACCCACCATCGCCAAAATGGTCAACTTAGGAGTCTGGATGTTCTCCATCCTGGTCATCCTGCCCATCATCATCTTCTCCACCACTGCACCCAACTCTGACGGATCGGTGGCTTGCAACATGCAGATGCCGGAGCCTGAGCGTCAGTGGATGGCTGTGTTTGTGATCTACGCCTTTCTGATGGGCTTTCTCTTCCCGGTCATTGCAATATGCATGTGCTACATCCTCATCATAGTGAAGATGCGGGTGGTCGCGTTGAAAGCGGGCTGGCAGCAGCGCAAAAAGTCCGAGAGGAAGATCACACTGATGGTGATGATGGTGGTGACAGTGTTCGTGATTTGCTGGATGCCTTTTCACATCGTGCAGCTGGTGAGCGTGTTCGTCCAGCAGCACAATGCCACTCTCAGTCAGCTGGCTGTGATTTTGGGATATGCCAACAGCTGTGCCAACCCCATACTGTACGGATTCCTGTCGGACAACTTCAGACGCTCCTTCCAGCGGATTTTATGCCTCCGATGGTGGGAGAACGCCACGGAGGAGCCCATAGATTACTATGCCACGGCTCTGAAGAGTCGAGGATACAGTGTGGATGACTTTCAGCCGGACAATCTGGAATCGGATAGCACGTACAGGAACGGCACCTGCACATCCAGAACTACGACTATGTAGGATTCTGTATTGCAGCATGGAACTTTTGTTGTTAGGCCTATGTGTTGTCATTTGAATATTTTTATTTTTTTTTGTATTGGTAAGACTTATAAATAACTTTAATTATATACACTATTTGATCATATAATGCTTAGTCAGAAGTGAATGTGCATTTGCTATGAATGCGCATGAAATTTCAGATAAACATTCAGGGGTCGGGAACCGTTTTTGACCAAAGATTTTTTTTTTATCCAGGTTAATGCATTTTTCCAAATATAGCATTTATATATATACTCAGATGGTAACTCCCAGTGAAAGCCCTGCACAATGGATTCCATATTGCAACTTGTTTATTGTTTGTTGCATATTTATTTGTTTTCAGTAATGGACCTAATAAATGTACTATTGAAATGGTGAGTGCGCAAATATGAAAATATACAACAAATATGCAATAAACTATTTGCAATATAGAATTAATTGTGCATGGCTTTCACTGGGTGTTTCCGAGTCTTACAAATCCTCTTCTTCTTCTTGTGAGTGAGTGAGTGAGTGAGTGCTACGTGAATACTCGAATACTCACACAGGTGGGCGTTTTGACACATGCTGTGGGTAGGCTAGGCTACTATTCTTGTCCATGTTCGGCTCGGAGCGCGCGCTGAAATCATCCTGTCAGTTGCAGAAAAGTCTCTTGGCACAGCACCAGTTTCAATAAAATGATATGTTTCAGTCCAGTCACTGATAGCCTATTTATACATTTTCGCTGCGGTTCTAATAGTTTCCACCTTTACCACTAACACGCTTTGCTTGAATCTGAGTGCAGGAGCTCTATATGAGTGTTATTGTGACACTCGGACCCCACTGCACACGCACTGTTGCCTACAACTTCAAAAATATTATTAGCCTATTCTAAAATTTTCTTTTCAATAACTTCGGTAGGTAGCCTACAACATAGGAATTGTAATTGGTTGTTTTTTTTCTGCAGAAAGCTGAATTGATGTGAACTGATCTCTATTGATGTGTCCAATTTTTTTTTAATTGATCATTTATTGGGAAATTGTGGCTCCCATATCGGGTAGGTTCCCGACCGCTGCATATGTTGACTTATGAATGAAAGTTATTAGACAGTATGTCGATATGGAAATAATGTGTGACGTTCAGATAAAAAAAAGGAAAGAAATATCCACAGCCAAATATTTAGATGCTATTTGAAATGGAATAAAACGGAGGGGGATTTAGTGTGCACTCTCAGTGTATTATGTGATCAAACCTGAATTGTATGTTCTGAAGGATATGATAGGCTCGCAAAGCAGGAACAAAACAATGCTATAGTTTTCGGGTTTTATGTTTTGGTTCTGTTGAATGAAATCAGAGCCGCTTTGCTTTGTCATGACACTCAGTCAAAAGTATGCAAATATATGAAGGAAAGTCAGAAGACTAATCAAAATGCAGTATGCAAATATGAAGTTTTGAATCCAGTTCTATCAGTGTTTGGTCAGTGAACGTTTTTCAACATTTAATGCTATTTTGTTGTTGTTGTTAAAGTGTTAAGTTGACCAAAAAAAAGAAAAAAAGAGTAGGCTATACTCTTTCATATATAATAAGATATTCTACAATGAACCTGTGCCATGAAGAGTTCAGATGCAAAAGCCTCTAAATGCCATTTGAAATTTTCTTCTAAAATGACAATTTTCATCAAGCTTTTATATTTAAGTTCAGTAATTTCACTTAAATGACAATTAATAGGTAATCTTCATTGCCATTTAAGTGAAATTACTGAACTTAAATATACAAGCTTGATAAAAATTACATTTTAGAAGAAAATTTCAAATGGCACTTAGAGGCTTTTGCATCTGAACTCTTCATATATAGCCTATATATATATATATGGCACAGGTTCATTGTAGAATATTTTATGTGAAACCATTGTATGAGAAGGTTTGGTAAGTTCACTAAACCTAAATGTTATATGTTTGACTGTAAGCCTGATCCTGACAGTTGGATCTGCAGCCTGTGAGAAACGTTTCCATTGACTGTTGTACTTCTGTTTGTGCCTCTGAAGGGAATATGTCTAATACAAGGCTATGGCTAATCCTTAGTGTAATTCATTTCACCCACAATGTGTGTATTTATTCAATTATGCTTTTGAATTGTGAAATAACAAAACCTCACCATGATCATATTTTTTACAAAAAAGATGATATAGCCTACTAGCCCGTTTCACCTTTTCAAAAAATATTAATTATTATAGCATAGGCTATATATATATATATATATATATATATATATATATATATATATATATATATATATATATATATATATATATATATATATATATATATATATATATATATATATATATATTGTTAAAGGTACACTCAGTACCCTTTCTCTTAAAATCTAAAAACAAGACTAGTAGCCTACTATTTACAAATATATTTAAAATGATCAAAAATGCTAAAAAAGAAGAAAAAAAAAAGGCTATACATTCAAGCCGATTGCCGTATTGGCCACAAACAAAAAATAGCCTACTGTCTGCCTCTGAAATCGCATACTATGTATCTTGAGTAGGCAGGCTACATATTTTGAATAAATAATTAGCCTACTTCGCGACTCCTAACATGATGTTCTCCGTAGTATAGGTGTGTGTAGCCTAGTAGCCTACTGTATTAATGTAATCTGGACGTATTATTCGTCATGTTGTGACCTACCAGTCATTTGTGTCGCTTCACTGCTAATGCATGCTCCATAATCTCGATAGAAGTAGCCTAATAGGTCATCTGGGTACTTTTTAACTACTCTTTTAAGTAGCCTACTGTGAATTCGGAATAATTTTGTCACATAGTAGCCTAATGTTAGGAAAACATTTACATTATGGGCTATAGTATAGAAAACATTATAGGCTATAGTAGGGAAGTATGCAGTTTCGGATGCAACCACTGAGTGCTCCATTAAAGCTGCTGTAAGTGATTTCAGCGCCCCTAGCGGCACTAAATGGATTTTAAAATTTAACCTGACTCACGAACTCACACCTGAGCATGTAGTCACAGAAACAAATGTGATCTTTCAGGACACCTATTTCAGCTAGATCTGTCAGAAATAGTGACATTTACGTGTGGTACTATTAAAAAGACAAAACAAATTACAGCAGCTTAAAGTAACACCGTTTATTTAACTCCTCAGGTAAAAAGCAAAACTTTCATGTAGTGGACCGTATAATATTTAATTAGAAAGCAGATCCAATGACAGTTATCACAATATCTTCAGTAACACTTTACAATAAGGTTCCATTTGTTAACATGACATAACAAATAGGCTACTTTTTTCAAATTGGTTAATGGTAATTTCAACATTTTCTATTAATTAAAATCAAAATATGTATTTTCAATGGACCTGAGTTAACATGTATAACAATTATTATTATTATTATTTTACATTTAAAAAAATGTAATATGGAACAAATATATTGCTCATCTTTTAATGTAAGTTATGTATGTGTGATTAAATGAACAAAGACAACATCAAAACAGGATGAAAAGCCGAACCGGCTAACGTTTTTAATCTTCTTACCACATATATACAATTCTTACATCTCCACAGGTGCATTTAAAAACAATCTAAAGAGTAAACAAAGACAGAGTACGCTTCTCATAAAATCTAATTACCAACTCTGTGGCCTAGGATTAATCCACATCAGCATAAAGACCCTGATTTCAACCGTGAGAGTAAAACAGACGGAATGGCAAAAGACATTTAAAGGCAGTAATTGTACAGCACTCTTGTGACTCTAGACCACACAGTTCTGAGTGAGGAAAATCTTCCGGTAAGCACCTTGATCGGTCTGAAGGTATCACACTGAATTATATTTCACATTTTGCAGTCTTTTCCACTTAAGTTTCCTCTTTTTCATTCACCTTCTCCATGGAGTTGGAACCATTCAGAGCCACAGCCTCCGCCTTCCTCCGGGACAGTTTTGTGGTCCTCCTCCTGATGCAGCCTTTCACGATGGCCGCTACGATCACCAGCAGCACGATGAAAATCAGCAGCGCTATAATCACAGGTACTATGATATTTGAAACGTCTCCAACGCTCTCCTCAATGTGTACATCTGTCTCATTCGTCCTGACATCATCAGGCAGAGACGTAGGTTGAGTCAGCAAAGATTTGCCCCTGTTAACGTTTGAATAATCATTTCTTGTCAGATCAGTGGTGGGCGGCTTTGATCCATCACAATCATCCATGTCATTGTCCGAACATGCACATTTGTAGGAGCCGTCTGTGTTCAGGCATCTGTGTGTGCATGGTTTGGATTCTTCGCATTCGTTTACATCCACACAGTATCCGGATGCATCCCTCCTATAGCCTTTGTTGCACTCCAGGCAGAGTTGCGATGTATCCATGTTTTGGTTGCCTAACACGGTCCAAACTAGATCTTTTGAGCATTTTAATGTGAAATTGGCACCAGAAGCACAATGAACATAACATGTGTCCTTGTCGTTTGAGTAGTCGATTATGTCATGTGTGCCTAATATATCTGGTCGACGGCACGTCACCGTAGCGTTTCGTTTACAAATGAAAGGATGTTCCTGTCTGCAGGTGGTCTCGACAAACCCATTGCATGTTGCAGCAGTTTCACCATATTTCACTGAAAGCAGCCCACAGCGAAGTTCTAAGCAAGTATTTGAAGGTTCTGTCTCCCACAATTTAACATCAGACTGAGTGCTGCTGTCTACCGTCCAGTAGAATCCTTTAAGAGGCAAATCTTTCCTATAACAGTCACCTTTATTCTTCTGTAGTCCAATCCAGAACGACGTAGCAGTTTTGTCATTCTTGTCCCAGATTGTTTTCAGAATCTCTGCCATTTCCTCTTCTTTCGGAATGTTGGCCAGGAAGCTTCCAGGTAGGCAATGACTCTGAGCAGTACTGAATGAGAGTTTGTTCAAATAAACAGTGTAGGATGATTTAGGCAAGCAACATGCCATGTTGAGAAAGCTCATAAGATATAATCCCGTCCAGAACTCCATGTCTAGACCTCCCTGCCTGAATGCTCTCTGGCTGGAACTAAATGACAATGTCTGCTTTTCCCCCTGGCTTTCTTAGCTGCCCTTGTAAGGTCCTCCCAAGACAACAAGCACAGGAAGTCTGTTCAGCCTTGATACAGCCTTTCACTTCCTCCTGGGTGGTGGTGCTGCCGAAGCATAACAATCGCAACTATGAACAAAATCGGTTGCTGGTGAAACTAAAGCTTCCATAATACACAATCCCACATCCAGACTCCCACAGCAGAGTGATAGATGAGCTCAGGCCAACAGGAAAAATCTATGTTTCTTGGCACAGGTCTGTTACACTGTTCATTCATCCACACCCATCACCTTCTTGATGGTTTGAGGTTCACAACTATCTAGCCTAGCAGGCTGTTTGTGCCGCATAAAGATAAGTGTAACATTGAACAAGGACTTTTCCTATTTATTTAACTTGTTTATTGTGTCTGTAATCCTTTGACAAAACTACTCTGGGGAGAAAAAAATTCCCGGAAGCATGGCTCATTGCATTGGGGAATGCTCTTTACAGTAGTACTATACCTTTGTTTACATGTCACACTCAACACTGTCCGACTCAAATGTGTGTTGATTGACCTCAGCGTGTGTTTTCAAGAACTCACATGGGACTAATGCGGTGTTGAGTGTCCCATGACTAACACAGTATTATTCTCTCCTTCCAACAGGCCGCTTCATGAAAGACCAGCAGATGCTTCCTGGAGGAAATGTCAATGAATGGCAGGAAGTGAGGTTGCAGGAGCACTTGATTCTGTTCTACAATCTGAAATGGCAGAGAGGTGGGGAATAAGGACAGGAAATGGAATTATGGGTAACAGGAAAACCAGTATGCGAAGACAGAGCAAAAAACAAGAAGTTGAAATAAAGGTGGAAGACAATACAGGTGTTTTGGAGAGCTCTGCTGTTTTGTGAGCCAACAATTAACAATCAAAGTGTTAGAGTTTAAGTGAATATTTTTACTGGTTATTCCTCCTACCAACCACCTACAGTATAAAAAAAAACTAGCAACGCCTAACAACAGCATAGCAATGAGCATTAGACCAAAGGCAAAAATGAGTAAAGACATTTTGAGTCATTACAATCACTTGTAATGTGACATAATTGCTCATTACCTTTGACCCATACATTTGACCAAAATGTCAAATCGTTTTTGAGATACAGCTTTAGATCCAGTTTGGCATTATGCCAGTTTTGTCAATCGACACTAAATCCATAATTATTTTCCAACATGGACTGAAAATCATCTATTATAATCAGTTTCATTACAATAGACATGGTGCATGAGATCAGTCTCATGATTTTTGGTCAAAACCGTTAAAAAAAAACATTAAAAAAACATTTTTATATCTTCTGACCACTAAGTGGCACTGTGGCGAAATTGTGCAGATACCCTTATGCTATAGTAGTTGTCATAACATGCACCATGATTGGTCAGAATATACGTTGCAAAGATATAGACCTTATGCACCAGAGAAACGTGGGCGTCGTCATCTTTAGAATATTGTCTTTGAACTTCCGTTTTTGCGGTCGCTCTGTAGGCTATATTTCTATGGCATCGCTGTCGAGGAGCTAGTTAAGTGGATTAACTTATTGCAGAGTTAACAAAAGTTATCATGAGCATTGTAATGTTTATCATAAGCATTGTAAAGCAGATGTCTTAACAAATGTCGACCGGGAATTTTTTTCATTCATACCTCTGCAAGATCGCTGTCAAAATACAGACCGTAAGTCAAAAGACAACGAGTGCAACGCTGAAAAGGGGCGTGGCTACATAAGGTCTAAAGCCTCATGTCTATTTGGCGTTTAATTCGTTTGAGTGTTATTCGAAAACAGTTTGATGAATCAACTTGAATTCCATGTTTTGTTTTGTTTTTTTGGCAGCAGCATGGTCTGAAGATGATCCAATTACATTTTTGTGGAAATTGGAACAACGATTTTGGAAGGGTTGGCAAAAGTAGTTTTTTAAAAGAAAAACTCAATAGCGGACAAAAGTTCGCTAGAGTTCAGCTAGAGTAAAGTTCGAAAGTTCAGCCGACTATGCCAAAATTAGAATACAGTATGTTCTCAGAAAATATATCAAGACCAGTTTCAGTAAGTTTTTTTTTTTCATTACCCAAAACAAAAATGATCGGTATAACACTAATTCGATAGTCCACTTTAGACTTCCTACTAACTATAAGTAACTTTGCAACTACATGTCAACTAACTCTCATTAGAGTATTAGTAGACTGTCAGCTTAATACCTGCTAACATTTTATTTTGATGTTCCCCAACAGACACTGACTGTAAGTAACTTGGCAACTACAAGTCAACTTATTCTACTAACTCCTAACCATAACCTAACATTACTACAGTCTACTAATACTCTAATGATAGTTAGTTAGACATGTAGTTGCAAAGTTACTTATAGTTTGTAGAATGTCTAAAGTGGACTATCGAAATAAAGTGGAACCCGAAAGGGTTTTGAGTATCAGGTAATCTGGCCGAAGACACATATCTATTTCTGTAATGATACCCTAATGCGTTCGTAAAAAAATATAGCATTCTACGTCAAAGTTCAAAATGGCCGACGCTCAAATTGGCCAAACTTGGAAAAATTTGATATCGTCTAACTAGGTAAATAGGCCTGCCACCTCAAAGAGACCAGTTTTGTAATTTTCTGTCAAATTGGCAAGACTTTATAAGCAAAAACTAAATTTTTCATATCTCCTGACCACTAGTAGGCACAGTGGCAAAAGGTACTGCATGTACCCTCAAGTCATGCTTGTGATAACACGTGTCAAGTTTGTTCTGAATACGCTGAAGCATTGCGGCCATACTGACTCACATCCATTTTGGAATGCTCTACGTCCAATTCGTTCACACATTATTTGATAACGGTTTGACAAAACAACTACATGTTTTTTTGTCGCTAAGAACTTTTACATTTTTGTGAAAATCGGATGTTCAAGGGGGAGTTGGAAAAAGCACGTTTTTTTTGTTGTTGTTGTTTTTAAGAAAATTCAAACTGGTGGTATATTTTTCATGCCAGTTGGTGGACTAGAGGGATTGAGAATCCAAATTTGATGTGGTAAACATCTGTGTGCCTGTTCTTTACTGTTCTTCCTAGATGGTGTATGTGTGTATTTATAAAGACATTAATTTTACATTCTCTAGTACTGAATTCCTCCTACGGCAAATCTTGAAGGAAGACAGCTAGTGAGTCATGATTTAATTAAAAGTGGGTTTGAAAGATACAGCCCATGGCAGTATTGAATGCCAAGAAACGCTAAACTGTTTAAACTTAAAAAAGCTAGCTTACTTCATCAGCTCCAGACAGCTTACATCACAACCTCCCTGCAGACATGAACAACTTAGTTATTGCCAGTTAGCGCTGGTCTGATTGGTGGATTGGTGAGGTTAGTCACCAGGTTTTTTGAATATTCCTTTTCATGCAGTGTGTAATATAGCTGTTTCGTGAATGTAAACGTTCGCAAAGTTGTAAAGTCAAAAGTGCACGATAAATAAAGTTATTGTCTCCCAAAAGAAAGGATCGACTCTGAACTGCCTTACGAGTCGTTTTTTTTATTCGAATACTACTGCTTTACGGTTCTACGTCACTAGAAGAAACACGTGCATAATGCCCAATTGACCTATGGCTAAGCCACGCCCCCTCCACTCACTACTAGACAAACAGTCAACATTCGGGGACAGGCGCTGATGGCAGCGGTCACAGTAGGAGACATTTCACACTCACAGGAGGCAATTGGTGATTTTTGGAGACAGAAAGATTATACTGTATCATCTTGCATTGGAGGGTTATATTAATAATTTTATTGTTGAGAAGGTCGATGAAAAGCTTCAGCTCCAGGCAAAAATGTACAGGTCACAGTGTAAACGTGATAAACCGCATATCGTTGCCATCACTGTTTGGTGCAACAGTATTTACATGAATCATTCAGCACAACATTGCAAACATTTGTTATCTCGGTTATTTACAGATACATTAATGAAGCTAAGTGACATGATGTACAACACAGCTAGAAGCTAACGTTAACGTTTTCTAATGTTAGGCTAACGTTAGCCTAATGTTACATTAGAGATTTTAAAGGTAACCATCAAATACGCTGTTGACTTAACTTAGAACAGATGTAGACATCCTTGTTTGATTTCTCCACGTTTAGTTGGTGTTGTGGTCTATTATCATAACTCAATCCAGAGTAGACACTTATCTGGCTGAGATGTGAGGCTTGGAAAAGGTTAAAAAAAATACAAACTATCGCAAGCCTCTCAGGAACCTAGTGTCGGAGTTGCATGTACCCCATGCACACCGTTTTAAACTTAAAATGACAAGAAAACAAATAAAAATCGACTAACTGCAATGCATTTCAATGGACGTGGAAGCAGAGAACGTCCGAGTGTATTGAGTTAGCTGCACACTGTGATTGGCTCATCGCGTTTGAGGGAGTGGCTTAATAGGTCAATTATATTGTACATTGTCTGCCCGCGAACAACAGCCCACAATCACGTCATTTTACTGACGACTTCTTTTAAAATCTCGGAGTTCAACAGTCAGTACCTATGTCAGTACCCAGTTTATTTGGACGATCTTGCCCCTCAGAACCAAAACCTGTAAGTTAAGTATGAATAATTACTGAAGTTTATATTTTCTACCAGGTGTTCAAAATACTTAATTTTGTGTCATATTGTGTATGTTTCCGGCTAACCGTCTAATTCACGTTATTGTCTTACTAAAATATAGCAGTGTGGGCCATTATTACCTGTGTCTATCAATGTAGATTGTCTGTCATTCTTACTACTTTTTTAATGATTCAGGATGGCGCATGATTTGTTTTACAAACGTTTTGTTACATCAGTCATTCACTTCACATTAGATTCAGTTAATACAGTTCCAGCATATGTTCTGCTATAAATTAAATATATATATACATCGGTTTGATGATTGACTTGTTTTAATGCTGTACCTCAAATTGAGTAGGCTATAACTGAGAAACATCCTGCTCGAGACATTCTTGCATGCAGGTTCGGTTTGAATATAGCTTGCGCTGGCATTGATGGTAAAATCAACGTCATCGTTACTGTCTCTTTACAGTTCAGTTATGGTAATAATGGGCGTGTAGCTTCCCGGTAAACCAATCACAGCAGACTGGGCCATCTGGCCAATCAGAGCAGAGAATAAGTTCTCGGAAAGGAGGGATAAAGAGACTGATTCATCTGTCTAGTCGTTTGAGAATCCTTGAACAATGTGGTGATGTGCAATGTATATTAGGAGAAAATAGTGTTTATTTATGTATTTATTTATTTTTAATTACTTTTGATGCATATAAACCTCTTGTAGGAGACTTCCAAATCAAAATTAGGAACAGCATACGGCACTTTAAGCAGTCCAGCACCAAAAACGAGTAGGAAACTGCCTCCTACATCAGCTAATACAAGCACCTGATTGCCTTGACAGGTGTGTAGTTTCACTTTATCTCAGCAAAAGCACATGAATTATGCTGATATGCTGTATAGAAATATGTCAGTGGAAAAATAGCTGGTTTAGTCACTGCATATTTTAGATAGAGGCTGTCTACTACCTTGTCAATCAGTGTCAGACCAAAACTCAGTAGCGTAGCAAGTCAATCCTGTGCCCTTATGCACATTTTCTTTAACTGACCCCAAATAACAGGTGCAACGAAGAGGCGTTTATAGATGTTCACTCTAGCATATTGGGGAAGCAGCTGTGCTTAGACATCTATATCTCATTATTTTCATCCGGTTAGCCTGATACATATTCTCTGTAAAGCAAAATGCTACACCCAACACAAGAGCAGAATAAAAACCTAATAAATTGAATAAACTGATGAGTGCTGCATAAAAAGAAACATTGATTACTCTAGGAGAAAAAAAATGACGTTCGGTTTTGCCGTTCAGAACAAACAGGTTTTTTTTTTTTTTTTATGTAGGCTATGTGTCACGTTGAAGGCTGGTCAAATCATGCCACGAATGATTCCAAACACAGGAATACTGAAACATAACACCTAACCAGCTTTAACATACTGTATATGTTAAAGAGAACCAACAACAATTAACTGAAACATGGGGATAAAAATATTATTATTTATTTATTATTATTTAATATGAATTTGAAGGTGATTAATTATGTCTAATGTCTTTTTTACCTTGTTAATATTTGGTCATTTTATAGCTTGAAAAATGTAAAACAAAATGTAAAGCATGCGCCTGATTTGCTCTTGGCTGTTTAAGACTCATCATGTTTATTGTCACAGTATCAGCTCTGTGTGAAAATTAGATCAGTGTTCTCACATAAAATCTGTTACACAATACAGCACTCCTCAGTAGTAGGAGGGAAACGAGCCAGTTTAGTCACTGCACAATTACACAAGCTGTCTACCTCAGTGTGTACAATGTCAGGCCAAGACTTCAGATGGATGCCAGAAACTCCATAACTTGCATGCAAATGCTCAGCCAACGCTTTGCAAGAAACTAGTCCTGTTGTACTTGATGTTCTTTTGTTTTAAGAGCAGTAGCAAACCTTAGTCAACTGAACTCAGAAGACAGTTTGTGTTCATGCCAGCTCTAGTGCCCCGTGTGGGAGGACTGTGCAGAAACATTTTTAAAAGGAATTAAATAGAGTATGTATCAAGGCTAACACATAACTTCCTGTGTGTGTGTGTGTGTGTGTGTGTGTGTGTGTGTGTGTGTGTGTGCGTGCACTAAAATGTGAGGCACTAATGTGAGACTAGTCAATTCACTTTCATTTGAGCAATTAAGCAATCGCAGCACTCCTAATGGACCGACTAATAACTTTTCTTTAAAACTCATTCAACCACTTTGAGTTTTAATGTCAAAAGCTTTTACAAGCAGCTTTACACGTTAGATGGGGGCATCTTAGGAAGCCAGTACAGCGCAGAACTAATCATTGGGCAATTTAGAGCTGTCACTCAAACATGTTTCTTTCATAATTCAACCATTTAAAATTCACAAAATGGCTGAATACAACTACATCTGTACAGGATTGAGATTCCCACTAAACAAACACAGCTTGTTATGTGAAAGAGTCTTAAACAAGTGCCCAGATAGAGACCAAAATAAAGATGTGTTTTAGTTTCTTTAAAATCTAAATTTGTGTATCACAATACACCTTGATCCTTCGCTGGTGAAAGTCTTATTAGATGTTGAGGATTCAAAGCAAATCCCTGTGGTCTCATTATACGTCCACTAAAAGCCTCTCCCAGGTTTGATGTTTGATCGGTTGAGCGACCTTGTATTTGACTCTTTTCTAGTTAGGCTGGGGGATTAAATGAATGTTCTCAAGATAGAATTTGAGTTCTGTGCTTCACAACTGGATTCAGGCACCTGTAGGCAAGAAGAAAAAATAACATGTTTCTCCTGAATAGCACTGGCTTACATGAAAAGGAAATTAGTATTGAGCCTATAATCTCACTTGTCCGAAACATCTCAAACTGTTCCCAGATTTGCCTAGATAAGTCAGAGATCTTGATGTGAACTTAAACCTTTCTCATCTTTCAATACCACCTGGGCTATAATTTCCACTTACTGTATGTTATCCTTTGACACATTTGAGTCAAATATCCATATCTAATAAGAGGTTTCCCCAGTCTCTATTTTGTGCTTTTCTTTGAAATTCTACTTTATGTTTTTTTATTTTTTTATTTTATTTTCTATTCTATTGTCTATTTATTATGTGACATATTTTTTCCTATTATTTCAATTATTATTTACTACCCTTCTATTATTATTATTTTTTAATATGTTAATGAATGATCATAGCCTGTAAATCAAAATATAGCATGCGATTGTTGCTTTATGGACAATTCTGATTTGCTCTTGATGCCTGATGATTGTAGGATCAGAGACAAAGTTGGTACTTCACTGAATTATAACAAAAAAAAAAAATCAATGAAGTTGCCTGAAGGCACCCACACACTACAAGATAATCCGAACGATTTTGTGCTCCGACAATCCTTGGTAGAGGATTAGTTAAATCGAGCTGACGAAAGATGGAAGAATAACACGACTTATCAGAACCTTTTCTTTTTTCAGCTAATTTTCATAAAAAAAAAAAAAATTACTATTAAACTTATCACCATTTCTTCTTGCCCGTCCTCCGCCATGTTTGTTTACTCTAAAGTCATGCAAGAGATTTTGCAAGATTTCCTGTGTTCATAGTCGCAGTCTGGTTGTTAGTGAACGGAATATATTAGTGTGTGCTGTGCTGTAGTCACTCCACACGCTAGGAACAAAACTGTTAAATTATTTTCTTATCACCATATTTGTGGTCTCTCACATTTTGAAAATCATCCTCTGATTTATTTTTCATTATTATATCTTTCACATCCTTTTATCCGTTTATTCTTTATTATGTTTGATATGACCCAGTAATTGGCTCTGCAGGAGCCACAGTGTCCAGTCACGCATGTGTGAAGATGTGAATGAGTCTTGACCCATCTGAGTTAATTTGTACTATATCCAAACAGACCACACTGTCAGTTCATATTATCATAACACATGAATAAAATATGGTGACATTTACTCACCTCACCCCAAGAGAGGGATGCATTGAGTAAACAGACACATTGTCACCAGAGCTCATGCAATTAGTACAAACACACTCCATGCTGTGCTAGGGCTGAGTGAGAAGCACTTGTGCCCTAATATGGCTGTCTGGTTTGTCATTATAGGTGTTTGTGTTGATTTTTAATTACATGAGTTTCTTGGTTCTCACAATCACTGTTAGGGATCGATAACAGCCTTTACAAATAAAACGTCTGATGTATGCAAGTTGCAACAACAGACAGAGGTGGGTTGAATCATATCTGTATAAATAAGGTAACTAAAGTCATTCCCAATCTCTAACTTGTGATTGCCTTTACTGATATCTGTCAGATAGTAAACATCAAGACTTTGTATTGCATCTTTAAAGTATGCAAGCCCATTTCTGCCACATAAGAAAAAGAGTCATACTTTTGATGTTTTATGTCATTACGATAAAAAAAAAAAACTTATCTGGAGGAAATTGACTTCCATTATAAAGGGATAGTTCACCCCAAATGGTCAACTTATTCTCATGTCATTCAAAAATGACTTTTTTTCCTTCTTTAGAACACAAAAGGAAGATTTTTGAAGAATGTTAGGGTCTAAACAACATTAGGCCCTATGGCTATCATTTTATGGATTTAATTTTTTTCTTTAGCAATCTGTGTAGTTAAAACCTGTCTTCCTCTTCTACTTTTTAAGCGAGAGAGGTTGACTGCCCTAACATTAAGTGATTGACAGCAATGTATTGATTCTAGCCTCAGTGATAGACAGCAAAGCGTACGCTTCTGTCATCCTCGCCAATTACATTGAAAACCAGTTGTCGATTGCAGTTCAGTACATGCAGCACGTAACCAAACCTTTTTAAAATTCAGCTGTGATCAGTGTTGAGAAAGTCACTTTTAAAAGTAATAAGACGAAAGTTCAAAATTTTTACTTTTACTACAAAGAAGAAAAAAAGTGTGATGTTTAACAAATGTGATATTTCATTTTGCCTATTGTATATGGTTGAATTGGATCATTGAAGGTCAGCATGTTTATGAATATGCAAATTAGCCCCGCCTCCACTCACTCACGCCAGGGCTACGTTCAGCCCCGACAAAACGTATCTCAAACCACCGGTACACACCGTTTCGAGGATGACGTTCAACCCGGAAACCGTAGCAAAACGTTGCGCACCGTTTTGAACTTGAACGTGCCCCAGCTCAGAGATCCACTCGTTGACGATCACACGTTGACGTGATTGGTTACAAGGTGGTTTGTGACGTCAAAACAATAGCGATTTCAAACTGCGTTTTTAAGACTATCTTTGGTTCACTGCAGTTTTAAAGAGAAAATACTCAGCAATGGTGTTGACTTATGAATTTGCACATGCTAATAGCATATTAAAAATACCACGTAGACATAAAAACAACATTAAAAACTTGATTTTCACCACTGGGGACTTTGGGGAATAATTTGATTATTGCAGGTTTTGATAATATTCGGAGTTTTGCAGTTCGCTGTTTTTATTCATTTTTAGGAATACTGAATCTTTTTGTGCATGAGATGAGTAAATTCATGCTCACATTTACTGTAGTGTAGAACTACAATAACCATCATGTTTCCACAGCGCACACAGCACCTCTACACTTACTCTCGATTTTTCTTAAGATAGACCAACGCCACTTTTGCGTCATCGAAGGGTAACGCCCCCTTTTGGGGGAAAACACCTCTATACTGTCAATGGGAAAACAAACGGATTCCCATGAGAACAGAACTTGCACTAGATCTGCAAAGTTTCTTGATAGCAAAAATGGCACAAACTTAAAGAAGCTAACGTTACTGAATATGGGGTTACAGAGGTGTCCCTTTGAAATGGTCGAAAACTGGATTAATGAACCCACACAGCGGCCAAATATGGACTATTCAGACATCTAACGTTACCACTATCTCGTGGAATCACCAAGTAAGTAGCCTTTTTTATTTATTTATCATTTACACACTCACAGTAGCCTATTACAAACTACTAGACGATGAGGCCATGTCACTTGGATCATATTTAACTTGATTTAAGCTATTGACAGTTTTGTTGTCGACTAGCTATTAGAAAGACTAGCTGTTAGCAGCTAACGTTACCTTATTAGACTATGTAGCTTAAATCAAGTTAAATATGATCCATTCATCGTCTAGTTTGTCGTACTGTGAGTGTTAATGAAAAAAAAGGCTACGTGCTTACTTGGTGATTCCACGAGATAGTGGTAACGTTAGATGTCTGAATAGTCCATATTTGGCCGCTGTGTGGGGTCATTAATCCAGTTTTCGACCATTTCAAAGGGACACCTCTGTAACCCCGTATTCAGTAATGTTAGCTTCTTTAAGTTTGTGCCATTTTTGCTATCAAGAAACTTTGCAGATCTAGTGCGAGTTCTGTTCTCATGGGAATCCGTTTGTTTTCCCATAGACAGTATAGAGGTGTTTTCCCCCAAAAGGGGGCGTTACCCTTCGATGACGCAAAAGTGGCGTTGGTCTATGGGGATAGGAGAAGTGATTGTCAATACATTTGAAATCAAAGTAGCTTGGATTCCCGATCAGTCAGTCACATTCGATGTTACTAATTTTTGAGATTTGCATGGAAAGCCACTCCCGTACATACTGGTATATAAGACAGCATGCAACACTCATTCATTCAAGCTTTTGCTTCGGAGACTAGAAGTTCTAGAAGAGTCTCTCTCTGTGCTCTGACAATCATCATTTGTGTGATCTAAACAAAAGGGAAGCAGTTCTGTGTTGATGTTAAGGCGTATATGGGGTGGTTGCGTCTGAAAGAGCATTGCACAGCTAAGTGGAGTGACTGCTTTACTGGTCACTTCAACATTAAAGGAGCAGGATTTCCCCTAAAAGAGTAAACGTGGTTGACGTTGCGTCTTTTTCAAGATGGCAACATGACCACTGTGATGTTGAGATTGAGATTGAGACTTTTATAAAAATGTGAAGTCCCCTCTGCTATTCCTTGATCTGGTTTCTCTACACCATGAGGATCATTTCAGTTGAAAGTCACTGCACAGTCCCTCGGTCAGACAATGTCCATACTAGTGGTCCAAGAATGCCATATCTGGCTGAACCTGGCTGAGATTGTCAAAGTTCGCTTTCTTTTCTTCCCCATCTCCCACGCAGGCCTCTAAATCCTCCAAGCGTTCGGCGAAACACTATCCCTGAGAAGGGCTACTCAGAGATGGAGGGAGCTGCTTTTCAGGAAACGGTGGGTGCACCCCGGGGCGTCCAGTTACCTTTATTTATATTGTGCTTTTTACAATACAGATTATTTCAAAGCAGCTTTACAATGATAACAGGAAAACAATGCAACAAAGTTTGTTTCGGCTATACAGCAGATCTAAAAAAAAAAATTAGTGTCATAGTCCAGCCAGGATAGTAGGCCATTCTGTTTATCCGAACAAACCACGTCTCCTTTTTGGAAATCACAAAAGTTCAAATTGTAAGTTGTAAGTTCAGTGATGTTCTGGTGCACGAAGGACGTGATAGAGCCGGTCCCTCCAGCCAAGATGATGTAAGGGTTTTACGGCCCTTACCTCACCATACCCAAAAAAGGTGGTGTCTTGAATCGGGCCCTTTACAAGCCTCCGTAAAAGATGCTAATGCAGAAGCGCATCCTCACATGTGTTTGCCCCAAAGATTGGTTTGCAGCAGTTGACCTGAAGGACACTTTCATGTCTCGATCCTACATCGACCGTTCTATGCTTTGCATTCGAGGGGTGGGGATTTCAGTACAAGGTCCTCCTCTTTGGGCTTCCCTTGTTGCCCCGCATCTTCACAAAGGTCATTGAGGCTGTTCTTGCCCCGCTAAGGGAAGTGGGCATTCACATCCTTAACTATATCGACGACTGGCTCATTCTGGCCCACTTACAATATCTGTTGTGCGAACACAGGGATCTGGTGCTCTGGCATCTCAGCCATCTAGGGCTTCAGGTCACCTGGGAAAAGAGCAAACTCTCCCCCATGCAGTGCATCTCTTTTCTCTGTATGGAGTTGAAACTCAGTCTGTGCTGAATTGCTTGGATTTGTTCAGGGGCAGAACAGTGGTTCCACTGGAACAATTTCAGAGGCCCCTGGGGTATTCGGCATCCGTAGTCATGGTCATGGTGCTCGAATTGCTGCATATGAGACCGCTTCAGCACTGGCTAGTGGCTACATAATCAACTCCTGAGATGGGCATGGCACTGCGGCAGACATCGGGTGATAATCAAACCGATCAGTCACCATACTTTTATCCCATGGTCAGACCTTGCCTTTACGAGTGCCCCTAGAACAAATGTCCTGGCATGATGTTATCTCAACAGATGCCTCCAGAACAGGCTGGAGTGCTGTATGCTATGGGCATGCAGCTTCGGGCTCCTGGCCAGGACCTCGACAGCAGTGGCATATATATCAATTGGCTTGATTTGCTAGCAGTACTGCTGGCCCTGCACCATTGTTGCTGGAAAAGCACCTGCTGGTCTGGACAGACAACCCAGCGATGGTGGTGTATGCTGTATGCAACGCACCAGGTTGCCACCATCAGGCAATCTCAATTGTGCAGCCGACATGCAAGGCCTGCTTCCCCAGTGTTATCCATCAGTCTTGGCTGTATAAGGGTCAAGAAAGGAGCAGCAGCTATCGACATTTCCCTTGGAAAGATGGAATGGTCTTCCGTCCCACCAAGTACGGAGGTCTATATGACTTACACAGAGCGCTGGGAAAAGGCAGTGGTTGTGGTGGTTTTCATAGGGATCCCATTGTGTCAGTCAGTTCTCAAATAACTTTGAATGTGACTGACTGATAGGGAATGTTTTGGTCACTAATGTAACCCCAATTCCTTAAAGGACGGAATGGAGACATTACATCCCACCTGCCACAACCCCTATATCACCACTGAAGGGCCAGAACCCCTTTCTTGACTCCGATCAGTGCAAAACTGAATCAGTGAGTGTTGCACACTGACTTGTATACCCATATGTATGGGGAGTGGCTTGCCATGCTAATCTCACTCACCAATGTGCATTGGCTTGTTTTGTTACCTCACGAAGGTGATTGGGCTCACAGGCGCTATCCCATTGTTTCAGTCAGTTCTGATGTAACGTCTCCATCCCCTCTTTCGGGGGAATTGGGGTTAAAGTGGTAACCAAGACGTTACTGTACAAGACATTCTTATTTTAAAAAGTTGCTAATATATTCTGCGTTACTTTACTAGTTGCTTGACAAAATTAATCTGATTACGTAACCCATGTTACTTGTAATGTGTCCCCAACACTGGCTGTGACTATTGAAGTGAATTGAAGTATGTGTTTCACACTCCAAAAACAAAGTAAAACAAATACTAAGCGTTGCACCTTAACCCCTTAATTTACATTCGATTGTAGTGGATTTTGGTTTTCACTGTGTTTAAAGAGCACCTATTATGGAAAATTCACTTTTACATGGTGTTTGAACATACACTTATTTCTGACATCAGAGCCACTGAAAACACAGTGGATGTATTGTATTTTGGAAGTTTAAGTGGCGCTTTTCCTTCATAAATAAGTTTATGTTTGAGCGAATCATTTTCTGACTGACTGTTTTATGAACAAGGGTCAATTGAAAGCAGGTCTTGCTTCAAAGTTAATCCTCAACTGTGGATCGTCGTCAACTGTTTGCAATCCAACGACACCACCAGTAACAGTAAGTGTATTTTATGATTTTTGAGCAAATAGTCATTTCAGTCCATGTCAGCCAATTCAACAACAAATATTTTAAAGATATTGTATTAAAAACTGTATATATGTTCTTGTTCTGTAAGTTAGCAATCTTCTCACATTTGCCACAGAAGCACAAGTGCTTGACAAGTAATGTAAACATGACGCAACAGGTCCCTCGCATAAATATAATTTCGCTTGTATGTAGCAAACTTTATCACAGTATGTGTATGTAGTTTCAAAAAATTGTGCCAACGTTAGTGTTTGTGTGTCTGTGTGTGTGTGTTGCACATACATAATTTCAAAGGGGACGCGATTACAACTCTATAAGTACATAAATGTATCAAATAACCATACCGAGACGTCCTGGTCCATTCTCATTTGTGTTTATTCTGCCGGAGTCTCTTCGTCATCTGGGTCTGATCAGAGACTATTTATCTATTCCGATTCAAACATGTACGGCTGAATGACAGCGGGTCTCTCACTCTCTCAGCCCTTCTGCTTACCAACTGCCATAGGCAAGTGACGCCCTCATCCAAAGGCAGGGCGGGGATGTGCAGCTCATTTGCATTTAAGGTCGTATAGCCCAAAACAGCTCATTTTTAAACAGGCCCCAAAAATGACTTTTTCAAATGGTTATAATAAATTAACTGAGGTATTTTGAGCTGAAACTTCACAAATACATTCTGGGGACACGCAAGACCAATATTACATCTTGAAAAAAGGGGAATAATAGGTGCCCTTTCAGTGTGTTATTTAAAGAGTAAAGGAAAAAAATAGTTGGATAGTTTAAACTTTAAAGAGATACAAAGACCAACAACAGCAGAAGATTTGATACAAAATCTTGCGGATAATTTTTGACCCAGTTAAAACATTATTCCCTGACACCTTTCCCACAGAGGTTTTTGGCTTTAATTATAGTTGTTTTCTCTCTGAAGTCTGTGTCTTCTCTCAGCATGCTAAGTGATGATTTGTTTCTGCACCAGAATGTGTTTCGACAAGCTACTGTTTACCACATATAAGGTAATTTGTTACTCAACTGTGAGGCTTGCGTTCAGGCCATGCTGATTGTTTTGATATTTGAGAGAAGCGGTACATTTCCTGACCCCGGCCAGGGTGTAGGCCATTCTGTTTATCCGAATAAACTGCATCTCCTTTTTGGAAATTGCAACTGTAATTGCAGCGGAAGAGATAACAAATCTGAGCTTCAATAAATCCTGATGCTTGCATGTTAGAGGGCCACAGGAAAAGTGTTCAAGCCCAGGGGATTTCCACTTGATGCATAGGAAACTCCACTGCCATCTCACTGGCTTCTGTGTAACCAAAAACAGCAAGACGGCAAAATGCACAGTTTCGTAATGTCACTCACTATTTATAGCATCTCAACTCCATAAGGATTAAGGCTGGATATTTAATTAAAACTCAGTGCCTTGTTGCTTCCCTCTGAGTCAGTGTTTGCTAGGTGAACAGAGGGCTAGACGAGATGGAGTAGCGCCATAATAAACCATTATCAGAGCACAGAATCTTGATATTAACTTTGATTAGCATCCCCCTTCAAAATCCCATCTCGTTGCAATTTATTGCCCCAGAATATCTTCTGATGTCATTGGAAGATGTGGGTCAAAGCGGAAATTAATGTCAAAAACTGCAATAATGAAAGTATTGAGATGAGACTGATGATTTTTTTCTTGCTCTCTTTTGAAAGGTGTTTGCTAATTTTTCTTTCAAAGTGTTTTTCACATAGATGTATGTATGCCCCAAATAGACATGGGAACACTCTTAAAAATAAAGGTTCCAAGAACCTTTCAGCAAACAGTTCTTAATATACACTCACCGGCCACTTTATTAGGTACACCTGTCCAACTGTTCGTTAACACTTAATTTCTAAGCAGCCAATCACATGGCGGCAACTCAGTGCATTTAGGCATGTAGACATGGTCAAGACAATCTCCTGCAGTTCAAACCGAGCATCAGTATGGGGAAGAAAGGTGATTTGAGTGACTTTGAACGTGGCATGATTGTTGGTGCCAGAAGGGCTGGTCTGAGTATTTCAGAAACTGCTAATCTACTGGGATTTTCACGCACAACCATCTCTAGGGTTTCCAGAGAATGGTCCGAAAAAGAAAAAAACATCCAGTGAGCGGCAGTTCTGTGGGCGGAAATGCCTTGTTGATGCCAGAGGTCAGAGGAGAATGGCCAGACTGGTTCGAGCTGATAGAAGGGCAACAGTGACTCAAATAACCACCCGTTACAACCAAGGTGGGCAGAAGAGCATCTCTGAACGCACAGTACGTCGAACTTTGAGGCAGATGGGCTACAGCAGCAGAAGACCACACCGGGTGCCACTCCTTTCAGCTAAGAACAGGAAACTGAGGCTACAATTTGCACAAGCTCATCCAAATTGGACAATAGAAGATTGGAAAAACGTTGCCTGGTCTGATGAGTCTCGATTTCTGCTGCGACATTCGGATGGTAGGGTCAGAATTTGGCGTCTACAACATGAAAGCATGGATCCATCCTGCCTTGTATCAACGGTTCAGGCTGGTGCTGGTGGTGTCATGGTGTGGGGAATATTTTCTTGGCACTCTTTGGGCCCCTTGGTACCAATTGAGCATCGTTGCAACACCACAGCCTACCTGAGTATTGTTGCTGACCATGTCCATCCCTTTATGACCACAATGTACCCAACTTCTGATGGCTACTTTCAGCAGGATAATGCGCCATGTCATAAAGCTGGAATCATCTCAGACTGGTTTCTTGAACATGACAATGAGTTCGCTGTACTTAAATGGCCTCCACAGTCACCAGATCTCAATCCAATAGAGCATCTTTGGGATGTGGTGGAACGGGAGATTCGCATCATGGATGTGCAGCCGACAAATCTGCGGCAACTGTGTGATGCCATCATGTCAATATGGACCAAACTCCCTGAGGAATGCTTCCAGCACCTTGTTGAATCTATGCCACGAAGAATTGAGGCAGTTCTGAAGGCAAAAGGGGGTCCAACCCGTTACTAGCATGGGGTACCTAATAAAGTGGCCGGTGAGTGTATATATATATATTATAGTGAATCAGATGCAATGAAAGTACTGAATAGTTTAACTCTTGAAGGAAAACTTGAGAACTCATTTTCATACTGCTCAATAAGTAAACGGCACATTTTGACTGAATTTTTTTTTCACTTGAGGTTCAGACATTCACTTATGATTTAATAATCTTGCATTTCTTTGTGCAATTTTGCTTCATTTTAAAAGCACAACAGTGCAATATATTACCACGAACCTGATGGACAAAATTATCGTCCTGTAAATGTCACTTAATTTCTCTAATGTTATGTCAGATTTCAGTATTATAGTCTAAAATTTTCTTAATCTTTGTGTTTAACTTATCAGTCATCATTAAAGGTTGGGAAGGATTCTAGAAAGAAGTTAAAAGTGACTCTTTTTATAAGGCCTTATTATAGGGCCTTTTATTATAAAGTTTGCTTCGAATTGTTTGTTTTTTGTGCACCCTTGAGCATGAAACATTTGCATTTGTGTTCAGTCAGCAAATGACACATCAAAGAACAGAAGAGAAAAATGGAAAGGTATGAAGAGAAACGTATTCAAGGAGGAAAATTTTTCATGAGCACAAAAAAAAACCCTGTCAAATTGTCGGATATTACTGTATTCTTGTTGCACATTTTTTGCCTTCACGAGTTCATGTTCCTAGTCCATCAAAACCAAAGTCAGAAATATCATAATTTGTTGACATTACATTGTTGTTGTTTCCTTTTTTTTCTTTTTCTTTTTTTTTTTTTTTTTTGCAGTAGCTGGTTCCATTGTGACAACATATGTTGTCACAAAAGCTTTTTTCAGTTCAATAATGATGGAAATGTAATGAGAAAGATAAGAAAGTTTGAAATGGAAACATTAACTTTGTATTATGCTACTTAAATCAAGGACATATGCTGCAAAACAAACTTGAAATAATGAAATTTAAATATTATTCGGCCAAAGGCAATGCAATAAAGCAAATGGGAAGATGAGATGAAAAAATATGCATGTATTAATTTCATGCAACTGCAGTTGTCGTCCTTAAACATAATATTTCTTAGTTTGTAAACTAAAAGTTTGGTTTTTTTTGTTCCTATGTGTAAGCTTCTCATTACGCTGTCTGAAAACTGCAACTTAAATGAAAAGTTCACTGAGATCAGTATTCCTTTGTGTTGTACAGATGGTTAATTCCCTTAATTTTTTTTAAATATGTCCTGCATAAATAAGAATGGTTGCATTTGTAAAGGAACTGCTTATGTGAGACTACAAGTTGATAACATTACAGAATAATCCAGTA
This sequence comes from Pimephales promelas, assembly GCF_016745375.1. The sequence continues at coordinate 28,697,312 of NW_024121099.1, forward strand.
TCCCTGCAGCTTCAAGTGCTTCCCATCCCCCCCCCCCCCCCCCCCCCACACACACACACACTAATTTACAAAGGAATGCAGTAAATTAATGCTTAAAGCAATTGCTATTTCAAATGAATTAACCGGTGACCAATTGGAAGCAAGTGACAATATTGTTGCGACAGTCATATTAGATTTATTTAGTGAATTTGTGTGTGAGAGGAATGGCTGTAGGGGAAAGGGGATGTTGTTACCAGTCTGAAGATAATGAGAAAATAAACAGGACGTCTTTGTGTAACATGTCAAATATAATCTGTGGCATCTCTCCAAGTCCTGTTTTATTTGAAAAAAAAAAATACAATGAAAACATCAATATTTTAATTTATTTGAATATATTCAAAAATGTAATTTATTCCATTGATGGCAAAGCTGATTTTTCATCATCATTACTCAAGTCTTCTGTGTCACATGATCCTTCAGAAATCAATTCTAATACTGATTTGGTAAAATAGAAAACATTTTCACACAATACAGTTTTTACAGAAAATTTAAAAGATAATTATAAATTTAAAAAATAATTTTTTTAAGAAAATTATTGTGAAATGCAAGCAACTTAAATAATGCAGCAAATAAATGCACACATATTGTGCTGCTGTACTGTTTTCCTCTGTGTGGAATCTACACTAAAAGCTTCCATGAACATATGCAGTACACCAAGTAAGGGCACTTGCACCCTCCAAACACACAGTAAGCCTCTGACATTGTTCCCTCTCCCTCTCAGTATTGATCAGTCCTTTTTTCCAAGTGTTGCTAATGGATTTTCTTGCCTTTTAAGTCTGCTTAATGGCAACTCTCTTCACCAAGATCCATCTAAATCTATCAGGCCCGTTACTCTTGCTGAAGCTTCTATTGTTCTGGAAGTTTGGGTGAGTAGAAATGGACTACTCTTTTATTAAAACGTTACTTTCGGATTAATCACATATGGATTTTCCTCAAGTTATTGCAGGCACTGATTGGCCATTTGGCCATCCTTTCCAGAAGGGCCGGTGTGATTTTCTATTGTTTTGGGCCGAGACACAGATAGTTGCGTGTTCTGAATACAGTCAGAGCGTAAAAATACGGGATATTTTTAGGGATTGCTGACGCGAAACAGACGTTTCGAAGCTTTGCGAGATCCCGAAGCGCATCTGATTCGAAACACTGAAGCGCATCTGCTTCGTAACACTGATCCGAAGCGTGATTCAAAACACCTACGTCACGTGACTACGGCTAAACGAAGCTTCAGGTGTGGAGTGCTCCGCCCGCCGAATCAGAGTTGAACCCCGATGTTGGGCCAAAAGACGCTTATAAAAGTGTTTGGGAAGATTGGGGATCCAGAAGGATGCCTTTGCATTGATCTTGTTGTTACACTCAAGGCACTGAGCGAGAAAGACAACATGAAGCCGACTGTGCGTGCGAGGGCCGACGACGGTTATGCAGAGGCTCTGCTGAAATATCAAACCATCCTCACTGCCCAGACGTTTTTACGCATCTTCCAACAAACAACTCCAATTTCCAAGTATTTGCAAACTAGAGGAATGGATTTGCTCACGGCCCATCGCTTTGTCACAAGCACACAAGGGGGTAAAGACAGCAACAGACGCATGTGTGCAATGGGCCAATGGAAAATTAAATGTGTGTGTGACTGTGAGACAGACGCAGAAGTGGAACATGCGCTGCCAACCCGGAGACCAAAGAAGACAGAAAAGATTCCAGGCGAGTTATGTGATGACACAACCATATCAGATGTTGACAGCAAGTATGAGGTACAAGTGCACAATGTCATTCTGGATACCATCATTGAAAGTATTTCCCGACGTTTTGCTAAAAACAGAGAACTATACACAGATTTCGCAACTTCTTGATCCCCAGAATTTCAATGACTTGAAATGTAACGGTGTAGGCCTACCCGTAGGCGCACTCAATGCCCTGAGTGCCAAACTGATCGGACACGATAGCAGAGCAACTCCTGAGGCCTTACAGGGTGAACTAGCCTACTTAACCTGGCTACGCACTGGTACAAGCTGAAGGTGTTTGTGCGCGAAGAGTATCTGACCAAGATGAGTACTGAGGATGGAGATGATGAGCAGACTCCAGATGAAGAATGGGATGTTGTGAACAAAACCAATCTTGCAGAAAATGTCCCATCTGTTGTTATTAGGCTATGTCCTACAACCTGCTCACTGACTCCTACCATCGAATCGGACTTGGATACAAGTTTCTGTTAACTCTGTGACACAAGTTGCATGTGAGCGAAGCTTTTCCACGTTGAAATTCATCAAGAATCGATTAAGAAGCACAGCGTCACAGGAGCATCTTGAAGCCTTTATGTTGATGGCAATCGAAAAAGAGACTGGTTTCTTTGGACACGGATTGCATCATTGAAAGGGTAGCGGAGAAGAGCGCGCTGATGCAATAAGGTAGGTCATGCTTCTTTTTATCATACGTATTTTCCGCACTATAAGGCGAAAAAATGTTCTAAAATAGGTAATTCGTTGAAGGTGCACCTTATAATCCGGTCGGATTATATTTTTTAATATATTTTAGAACATTTTTCATAGGGCGCACCGGATTATAAAGAGCATTAGATACTCCAGTCATACGTTCGACTGGGTTTGAGGGAATGTAGCGAGTGCGCGGCGCCGGAGGTGAGGCGTTTTTATTAGGAAGCGCGAGCGCGCTGGGGCGGCCACGTAGTTTACATGTGAGCGGAGTGGAGCGACGAGAGGGGAGCGCGAGCGAGCGGATCTTTGGACAGAGCGCAGAGCAGAGCGGCATTTTTAAAAGGACGGAGCGTCGCCCTATTTCCCGCTCCGCTCACACCACGAGAAAACTCCACGTCTTTTCTCCGCCTGACTAAAGTTGCTTGCATTGTATTCAGCACCCCCAAGCGGGTCCACTGTCTGCGATCGCAGAGAGGGTTTTTTTCCTGCTGCTGCCCTGCTTTCAAGAAACCACCGCATGTGTCTGAAGCCTCAGACATTGTCCAAACTCGTGTTCTTGAAGGTGAACTGTAGCCTAGGCTAGATAAGGAAAGCAATTCTTCTTCTTCTTCTTCTTCTTCTTCTTCTTCTTCTTCTTCTTCTTCTTCTTCTTCTTCTTCTTCTTCTTCTTCAGTTTGAGACTATTTAAATTGTTATCCACGTGTTCTCTGCGCAAAAGTTCAGTTATGTAAGTCTGGTGGCCTAATACTTTTTAATTTAACAAGTCAATTAAATAAATAAGCCAATTAAAATTTTAATAGTGCACGCTGCGCAAAAATCAGTTAGGCCTAGGCTTATCAAAATCTGGCCTAATAATTAATTATCCTACTTTTAAACATTTATGTATATATATATATGTTTACATTTTTGTTTATATAATTTTTAGTCATATTATTAGGCCCATTTATTCGTTTAATTTTACAGAAGTTTGTGTGTACAATGGTTATAAGCCCATTTAAATTTTTATTGTGCGCGTTGAGCAAAAGTTCAGTTATCAAAGTTATGGCCTATAGTTAATTTACTTTTAAAACTTTTATGCATGTTTTTGTTTATATAATTTTTATATTATTAGGCCCATTTATTCGTTTAATTTAACAGGACTTTTTGTGTATGCTACATTCCTGTTCTTACATAGGCTAGTCCTAATTTGTAATTTGTAACATGTGAAAATGTTGTTGTTGGTCTTTAGTTCTTTGTAAGGTAAGGCCAAAACCAAAAAGTGAAATACAAATAATGCAGATTTTTTTTCTTTTTTTTTTTTTCGTTTTTTTTTTAGCGAGCTGGGGGCGATTTGAGCGGAGCGCTGCAAACTGTGTTGAGCGCAGAACGGGTAGCGCTTTATGAACATTCTGTGACTCGCGAGCAGTGCCGGGGACAGTGATTTATACGAGGTTGAACTGGCCATGTGACAGAGCGGGCATAAGATGAACAAGAGCGCGAGTTCGCGGGTGAATTTAATAACGCGGAGCGTTATTAACCAATTGATCCACTCTCAGAAAAAAAGGTACAAAAGCTGTCACTGGGGCTGTACCTTTTCAAAAGGTAAACTTTTGTCCATTTTAGGTGCTAATATGTACATTTTAAGTAGGCCTAATATGTAAAATTTAGGTGTTAATATATTTTAGGTGCTAATATGTAGCTACATTTTATGTGCTAATATGTATTTTAGGTGCTAATATGTACATTTTAAGTAATATGTAAAATTTAGGTGCTAATATGTACATTTTATGTGTTAATATGTACATTTTAGGTTCTACTATATACATTTTAAGTGTTAATATATACATTTTAGGTGCTAATATCTCCTTTTCATGAGCTAATATGTCCATTTTAGGTGGTAATATGTACATTTTAGGTGTTGATATGTACATTTTAGGTGCTAATATGTACCACTAAGGTAGCAATATGCAGCCTTTGAGTACAAAAGTGTACCTTTTGAAAAGGTACAGCCCCAGTGACAGCTTTTGTACCTTTTTTTTCTGAGAGTGTTAAAGGCGCTCCGGATTTTAAGGCGCACTGTCGTTTTTTGAGAAAATTAAAGGCTTTTAAGTGCGCCTTATATAGTGCGGAAAATACGGTATATATTCTATTGTGGTTTGGTCATGGTCCTTTTTCTTTATTAAGCAGTTCGTCGGGCCGCTGTGCTATGCTCGTGTGTGCGTGTGTTTTTGGCCGCTGTGCCATGCTCGTGTGTGCGTGTGTTTTTGGCCGCTGTGCCATGCTCGTGTGTGCGTGTGTTTTTGGCCGCTGTGCCATGCTCGTGTGCGTGTGTTTTTGGCCGCTGTGCCATGCTCGTGTGCGTGTGTTTTTGGCCGCTGTGCCATGCTCGTGTGCGTGTGTTTTTGGCCGCTGTGCCATGCTCGTGTGTGCGTGTGTTTTTGGCCGCTGTGCTATGCTCGTGTGGGCGTGTTTTTGGTCGCTGTGCCATGCTTGTGTGCTTTTGGTCGCTGTGCCATGCTCGTGTGCGTGTGTTTTTGGCCACTGTGCCATGCTTGTGTGCTTTTGGTCGCTGTGCCATGCTCGTGTGCGTGTGTTTTTGGCCGCCGTGCCATGCTTGTGTGTGCATGTGAGGGTCCGAAATAAACTTGTTGGCTCACCTGCCACGAGGAGATGAAAAAATCCACCAGCCAAACATATTTTTTACCGGCCAAAATAATAAACAGCCTTTTTGTGTCACATATACATTAATTTATATATATGCTATATTTAAACATTTTTGTCATTATATTTCTGGTCTATTATTTTCCATTCTTACTTTTATATACACACATAATACACAATTTACACACATTAAAATAATATTTTTGTTGTGCCGCCTATGAAAATAGTTCTGTACAAATTAAATATCTTTGACTTCTGATTGGTGTCTTTGCAAATGTGAGCATTTTTTGAAACAATTTCTTTTGAAACTCTAGAGGAGACACAACACTAGAGACCTTTTCTCTGAAAGAAATGTATATAAAAGTGAAACTGTTTCTGAAATTGAAACTGTTTCCTCAGTCCTGAACATCCTTTTCCATTTGGCTCTTGTGTTCCTTGAGTGCTCAGATGTCAGATGTCAAGGTTGATACTGTAAGACTTATCTCCAAAGTGCTTCTATTGCTCCAGTCACATTCTGGATGCTATTTTACTATACTATTATTAAATTAAAGCAGATATGGCTGGTGTTGTGGTGTGGTTGAACAGTACGCAGCACACCTTTGGCTGGAGGCACTAAATGTTACTAAACAACATCACAAGAAGAAATTTTCTAAGGCAGAAGAACCTTGACTTGAGCCTCGATTGAAAATACATGGATTACTTTGTATGGGCAAATTAATTGTAAAGTAAATAAATTGCTGCAACTGCATAGATATAGATTATTTAAATGCACAATATTGTTACCATATCAGTTAATGGCTGATTTTCCCTTCCTTCCTTCCTTCCTTCCTTCCTTCCTTCCTTCCTTCCTTCCTTCCTTCCTTTCTTCCTTTCTTCCTTCCTTCCTTCCTTCCTTCCTTCCTTCCTTTCTTCCTTCCTTCCTTCCTTCCTTCCTTCTTCTTCCTCCTTCCTTCCTTCTTCCTTCCTTCCTTCCTTCCTTCCTTCCTTCCTTCCTTCCTTCCTTCCTTCCTTCCTCCCTCCCTCCCTCCCTCCCTCCCTCCCTCCCTCCCTCCCTCCCTTCTTTCTTTCTTTCTTTCGGTTATTGGATAATTCCCTTTTCCCCTACATCCATATTGCCATTAACATAAAACTAAAGTTAAAAACATGATTTAATAATACTGTTAAATATAAACGTCAGGAAATCTTATAATGAATATTCTATTTTTATAGTCTATTTTTAATACTCTACATTATAACATTGTTATTATTCAATTTACTTGTAGCATTCTTCTAATATATTTATACAAAATAATATGAATTTTACTTTCAGCCGTGTATATTGGCCATTTAAAATGAAAGTAATTATTGGGTTATGGATTTTAATGTCAGAGCAGCCCTATAAATCATCTTGTCACACTACTTCTAGCCACTTCTCACATTTTGCATGACCTATTGGTCAGTTTAGTAAATCCCTAACATTATTGACATTGAATCACTGAATCATTGAAAACACTCGCACACATCTATTATCAAGGTGACTGTGCTTTAGGGGCTTCTATCTGTGTCCACTGAGCAGTAATGAAGGCCATAACTCCAAATTACCCCCAAAGGTCATCCGTCAGGCGACCAGCAGAAGTGCTTTCACACAGTTTAAAGCTCTTCACAGTGTCTACTGATCAATACTGAGTCAATTTTGTCACAATGTTTGAATCATTCAGTGTGTTAAGAACATAATATGAACAATATCTCACCCTTTTCCTACTACACTTAGCCAGGCCAGTAACCCAGTCCTGGGTTTCACTAGATGTTTTAGTAAAGGTGACGCTTCATGAATATCAATACGCTGAGGATTTGACTTTGGCAGAACCTGGTGAGAGAAATGGGAGAGGAGGAAAAGGCAGATAAAATGAAGGATGATGTATTACACAGTGCCAGGCAGCGTCCATTCACTGCCAGGCACAGTGACAGGCTGACCGTCCCACCCTCCCATTTATCCCGATTAAAATCCCTCCACCTTCCTTGTCCTTTTCGCCTCTGTTGATTGCACTGGCCTCGGAATGCTAATGTGATCTGTATTTGGATTGCTGATGTAATCCATATGTTACCCTCTGAAACACTGCAGTATACGGCGTGGTTGGAAAGTAATGCAGTGTAAGCAGAGTGTATTTCCACGAGTGTCTGGGGGCCTCAATAAATCTGGCCCACTGAATCAGCTCAATTACATTTGGTATTTATGAAGTCAATCTTTTATCAGGAAAAATGCTCATTCATTTTCTCCTCATGGGCATCTTCTTCAGTAAAGAATTTTAACCAGCTCTCGGAGGAATCACATTTCAAACTTTTGAAGCAAAAATGTTTAAGAAATTGAGGGGGAAAATATTCAAGGTAAAGGACTGTGTACTATTCATCCTTTGAAGCAAATGATGTACTGTATCTGAATCTTAAATTAGGATTGTAAAGTCTAGTCTGAGGATTAAGAAGATAATCCTCAGTAAAAGCGTTGTTAAGCTGCAGTCCGTAAGTTTTGCTGTTTGTCACCATCCCTGTCTGAAACCAGAAATTGCATTAAGTTGCAGGGTTATCTTCTTTAAGTGGGTTGTGCATTGGCATGGCTCCTCGGCGCAGACAAATCTAATGTTTTGAGGTGCATGTGTGGGTTGTCTGTCAACAGACAGTGTGGATCTCCACTGTCCTTCGGAATTACAGATAACTTACTTGGAAATATGTCTAAAGTAAGAAGTTTCCCTGGAAAATGTCATCTGAACAAGTAACATGTCTGCCACTTTTGCTCTGAGCCACTGAAAAAAATCGAATGTTTTACAATGAATCACGCTACCAACGGTGATTAAATCTAACGATCGCAAAGATATTTCAGATCATGTCAAACCTTGCAAATTATTATTATTCTTATACTTTGTTCTCAAATGATTAATTTTAACAACATCAATATTGCTTTCAATATGCTGCATAGAGCTGACGTGTGGATTCAGCTCTTAGAAGAAAATGTTCTATATAGAACCTTAAAAGGTTCTAAAGCGCTACGTATTTGGAACCCCTAAAATGCAATGCAAAATTCAAGATATGGTGGTTAAAAAATGTAGTTAATCAATATCACACGAAGAGTGCCATTTCAGTTTTTATCCTCCAAAAATCTGCATGATTAAAATGTGACATTAAGTTACTACAACAGTTAATAAACAATAATTTATTTACAACTATAAAATGTTGCAGAATAATGTAATATATGAATGAATAATAGCCTTAAAGAACTTTTGTGCCAAAGTATTCTTTCTTGTCATTATTGAACCTTTTTTAGTAAAGAACATATAAAACCCTTTTTTCTAAGAGTGATAGCACCAGTTATGGCATGAGCAACAGCAGGTTCACAATCAGTTAAAAGGGAGTTGAACCCAGATGCCAAACTCAAAGCTGCAGATGGGCTGGATTTGGGTGCCAAACAGCTCCTTCCATCTTGAAAAGCGCCTTCCAAATGAAAATCACGCACATCGTGGGTCACCACTAATATAGCCTAACGTTATATAGCTGTTACAATTCGATTGCCTGTAATGCATTGATGCATCAATTTCACGGCAAAACACTAATTTTCAGAAACACGGTGAATGGAAAGACGGTTAGCTAATGTTAACTCGTTTACATCGACAAAAAACCCACGCAAATAGCCATTTCAAAATTTGAAACAAGTAATTTAAACATGCGTTCAACAGCAAGTTTGTCATGGTCGTTGACGTTAATTAGTAAACAAACTAGCCTGTAACGTAACAGCTACGCGATGACCAAACGTGTTTGTCAGAAAATATATTTTTTAAATAGTTTTATATAAGTTACACTTTTACCTACCTCACGACGAAGCGTAAGTCCATTATTCCTTTGTGCAGCGGCAGGGTCGTGTCCTGGCGCACTTCTCAAAAATAACTCCAGGTGTAGTGTTAAAACACGCTCCTGAACACCAATGAATGAACTCCAAAATACAACACAGCCGGGGAGTATCCAATAACACAAACCGTAGTCAGAGTTAAAAAAAATAACTCCAAAAAATTAACTCTTTCACACTTTTTTGCCTAACTCATGATTTTTCAACTCCTGAAATTTGCTGTGTAGAAGCTGCCACGGTCTGCCCACTCAGGTGCATGGGAAACCAAGGCCTGGCTGGCTATTGGGGTGCTACAAGTACACTCTGTGGTTGCACAGAAATATCCTCTGTAATGTTGACCTTCCCACAATAGCGAAAAAGGAGAGAATGTATAAAGTACACAGATAGGCCACTCAAGAGGGGCCAGAGAAAGAGATGACCTTAAATTTGGTGGGCCTGTTTCATGAAACTGAATTGAAAAAACTTCCTCAGGACAGACTGAAGAACATCGGCTGCACGTAACATCTGGAAGAGAAGAGTTTTCAGGAACATGTTTAGATGCTTTAAATCTGGAATTGGATGAAAACTACCTTCTTTGGAACGAGGAAGTAAGTGAATGAGTGGGTGAACCCTTCCTATGGCTCCCTTCTCCAACATCACTCTAGGGGCAATTCTTGAAAGCTTTGGTGGCCGGTCAGTGCAGTCCACTGATGTGGACCCCCCGGCAACTGCTGCTGATGAGGTTGAAACCCTTGAGTGTCCTCACCATCTGTGAACCCTGAGGGTGTTGAGTAGATTGCTTGTGGAATCGTTGCTCTGTAATTGAGAAGCGATGATGAACCTGAGAGGCTGGCACCAAAAAAAAAAAAAAGGGATTGCACTGAACCTGAGTCAGTTGATGGGTGGTACTCAAACAACTTCACCTTTTTCCTAGAAGTTCTGGAACATTAGACCCAAAGAGGTCTAATCTAGGAACAATTGAGAGTCTTCTTACAATCCTCAGGCAGTTTCACCTGTGCAAAACAGTAGGCTTCCAGTAATCTGAAGAGCTGTTTGAAGAATTTGCGAAACAGGGGGTCAATTTTTGGTGGTTTCATTGTTCTGGTAGTGGCAAATTGGCATATTGTGTTCTCTGCACAGGTTGTACAAGCAGTAGACTCTTATTCAAAAATAGTGATTAATTCAGGACTGAAAAAAGGTTTTAAACAAGAAAATTATTTGAACTTTACATACCACCTTACGAGGCTCAACCAGCAAGCAATGTAGCACTGTATGTTAACACCAAATCTTATGCTTCATTTCAGAGCTCTATGCAGATGAGAATTATTTTAGATCATGCTTTATTGACAAAATTCAGCAGTACTTCCCTGCCACAAATAACACCATGCTATATGATAAAACCAAATTTCATGTTTTTTATTTTATTTTTTATTTCACCTTTATTTAACCAGGTTAATCGGTTGAGAACAAGTTCTCATTTGCAACCGTGACCTGGCCAAGACAGGCTAAAAGTGCAAGGCAACATAAAATTACACATTGTGTACAACATTCAAGTGTATAATCACACATACAGATTTTCAGGTTCAATTAAAATGCTGAACAGAGTATAAAAATGTAAAACAACTTACTACTAATAACTTAGTACTAAATAAGAGCACAAGCAGTATAGTTGAAGGATAGATATCCTGAGATGTAAAAGAGATATTTGTGTAGCCTAGTGACCGTGGCAGCAGTAATTAATCAAATGATGATTGAGGAAGGAAGGGAAGGAAGTGAGGAAGTTTTTTCCTGTAACGGGGTACATAATCTGCTTTGTAATGATGCTGCCGATTATCTTGAGATGCATGTTAAATGTACTGGCACTGGATAGCAGTGTCATTATGCTGCCAATGTCTTAGTCACCATACAAATAACAGTTGCCAATTATTATTGTGGTTTCTATGAAGACCATGCTTATAAATAAGTACAAATGGAGCTATAATTCATTATAAGTATTTCTATTATATAAATATATTTCTCATTAAGACCTATACTGCATTATAATAACAGTTGTTCTTACATTCATATTATTTTAAATGTCATGCATTTGTTTTTTCAATGTGCATGCTCATAATCTGTTATACACTAATTTAAGTGAATGTGTTGTGTATGAATGTATTTATAAAGATGCAGACTGCATTGCTATAATGTTATTATAGTGAAAAAGAAATTGTATTAATTCAGATTTATTTATGTCAAATAAGTGAATATATTAATATTATTAAAGTAGCTTCACCCATTTCAACATTAATCTTTATTGAAAGTGGATCATATATGTAGTCGAAATGTAAAAGAATTTTTGAATTTGGTGCCCTCTTGACCGAGAAAAGACATTTGTATGAAAGACTACAATACCCACAATGCACCACATTGTACAGCTCCAGAAGCCATACCCACTAATCCGGTACTGTGTGCACATCAGAGAAATCATTCTTTCATCAACAAGGCTAACGTTAGCTGTCACCAGAGTTTGAAATTCATTTCATGCAAAGTTAGTTGGCTGTGGCTAGTAGGACGAGGGACGTGAGAGTGGCGGGTTTCTAAAGATACAAAGCTTAATGCAAGTGGGTGAAGTGTCCCTTTAATAGCCGTGTTGTGTTATAAATACCGTGTTGTGAGTAATAATACAGTTACTAACCTCTATAAAAGCATTATTGATGGCTTTAATTATAAAGTGAAAACATAGGATACAATTTTCCTAAAGCTAATGTTAAGAAATCATGAAGATGTGCTCATCGTACATTTTAAGTTGTTTATCTGTAAATGCAATTAATGAACAATAATTCCTGTAATAAAGTAATGAAAGGAAAACAGAAATCATTAATCATCACAAACAGTTGAAAAACAGTATATATTTTAACGAGTCAAGTAATCCAACAAAGAAAGGCGATTGAGGAGAATGAGACTCATGAGGGCAGACAGAAGACATCGAACGGGACTCCACGCAGGCAGGAACAACGGAGACACGAGAAGGATCAGAGACCAGGCACAGGAAACATCGAACAACGATCTGACAAAGTCAGTAGAGTCTCAAGGGCTCTGATCCAGAGCCTCTGGATAAAGGCGTGGACGGATAGGACCGCGACTTCGGATTCCAGGTTAGAAAAAATTGGTGGCTGGTAACCTAAGCTACACTCAAACGGAGATAGGCCCGTGGAAGACACTGGTAAGGAGTTATGAGCAAGCGTACTCAACAATTGAAAGTTGTTGGCTCCAGGAGGAAAGATTCTTAGACACCAAACATCTCAACACTCTCTCTAAATCTTGGTTGGCTCTCTCGGTTTGACCATTGCTTTGGTGTTAATAACCCGAAGACAGACTTACAGTCTCTTCCAGTAATCTACAAAACTACCAAAATTTGGACACAAATTGGGGCCCCCTGTCAGAAACCATGTCAATCGGGAAGCCATGTAAGCGAAAGGCTTGATCTATGACCGCTGTCTCCTTGGCAGAGGGTAATTTGGGCAAAGGGATGAAATGAGCCACCTTGGAGAACCAGTCCACTATGGTCAAAATGACGGTGACAAAATCTAGCGAGTAACCCATCTGGGGGTCGATTGGAAGTCTTACCAGTGGCACAATTCGAGCAAGCCAAAACAAAATTCTGAATGTCGCGAGCCATTAATGACCACCAGAATAATTGCTTGACCAAAAAACTGGTGCGGTTAACTCCTGGATAACAAGCCACACAATGACCCCATCGAATAACATCAAACCATAACTCCTCTGGCACAAATAATTGACTCGGTGGACAACCGGGCAGCCGTTGCCAAATAATTAGCATTACGTAAATTCAACTTTGTGAAGACTGACGTTCCCTGCAACCGCTCGAAAGCTGAAGACATCAACGGCAAAGGATAAGTATTCTTCACCGTGATGTTATTCAGCCCTCGGTAATCAATACACAGTCGCAGGGAACCATTCTTCTTCCCCCCAAAAAAGAACCCTGCCCTCGCTGGATGGATGAATTCGGATGCCAGATAATCAGAAATGTATTTCTCCATGGCCTCCCTCTCAGGAACTGAAAGAGAGTATAGCTTGCCCTTAGGCGGAGACGTACCTGGAAGAAGATCTATAGCACAGTCATAGGGATGAAGCGGAGGAAGAGAAGGCAGAGACGTACCTGGAAGAAGATCTATAGCACAGTCATAGGGATGAGGCGGAGGAAGAGAAGCAGCACAGGACTTACTGAACACTCCCTTCAGGTCGAGTTACTCAAGGGGCACGTTAGACACATTCACCGACTCCTGAAAAACAGAACTGGACACGGACAAACAAGCAGACACCAAATAAGACGCATAACATTGAGTGCTCCAGGTAGAGACTGAGTTATGTCCCCAGTCCACCCTGGGGTTGTGCTGAACTAGCCAGAGGTGATTGAAAGATAATTCCTCGGAATGATTGCCTGAAGTTATAATGTTCAACTGAGTGGTGGTGAACGGTATTGGTGGAAGTTCTTGACCATTCAGTGCATTAACAGGAATCTTGTTGGTGAGTTGTGTGATGGGTATTTGAAACTTACGTGCTAACGTCCATCCATCCATTTCCTTCGGCTCCGGAGTCCAAAAGTGCCTGACAGTGATGTGTTCGGGTTTCCCACTGCAATCTCACTGGATGAAGTGTGGAAGAGGCGATGGATGTGGAGATCCCGGCCGACAGTAGCCTCTTCTCTACTGCCAAGCCCTTTCTTTTACTGGACACTGGTTAAGAAAGTAACCCGTTCCACCACAGTAGAGGCATAACCCATGGGATCTCCTCTCCCTCTCCTCCCGGGCGTGCCGAGCTTGACCAACCTGCAAGGGCTCGTGATCGTCGACGGGGCTGACCATATCACTACCGCTGGCCTCTGGGTTTCCGAAAGTCCTAGGGCCCAGGACAGTGCGAGTGCATTGGTCAAGGTGATGTAGGCGAGCGTCCACTTGCAGGGCCAGCTCAATCAGTATATCGAGATCCGTAGGCAGGTCCAGGGTATAGATCTCCCAGTGGATACGGTCAGCCAGCCCATGCAGGAACCTGTCCTATTGCGCCTCCTTGTTCTAGCGGCACTTGGCAGCAAGGGTGCGAAACTCAATGGAGTAATCGACAACGGGTTGGTCTCCCTGGCGAAGGTCTGTGAGTTGTCGTGCAGGTTCCTTACCGCCGACTGCTCGATCAAACACCCTCCTCATTTCTTGTGAGATTCCCTTTAATGAGTTGCCACAGTGGGCGTGGCAGTAGTAGTGGAGAGTTTGGATCATTTTACTGACTCGGATCTCTGAGTCTCGTTCAGCAAAATGAACGAATCTTTTATCAAGTCATTTCGTTCATTTCATCATTATATAATTAAAATGTCATGTTAAATATCCCAAAACATCTAGTACTTAAGAAAATCTTATATTTTATTTTTTGTAAAAGATTACATTTGTAAAAATAACATAAATAACTATAGGGTAATGCAGCCAAAGCCAAATTATAAGCAACTGAAATAACTGTATTAATAGTTGTTGGGTCTCAAGGCTATTGCAGTCTGACCCTGTAAGACCTTCGTTCGTCTTCGGAACACAAATGAAGATATTTTTGATTCAATTTGAGAGCTGTATAACTACCACATTGGCTCCTAAGGGACTGCCTCTTGACGGCCCAGAAAGTCAATGAAGAAAATGTTTAAATATCCCAAGTGACTACCGTGGCTCAACTATATGTTTATCAAGCGACGAGAATACTTTTTGTGCGAAAAAAACAAACAAAAATAACGAGTTTATTCGACTATTCCTTTTCTTCCTTGTAGGCCAGAAACGAGACTTCCTTAGATTTCCACGACGCATGCGTGAGAATTGCTATCTTTTTCAACTACTTCAGTTCAATTCTCGCGCATGCGTCGTGGAAATCTAAGGAACTCTCGTTTCTGGCCTACAAGGAAGAAAAGGAATAGTCGAATAAACTCGTTATTTTTGTTTGTTTTTTTCGCACAAAAAGTATTCTCGTCGCTTGATTAACATATAGTTGAGCCACGGTAGTCACTTGGGATATTTAAACATTTTCTTCATTGACTTTCTGGGCCGTCAAGAGGCAGTCCCTTAGGAGCCAATGTGGTAGTTATACAGCTCTCAAATTGAATCAAAAATATCTTCATTTGTGTTCCGAAGACGAACGAAGGTCTTACGGGGTTGGTACAGCATGGGGGTGAGTAATTAATGACTTAATTTTCATTTTTGGGTGAACTAACCCTTTAATGTTTTAAAGGTGCCATCTGTCAAAAAAAATCAAATCATACTCCATATTCCATACCAGATGGGGGCAGTGTACCTCCAGAAAGGGAGTTGTGCCTCGGCCGCGCACACTCTCACGTCTTCAAACAACAGGAGCGAGCGCTGTCTTGCTCTTTCCTTCGCGCATATTAATCAAATCATTTGACACGATAGTAAAAGGCTGGAAGACCGCAGTTTCACGTGGAGCATTTGGAGATTTTTAGAGATTAGAGACTCAATGAACAACATCTCAACACTAAATGATAAAAGCACAGGCTATTATTTGAAGTTTTACAGTATTCGTTTTGTTCATATTACTTTTTTTTGTTAGTTTGAATTAATTTGACAGACAGCATTAGCTGATGTTGACCAAGCTAGCGCCATTCAGAGCTGCCAACTCTCACGAATTCACTGTGAGATCATAGCGTGAGATATGCAATTGACACTTTTCACACGCTCTCACGCCACACATCAATTTCGTCACGCACAGAAAAGGACACGGAGACCGACAGACTACACATAGCAGGTTAGTTATGATATTAATATATAAATATATACTTTAATTATAAAAAAATTATCAGGAGCATGCTGATGTGTATGGTGGCAACACGTAGGCTAACTTGAAAATATTTGGAGGTACAAAAAAAAGTCTATTTGCGGGTGGGAGAAAGTAACATAGAAAGTAGTTGCAGGGCTCTCGTCTCAAGTGTCACGCATTGAGTGGTTTTATTGTTGTCATCAGTTAATACACATCTTAATTATATTACATTTGGCTGAGCATTTTTAAATTAATACAATTTGTCAATAAATTACCTTTATCTGTAAGTTTTGGCCACTACCTGACATTAACTACCCAATGTTCCCTTTCACCAGACATTTTCTTTCATGAGCAGGGTCCACTTTCATCGAAATGTCATTAGAGAGCACCGGCAAGTGTCACCCGTAGCGACACGCAGTAATGGCGGAAGGCATGATGGCGGCGCCCATAGAGTTTGCGGTGGATTTGTGTATACCTACAAGGTAAGGCGGAGATACGCTATCCAAATTCTGCAGACCCATGTCATTTTCTGTGCCATTGGCTCGCTATCTAAGCGAAATCATTCGTTGTCATCCGACGGAACTTGGAGTGACAACGAAAGGGAACAATTATCTTGCACATCAATGACAAATAAAACACAACACTTCTTAAATCTCTTGCTCTAAACTCTGTTATTATTTCAGTTAACAAAAATGATTTTTAATAGTTCTAGCTAATAAAAACAACACTGAAACAGACTGAGAATATCATGAGTCAGTGCTGACCATCTTATGGTTATTACCTCAAATCTTTATGCTATATACACTCATTTGAAAAATATCCATGTCTTTTTGTGATCTTTTTGTCATGTCCTGAAATTCTATTCATCACTGAAGTTTTCAATACACTTCCTTAAGTGTAAGGAAATTAACACTCCCTTCCCCCATCTTGCTGTGGTTTATCAACCTTAGGATAAACCCTACACCTTTTGTCCTTCACACCCACACATTTACACTCTCACACCACACTCAGGAAAAGGCTGTTTAACTGCATTCACACACAGAGATATTGAGAGGGGTATATTAATACTCACTAAGAAATGTTAGCAGCACACAGCTGATCATAATCACATTTGACATGTGTGAAATTTCAGTTGGCTGGTCAACTGCCCACATGCCCCCAAAATGATTTGTCATGGAGCACATATGAAAAACACTGCCTGTGGCAAAACAACAAATATATATATATATATATATATAATATAGACCATTTCACAAGATGTAAACAACACTGGTCCAGAAGCACTTCCTGTTTCAGTTTGTAACTGTTTTCTTTATTTCACATGTAAAGAAAACATCTTAAAGATGTTTGTTTAACTTTCTGATTCAGTTTTAAATGTTTCGTTGGTTGTATTTTATCCCAGCTTTTATGTAGTGTTAAAAAACTGAAACAGGAAGTGCTTCTGGACCAGTGTTGTTTACATCTTGTGAAATGGTCTATAAGAAATATATTATAATATAAGAAAGAAGATTCAACAGCTCTTGTATTAAAGTCTTTATTGTGGGAAGAATCTAAAACTGAACAAAAATAAATAAATGTATTCATTTAAACAAATTAGTTGCTAAAGCAAGCAACACTATTACTATTGCTTGTTTCTTTACTATTGCTGTTTTCTTTCTTCCTCATCAATTCCTCATCAATACTGATTACATTTTAGCAACAGGATACCAATTCTAAATTAAGATGTATTGCTCTGATGAACTATGTTTAAGAAAGTTTAAATGCGTTTATCATAAATGTATTTTATGGTTTACTTGTTTTGGGCCTCTCAGCTGTAGCAGATAAAACAGCATTTCAACAATGAATGGTTTCTTTTACTCATCAAGAATGCATTAAATTGATCAAAGCAATAGTATATTAACAAGTAGAGAAAACAAAAGATTTTATATTTCAAAGATTTGTTCTTCTTTACTAAGCAAAATCATCAGATGCATCACCTTTCTAGAAAATACTGACAACCGGGAATATAAACCATCCCTCAGATCCAGACTATGTGATCATTTATCTGCCAGGTTATTTATAGACACTGACTCAGGGTTTCCAAAATAAGACAGTATGGGTTGATAAAACCCTCACCATCCCAGGTGAAAAGGAAATGTATTTAAAATGTACTTATTTTGATATACTTAATGTATTTTAAGTGCACCGTATTAAATATGTATTAAATGTGCTAAATTGAAACAACTTCAAGTATATTAAGTGTACTTTAATATGTATTTAAGTTCAATTTTAAGGTAATAGTAATATATTTTATTATATTAAATTGTGCTAAAATGGAACCATTTTAAGTACATTTAATGTAATATAATAGCACTTATTTAAAGTGTATTTTAATACACTTTAAATCGATTTTAGAAATACAGCATTAGTATATTTTAGCTTCACATTAATGCGTTCTAAGTATATTTTAAATATAATTTCAGCTTATTAATAATGTATTTGTAGAACAATATAGGACCCACTATTAACATATTAAAAATATATTTTTTCCAAAAACCATTTAATATAAAAATAATATATTTTAATGTATTAAAAATACAGTTAAACATTTTAATTCAACAAAACCCAGTAAAAAAATATTTCTACAAAACACACAAACACTCTTTGAAAGATAAACTTTAATGCACTACATCAGTAAAGCATTATGAAAACTAAACAAAATACATTAACATAAAATGCATTGATTTGCAGAGGTATTAAACAGAACAAAAAATAAATAAATAAACTAACTGAAAGGAGTAGTTCACTTTTAAAAAAAAACTTTTGCTGATAATTTACTCACCCCCATGTCTTCCAAGATGTCCATGTCTTTCTTTCTTCAGTCGAAAAGGAATTAAGGTTTGATGAAAACATTCCAGGATTTTTCTCCATATAATGGACTTCACTGGGAACAAAACGGTTCAAGGTCCAATGGCTAACAGTCAATTTGTCGTGAAAGCATGAGAATTGCTCAATTGCGAGAGTCTCGTGCTGAATGCTTGAGAGTTGGCAGCCCTGACAAATCTTTTTTCAAGTCAATTCATTCATTTCGTTCGTTGAATGAACCTAATGACTCAGAAAAAGATTTGTTAATTTTGATGAACGAGTTTGAATAGGAGAGTTATGAACATGCATAACAGAACAGAGCATGGCGACCATTTGAGCTTATAAAACTTAAACG
Organism: Pimephales promelas; assembly: GCF_016745375.1. The sequence continues at coordinate 28,716,267 of NW_024121099.1, forward strand.
TTGTTTTTTTTTTTTTTTTTTTTAAATGAGCGATCGTTTCACTTGATAAGACCCTTATTCATCGTCTGGAATCGTTTAAAGCCCTTTGAACAGTTTGCACAGAAACTGCCTTTTGGACCTTGAACCGTTTGGTTCCCAATGAAGTCCATATGGAGAAAATCCTGAAATGTTTTCATCAAAAACCTTAATTTCTTTTCAACTGAAGAAAGAATGACATGGATATCTTGGCATGGGGGTGGGTAAGTTATCAGCAAAAGTTTTTTTTTTTTTAAGTGAACTAATCCTTTAAGTCAAACAAAGTGAAATACAATAGCAAAAAGTAAAGTGGCCAAGTCGTGAGTAAAAAGAGAAGTTCGTGACTTGTTCAGTCTGCCATAGACTCTTTTGGGGACATCAGAACCACCGAGGGAAATCTGGAAAGAATAAAAAAAACAAGCATTAGTATAAACTTGTTCATTTATAATTCTAATAAAAAGCTGTCACTTTGTTACTTAATTCAGAACACTTACTGAAGTATTAATGCACAAAAGTCAGATATAATTATTATAACAAATAGGATTTTTCTTTATCATAAAGAATTTTCTTACCATGTCTGAGGTTTCAGGAAGACAGCTCAGATGATCTTGGGCTTGAGCTGAATGAACCTCGTTTCATGGACTCCAGGGCCTCTTTGAGAGATGATAGTATCCCTGGAAGCTCTACAAAAAAAAATAAAGTTGCATGTTATACAAAGTTAGGGCAGAACAAACACTAGTTTGTGTTCTTCATATATAATTTGTATTTTGTTTAAATGGTAAAACATATTTAATGAACCATTACTGTAACTTCCACGCTATTATTGAAGTAATTATTCATTATTAATAAAGACAGAACATTCTATTGAAAGTTACAAGTTGGTGACAGCTGATAACTTAGTAACTAATAATTAATTAGATTTTACTATGAATTAAATATCACAAATGTGAAAGTTTTATTAGAGCTTAAAATATATTATAATATTTAAAACACAAGAAGTTACTTAGGGACAATCAAGCCTGTCGTGTAATCACCATTAATAACCTTTTTTCTGAAAACACAGTGTGCAATGTTTTTATAGTTGCATTATGTCACTGTCTAGATCTATAACAATTAAGTTGATAGACGTCAATGGATAGACGTTAACTCGCTTTAGTGTCAAATCAACAGAAACGCCAGTAATCCACAGAACATCGTCATCAACTTCTGAAAATATTTTCTAAACCCAAAGTGAGAATAAAGCCAATTACACTAATCACTTAAACTAATAAACTTACCACCAAGAAGTAAGATCTTTTCTGGCAGTATCTTGCTCTGTCCATGTCGTGGCGGCGCAGCTCTGCGTTGTCCTCTTCACTGCTAAATTGTTCGCGGGAGCTGACGACCTGGTAATCTGCTCGTGTGTTCTCTTAATATTAGATCGGTGCTATCCACATTCACTAGGTCCGAGTCAGTGAAATAACAAAGCAAAATTTGGAAAATACATGATTTCTGTTGAGATATCCGTCCGAAGCTAATGGAATACCACAGACAGTCAGTATCCGTTGTCCGCGCCCCGCCCAACATGTAAGTTCAAATGGCAGTGTGTGATTGGACGATTGCCGGCAAGCTTGTTTTGAAAAGATTGGCTCTGATTGGTCCAAATGAATGCAACTGGAAATATTAACTAACATCCACAAAAAAGAAACAACTCTGTTAATATAAACCTAACATGCTTTATAACAAGTTTTTTTATTCATTTTGACTAAACAAATGTAAGAGTCAAGCTTTAAGAAATTTATTTTGTTTTTCTAGTATGTACACCTGATCTTTTATGTTGATGTGTGCACGTACTGGTATTCACTTGTTTTGTGGAAAAGACTATTTGATTAATTAATGCAGAAGTATAGAAGTGCATTACTTGTTAGTCAAATTTTAGTGCTTTTCATAATTATAACAAATTAATTTAAAAAAGTTAAACCTAAAACACATAATATAAAGTGTGAAATACATATGCATTGAGTTAAGTGTTGGTAGTATTACAAAAAGTGTGGTAGTTTTTGGTATATTTCTTAAAAGCTTAACTGAGCACATATTTATAATTAAAGTGCTACTTCTAGTCTTTGTAGAAATATACAATTAATTTCGATACATGTTTAATTGCCTTCATGTTAGGAAGGGAATTAAAGGGACTTGACTTGAATTTTTAAACTTGAAGTGAACACAAAAATACTTTAATTTAGCAACAAGTATGCTTTCTGTAAATACACTAAAACTTCACTAAAACTGTGTTTGTTTTTAGCATATTTCTAAAAGTGTAATTAAGTGTATATTTATTATCATTGCGTTTCTAGTAAAACATTTTTAAATATAATTAAAATATGTTTGTATTTAGCATATTTCTTAAAAATGTAATTAAATACCAATGTACTTCTAGTACACTTTTTAGAAACATATTTAAAGCATGATTGTCATTAGCATATTTATTAAAAATATAATTAAGCACACATTTATTACCAATGTACTAATAATATACTTTTTTAGAAATACATTAAAAGTATGCTTTTCTATAGTGTATTTCTTAAAAGTGTATTTAAACATATATTTATTACCAATGTACTTCTAATATACTTTTTAGAAATACATTTAAAGTATAATTATCATTAGCATATTTATTAAAAATATAATAAAGCATACATTTATTACCAATATATTACTAATATACTTTTTATAAATACATTAAAAGTATGCTTTTCTATAGTATATTTCTTAAAAGTGTAATTAAATATATATTTATTACCAATGTACTTCTAGTATACTTTTTAGAAATATACTAAAATGCAATAAAATACATTTTTAGTACACTTTAAATAAGCATGTTGTAAATACAAATGTATTATAAACACACTATTTGTATTTCAAATATATTTTTAATACATTTAATACAACGTCTTTTTCACCTGGGATTCTATTAAAAAGAACTGTGGAAGTTTCTGATTGGGTTCAATGATTCTTTTAGTCATGTATTTGAATATTTACAATACATGGTACTCCAAAGTAATATGGTAATACCATGGTACTTTTTTGGCTTTTTGTGTTTGCAAGCTTGTGCTGTGTAGTCTGATATGAAAGGGCCAATATGAAACTGTAAAAGTGGAACAAGTGGTGTCATTTTGAGCTTCTCAAATAACCTTCACGTAAAATAAGCTGGTATTATGTGACAGTATTGATGTCTATTTCCAATGAAGAAAGAAATGATTTGCTGCTGCAGCTGTAAATTATTATTTGTCCCAATGGGTGCATACGATGACACCAGAATGATCCCTGAACTAAGGCCACATTTTTAATGACGTTTTTCACCACAGGACTGGGAGAGAAACTGTCAGTAGCAAACAGAGAAAAATCCTGGACCCTTTAAATGAATCCTTTTGTATTTAACAGTCAGCCAGATTAGAGAATTTGTAAATTAGATGTATTGCTTTATAACTGTAGCTGGTTGCAGAGGATTTTTATTTGAATATAATTTGAATTGGTTGCAGAGGATTTTTATACTGAATTAAAAAAACAAATTAGTCTCCTAAATGAAATGTCTCCTGGAGATGAAAGTTTCTTAGTGTTCATAAGCATTTCCTTAATCGACTATCAATAGTAGAGGTGACATCCTTGCACAAGGTCTTAACACTCTGAAACACTCTTTCAAAATTCACCACCAAGCTCAATGCTTCCATGTTCAATTAATTATTTTCCTTTAGCCAATGCATTCAAGCTTTCATCGCATGTTTTTTTTGTGCTGTCAGGTCGGGCTTCCAATTGCCTCCAATTAAACTGCGTTCACCTTGGCTTAACATGTTTCTGAATGGTGTTGTAACATTTGTGGAGTTATCTTTGATTTCTGTTAGATCAACTGAGTAAGAAACGTGTGATTGTTCTCAGTCTGAGAAAGCAAAAAATGAAAGGCTCTTTATAGATATTGACTTATTATTAGGTGTTAGATTACATTTTTTTTCACTGTAAACCTTAATAAAGTTTAATTAAATTAAAAACATTTGAGGAAACACGTTCCTCTAAATTTATCTATGGTGTTTTGTGCCATCAGGTTCACATAATGAGATCATCTTTAGATATATATTTAGATATTTTAGTTATCTTTTAGTTAGTCAGAAAATTTGTAATTAAAAATTAAGGCATTACATCATGTTATGTGACCCACTAGAAATCAATCCAGCAGTTTGCCTCCTGTGACTTCGTCAATTTGATTTTACCATAAAAACCAGAGTTGTGTCACATCATGTCCGACCCGCCAGAGTCTCGTCACGTCATGTCCGAACCGCCAGAGTCTCGTTACGTCATGTCCAAACCGCCAGAGTCTCGTCATGTCATGTCCGACCCGCCAGAGACTCGTCACGTCATGTCCGACCCACCAGAGTCCCCTCACATCATGGTCACTCAAATGTTTTTTTGGCAATTTATTTGATGCCAATTTCCCAGGAAGTGACAATTTTGTTCTCTTGAACAGATGGGATGGAAAACGCTGCTTGATATGCAAATGTTTATGCGATATTCCAATTTTACGCATAAATTAAATTCACAATGTTTGATGGAAATGTAGCAACTGTTGTCAATTAATCATTTCAACTGATTAAGCTCAAAATTGTAGCGTTTGGTAATTGATTTTGCCCAGTACGTTTTAATGCACATTAAATTGTAACAGTGACGCAAAACTAACACAAAACATAATTTATGGAATTTGAATAAGTTTAAGGAGCATATATGAAGATGATTTGATCCCAAAATGTGTCAAGTCGTCAAGTTGCTTTTGTGTTATTTGCTTTGCCACGAGTGAATTTTGGTAGAACCTAAAGTTGAACAAATAAGAAACTAGACAGCTTCCCTCTCTAAGCTTTTTCTGAAAGGCAGATGAGATGTTGCAATATTTTCCATCTCACCTCTGTCTGTGTCAGTATGTTAAATCAGGAGTTTACGCTGCAGTGTTTGCAGAGGCTTTGTGTTAGTGTGAGATATGGGAGCTGTCTTTGTGACTCCACATTTCTGCTGATTAGAATGTTAAACACAGCCATTGTTTCATGCAGTTGCTGCATATAACTCAAAGTATCAAAGGTGCCTTCTAACAGGCATTGCCATAGAGACGGCTGAAGCTCATGCTAAAAGTGGAATGGGTCTCTGTTTTGCATATGTTTTGGTTGATGGAAGAATGGGTTTACTATGGCAACAGACACAGAAAAGGTGGAGGTGATGTATTAGCCCATGATAACAGCACTCACTCGAGTAACATTGTGTTCTGCTCTTAAACTACTCTGCATGCATTTATCTTTCAATTTGGAATTAAAAAAAAGTTTTGTCAACTAAGCTGAAAATATGATTCATGTGGTAACATCGAAATTAAAACCCTTTATTTTAAAACCTGTCACTTTGGGGCAAGTCGCCACGTTTTACATGATATCATCTCATTAACTACAATTTCCGTTTCCATTTTTGCTATTTCATTAATTGCTTTACTAATTATTTTTTTCCAAAAAGCCATCAAGTAGCCTGTATTGCATGCTGTGAAGATTTAATTAATTTATTTCATCAAGTTATATTTAACAAAATGAATCTTTTGAGGTATTGATTCAAATTCAAATCAAATATTTGCATTTAGAGACGTCTCCTGTCAGTGTTTTTGGTCACAAGATGCGCAAGAACCAATGCCATTTCATGTCACTGATGTCCAACCTGATAAAGCGGCACTTGATTTGAGACCATGTATTAGAAGACATGGAATATAGCAAAGTGTCATATGGACTACTACTAAAACCGTTCCACATAAAAACAACAGTATACAGGTTAACAGCGATACATAATTACAACATTTTAATTTTGGGATGAACTGTCCCTTTAAAGGTTGTCTGAAAGGAATATCATATATAGCAGTTTATTCTGTTACTTCATCCATTATCATACTTGTTATTGTTTTGTTTTGTTTTTTTCTTTCATTATCAGTGATATGAACACTGCTATCTGCTATATAAGTTGGCAGTTGTGAAATTCCTGTTGCTCATTTCCAACCTGGATGTGCTTGGATATTGTTCCATATCTATATTGCTCCCTTGAGTCCAATAGGAAGAAATGATTGCTCTTACAGAGCCAGGTTGAGGGTGAGAGGTAAATACTCATAGAATGCATTTCCCTTTGGGTTTCCACGGATCAAACTGTAATTTCAACTAGCTGGATCAACAACAGCAACGGAGAGCCACCTGGGACGGCACAAAACAAATTAACTTCAACTTTTATTCTGAACTTTGTCATGCTCTATTCATTTCTCCCACTTTAAGGCCAATGTCATGAATAATGTATTAGCTCTCAGCCTTTTCCACTGCCTGTTGGAAAGGATTATGGACAGATCAAACGCTGAGAATTCCAGCATTATGTGTCATTGAGTCCCAAGTGATTGATGTTCCTGGTGCAAAACATTCAAAAATGAAAGGAAGTGACAACATTGTCCTGTTCATCTCTTACAGGATAAAAAGGCTGCAGAAAAAAGTCTGACATAGTGTCCAAAGGAAATTTTCATATTCTCCTATATCTGATTATTCTCCTATCTGCCACATTATATAATGTTAATCTAGCAGCTATTACAATGAGCTGCTGCTGCCAGTTTGAGGAAGGACACGTTTCTCTGTCTGGCTTCCTTCCAAGAGGAAAGAGTAAAACCTCATCACATGTAGTGACTGTGGGGCGCAGATTAATGCAGCATTGATTGATTTGTGGTTTGCGGAAAGACTTCAGAGCTGCATGAGTTTCATAGGTACAGAATCACCACACGCCTTCTCCAGCATCTCCCTAAATACTCAGACCAAGGCAGCAACCTCTTTTCAAATGCAAACATGAGTTCTCTAGGAATTTGCATTAATCGCCGACCCAGACTTACTGGTGACAGCGGTTGATGCACCTTATTGTTTTTAGTTTACTCCTGTGGGAATGAGACCTTGAGACGATGGGTTAAGGGAATGGTGTGTAAATTGGGCAGTGATCAACAGAAGTGTAATCGTGTCTCGAATGCGGATGGTAAAATAGAAGGAGACTTCAAATGTTAATTCCCTTTGTTTTCTCAGAAAACAGCAGTCTCTTCTTCCAGTTCTTCCAGTCTTAAAAGAGAATATAGGTGATTTTAGACAGAAAATTGTGCAGAACTTTAAAGTGTGTTATTTACTATTGGGTCTGTAAGAAGGAATTGTGTCTCATATGTATAATTTAAAAAGAATGACTTCATTTAAGGTTACAGTGTCGTTTTGTCGCAGTTGGATAGAGCTGAAAATGGAAGTGAGCTAAAATGACTGGTAATCATCAGCACTGAAGAGGAGACACTCATTATGAGTCATTTACCTTCAGCAGATCCAAACACACCAGCCCATCATTACCCAACAGAAACCATTAAGATATTACTCCAAAAAGAGCACTAATTCAGTGCAATTCCCCCAGCCGAGTGTAAACGCATTACACACATTATAGAAAAGTAAAGTCAAAGCCGAATTTTAGAGTATGGTGTGTGAGTTTAAGACAAAACCACTCAACTGTTCAGCGATGTGCAGAATTCAGAGCGCAATGGCAGACTGTGAATCTGTATAAAGCTGTCAAAGCTTATTCCTGTGTGTGGTGAGAAATGTGAGGCTATAGTCTAGCGCAACGTTCTGTGATTAAAATGACCTACTACTGTTAAAGGATGGTGAGAGAGCAGCGCTGTTGGACTCAGGGACACAATCACTGACAGTTCACACATCATTAACTCGGTCTAATGTCAGAATAACCTGCCGAGAGGCCTTCACATGTGCTGGCTTTCAGAAAGGCCAGTGTACACTTAGAGTCAATGCTGCTTTCATGTTTTTTAAATGATATATATATATATATATATATATATATATATATATCTTTCACTTATTTTTTTTAGCATTTTTTTTGTGAATACAAATGAATATTGCATGTTGAATACAAAAAAAAGGTATTTGGACTTGGTATAAATCATGTTTACAGTAAAGCACTTACAATGGAAGTCTATGGATGCTTGCACACGCAAGGTCTCTCGCTCGCGGTTTGGTGCACAATCTCTGTCTTGCGTCCACACTCGCTTTAGATTCTGGGAGATTATAACTAATTTGCGGCATAACTATTGGAATCTTTACTTATAAGAGTGTAGGCAATAAATAATGAGCAGCAAACAAATTGCTATTGAACACAGTCCAGGGTTTGTGTTTGAAAGGGTCATGATGAAGTAACAGCTTCACATACTTCAAAGTCATGCTTGCCATCATTGTTCTGTATTGTTGCAGCCCTCAAATCAATTCCCTGCAGGCATCATCTTTATATCAGGAGATTGTTTGCTGTTCAGTCAGAGTAATCAGCGCTGCAGGTACAGATATAGATAAACTGGATGAAAACCACTTTTAGCTCACAGCGCTCCATATGGTAACATAAATAATTAACAGCGCACACACATATACTCTTGACAAAAGCATCAGATCCATGTTATTATAACAGGTTGTGTGAGTGTTGATGCAGATATGACAAATTAGTGCTTGGTGGATAATATAAAAATAACAAAAGTATATTTAGCCACATTTCAAGCTGCCATGAGAAGAAAAACAGAATAACTCAAATAAGATGAATTCACAAATGAAAAATGGTTGCTTGGAGGCCTTCCAATTTAACTGCTAATTTAGCCGTTTACCAGACACCGCTTTCAACTAAAAATGCACACTTTTGAAAACGGGTTTCAAAGTGCAAGTTTTTTGGAAACGATATTGTTATTGTCTCTGTGTAAACTACAAAAACGTGAATTTGTAAAAACGGTGAAATTGTGCGGATGCGTAGTCAGTATGGGTGCCTCCACTGTAATACATTTTTTTTCATGATTTGTAATCACAACATTTTTTCTGTTGTCAAATCAACTTAGGCCCCGTTTACACGAAGGGAAAACGCAGATATTTCCCTGCGGTTTGGCCTCTCATTTACACAAAAAACGTGTTTTTATCACAGAAAACGATTATTTCTAAAAACTCCGGCCAAAGTGGAGATTTCTGAAAACGCCGGTTATGTGTTGTCGTGTCAACTGGGAGAAACGGCGTTTTAGGTTCTCTCTTGTCAATTCTGAGGATTCTGATTGGCTTGCATGGCTTTATCCTTCTCCCTACACTGCCGCCCATAGGTTTGGCATAGATGATGGCGCTCGACTTATGCGGGTGTGTAAGTGTAAACGATGTTATTATTGAAAACGGAGAGAGGGAAAATATTCGTTTCTCTAAATACCCAGCTTTGTGTAAACGTGGCCTTAGATAATTTATGTAGTTCAGATAACATATTATTTTGAGTTTCTGATGATTAAATCAATCTACTTCATTGTATTAACTCAATTTTTCCATTTCAATAAACTTAAAATTTTAAGGCTACTAGGTTACTTATTTTTTTTTAAGTTAAACCAACAATATTTTACAGTGTAGTGCTTCTTTTTTTTTTTTTTTTTTTTCTTGTGTAGTGCTTCTTTACAACGTGCCATCGCCAACTACTGGCCTGGAAGCAGAATACAGCATTTTTTTTATCATTTTTTTTTTTGCGGATCCGTGTAAATAGGAAACGTTTTGACTTCTGTACGTGAAAAACATGAAGAAAAGTGTTTTCTGGTTTTAGTACATCATTGTCGTATAAACATATATGACTTAATTATTTTAAAAAATGATTAATTTTGATCTTTTTAATTTGCATTTTATCTATAAAATTGTATATTAACATTTTTTTCTGGGTAACACTACAATAAGGTCCCATTGGATGTTAATTGACGCAATCATTTATTCATCTTTGTTAACGTTAATAAATAAAAATAAGTGTCCATGTTTCTCAGGTCCATTAAATAGTATTAACAGATAGTGATGCAGTGAACTAATGTTGGAATGGAATCTTATTGTATTGTTAACAATTTTTGTTTTATTTGCTCTAAAGCTCTAAAAGTAGCCAAATGAGTTGACATAGCATAGAGCATAGAGCTATAAAATATACATGGATAATACATTTGGGATTGGATAATTAAATATTTGAGATTTATGGTATTTGACTGGTAATGTCGCAAAGCTTTAAAGTTTTTTTAGAAAGAAAAATGAGAAATTACTAGGGTCTTTGTTTCAATAGATGAGAAGCAGGAAATTTAAAGGTCCCGTTCTTCGTGATCCCATGTTTCAAACTTTAGCTAGTGTATAATGTTGTTGTTAGAGTATAAATTATCTGTAAAATTATAAAGCTCAAAGTTCAATGCCAAGCGAGATATTTTATTTAACAAAAGTAGCCTACATCGAACGGCCCGTTTGGACTACATCCCTCTACATCCTTCTTTAATGACGTCAGTAGAACAGTTTTTTGACTAACGTCCGCCCACAGGAATGCTCCCTCAACTTGCGCACTTCTTATAACTTACTCTTACTATAACTTACTATAACTTACTGTGTTTACTCAGCTCTTACAGTGATTTTCTGAAGTAAAACTGATGCTTCATCTTTTGTGTGATGTACAATAAACTTTATTAAACTCATCAGTATGTTTGATCATCATTCGGGACCTGGTCCGAAACAGCAGACTTGTAGGCTATGAATAAATAATGGATACAAGCAGATGACAAATACATTATAATAACCATAATTAAACTACTAAACTATACCTGTTCCATCTCTATACAGCACTCTGACTCTGTAGGCGTTATTGACCGACTCGAAATGAACACCGTTACTGAGTTTCTGATATTATCATCATTCAGCGAGATGAAATTGTCCTGAGAGACTGAACGCAAGCTCATGAAGCTCCGCCCCCTGTGCTGGCAGCAGCAGCTTATTTGCATTTAAAGGGCACACACTAAAACAGCGTGTTTTCTGAGCCCCAAAAAATGACAATTTAAACATGCTGTAAAAAATGATCCGTTGGGTATTTTGAGCTGAAACTTCACATACACATTCTGGGGACATCAGAGACTTATTATAAATCTTGTGAAAAGGGGCATAATACGGGACCTTTAAGCAAAAGTTTCTTACCATTTAATCTCATTGGCAGAAACAACTGAGATATTAAGGCAATCTCATTCATGATTTGCATTTTTCAACAGGTTTACCAAAAAAAGGGCAACTTCCAAAACCACATACTTCCCTAGACTATAATATCAGTATGTTCATGTTCATAAAACAGAAGATAAAAAGTACCCAGATGACTTACTACTTCCATCGGGATTCTGAAGTGTGCATCTGGTGGACACTCACCTACAAAATGATACTGGTACACCATATGACAATGACAGCATGGAAGCTGCATCATAAACACATACACAATATATAGAACTTACTTTTTAATGGTTGCCAATGCCAAGTAATTACTTATTTTCAAGAAGTACATACTCAGAGTATGCAATTTCGGAAGCAGCCAAGATCAATTTTATTCTCAAGCTCTATTTCATAGATCTGACTGTCTGACGGAAACAGAATTGTCAATAGCACAGGAGAGTGATCTATCAGTGATATCCCAAAATGAGGGTTCAGTGAGCCTGCAGCGCTGTCTATTTGAGAAATCATGGAGCTCATTCATTGGAACACTTGTCCCTGGACATCTGGGACTTGCCCTGAATGAGCTAACCATTCTCAGAGATTGCGTACTGAGATATATGAGAGTTACTGATGTGTGGTAGACTAAGGCAAAAGAAGTGTACCTGAATGAATGGGCATTAGTTACTTGGCAACACAGGACAAAGAAACATACTGCAAATATGAAATTACAGATGGGTCAGCTATTAAAGGGCAACTATAACTGTAAAGCAACAATATCTCGACTTAATAATGCAATTATATTTCACCTTTTCATAATTCATCTTAATACACAGTTGCCAACAACATAAAACAGAACTAAATCTTGACTTAGTTAAGATTCTCTGCATAATTTTGTTTCTCAGCTCAGAGGAACAAACCTTGCTTGGTTAGGTGGTTTAAAAATTACCATGTAACCATAGTTTGCACTAAACATCAAAGCTGGTAACTTTGTATTAGGCACCATTGTGGTTCACAAAAGAAATTCAAATAACAAAAAAGGGAGGCAAATGCTAAATATAGACATGGCAAAATGGTATGCCACAACTGTCAGGTTACTTTCTCATATATCATACTCTGGGGAAATCATTTTATAATATATTTCCATTTATTTTTTTCTATTAAATAAGGTTTTATTATAATACTCTTATCATGAAGCTGTGCCTGTCATGTAATAATGTGAAGTCATGGTCACATAAAGCTGAAACAGGATTCATTTACACAATTATGTACTTAAAGCATTTTTAAAACAATCCTCGTTCATCCGGATCTACGAAAATTATTAAAGGGGTGGCTTTTTTTCTTTGCATGACTGTGTTTATGGGGTGCAATATAACATGTATTCGTGGTTTTTCTTTTTTAAAAAGTCTTATTTTTCATAAATTTCACCTTTATTGTAAGCCGCTTTGTCCTCTGTTATTTGAATGACCGGTTGACTTCCTGAGTCTCTGAAAACACTCCCTCAGAAACAGGCAGTGGGCTCAGATTGGTTAGTTTGGGCCGGTGTGTTTTGATTGGCTAAACTGAGTAGTGCACGTTGTCCGGAAAATTCACACCCATTACCTTTGAGCGAAGTTGCATGTGTTGTTCATGTCAGATGTAAATAATGGTGTCGATACTGCAGTATCAGTGTGAGCCAGAATCAGACCCAGAAAGCAGCGATGAAGAGAGTCAAGCAGAACCTCTTACTAAACGTTCCTGAATGGTAATTTGCCTATATTTTTTTTAATTTTATACATGTTTGTTTTACACAATAGCATCAAACTGACTGGCTGCTATACACAAACAGCGTTGGCATTGGTTTATGTTCTTTATCAAATCGAGAAATAACGTCATAAAGTATATATACTTGAAGAATACATTTACAACATTAGTACATATACAAAATTCAGGTCCAAAATGTTTGTACGCATTTGTAGTAGACACGAAATAGCATAACTAGTGGCTATAAAGCCAGCGCTGGCATTTGATAAAACAAAAACACAAGGCTACGTCTGAAATTATACATGCAAATACATTTAAAATGATTAAGTCTTAGCCTACTTACTGCTGCCTCTGGTTTTAAAGTTGGAACTGCTTCATGTTGAAAAAGTTTCTTGTTGAATCCGGCATTGAATTTGTGGAGATTCTGGAAGCTGTTTTTCGTAAAATGTGCAGCACAGAGAGCTATGTTATTTTCAGGAACATAATCAAACATAAATTGTATCCATTGTTGACGAACTACAAAGTTCAAGGGAAGCCTGAACACAGAAGACCTGACAGCTGGCTGAAAAGAACACACTTTCGATGAGCTGCAGAAATATGGCCATGCCCTTTTTTGCATATTCCGGAGGGAGGGATGATGTAAATGTGTGGATTAGTGACGTCTAAAAGCTGTTGTAGTCCCATTCGAGTCGTTTTTGTAGGCATTAAACTTCCTGATTTTTAAAAGACGAAATCTCAGCTTACATTGAACTTTCAGCGCTGCAACTTTGCAGATACTGTTCATGCACCAACTGCAACATTACACACTATTTAAAATGAAAAAAGTGAAATCGCAATAAACCACCCCTTTAAAAAACGCTGTATTCTGCTGCCAGGTCAGTAGTTGGCGATGTCACTTTTTAAAGAAACACTAGGCGCCTACAGACTGAACACGCATGCGCATGACATCATTATTTTTAGACGTTAGAGGTATCATTTTCAAAAACTTTCACTTTGAAAACTAGTTTTCAAAAGTTTGCATTTTCAGGCCCCCAAAACGCTGTCGTCATGTAAATAAGCTGCCAAAACGCAGACAAATGGTTTCCGTTCTAGTTGAAAATGGTGTTTTGTGAACAGACCCTTAAGCCTGATTCAAACAGGACGATTTTAAAATTGTCGGCTGATTTTCCAAACCTGAGAGACCCCACACACGGCGATAAAAAAAAATAAAAAAAATAAAATCACTAGTGTGTGGTGCGCTGCCACTAGTTAAAATCAACACATCATACACGAACCGATTTGACTCCCGAGCATTCCCAGGTCAGACAGAAAATCCCGCGAAAACTCTCAAGGTCAAACGTAATTCCAGAGTAAACAATCATTGTAGTTTGTTTTTAAGCAGAAAAAAAATGTTATCAAAAGAAAAGGCGATGGTCAAAGACAACACGACCATGGACTATTTTGATTTCGCCTCGTCACCTCGCATTCTGATTGGCTACACGCTACAGTCCACCGGCTTCGTGCTTCTTTGTCCCCAGGGGACACCACACACGAGGAGAAATAGGGCCAAAAAAATCCAACATGTTGGATAACCCCGATTTGAGATCGGAGCGGTCCCGAAGTCCTTCCGAGCAGACGACAGCAGTCTTAACACACCACACATGGCAGGAATATTTGTTCAGATTATTTTACGATAATCGGAGCATCCTTAAGATTCATGTCGGAAGGGGTGAATCTGGGCTAAAATCGCCTAATTGTCCTGCCGTGTGAACCAGGCTTTAGTGTCAGCCAGTTATCACAGACGAATATTAAAGCAGCGTAAAAGTAAAGTCTTGGAAGTCAATTCTGGATTAAATTCCCTCAGATAAATATGGCGAAAAAGTAATCGGAGATGCATGGTTGCCATGGAAACATTGACCGCAATTTATTGCCATACAATATGGTCTTTTTTATTACATGAAATAGCTATAATTTAAAACCTTTGAATAACACAAGGGAGAGTTCAAAGTTAACATGCTGCAGGCTTGTTTTCTTTGAAAGCACAATTAGCAGATTTGATTGCTGCTCTAAAATGCAAGGAGCTGAATTTGTTTGAGTTTTTAGAGAAAAGTAACCTCTGCGGCATTTGTGGTAAATTTAATAGTAGTGCTTAGGTTTAGTGATATGAACAAACTCCAAACTGAGTGGATTAGTGGGTCTATGGATGGATGAGTGGATGGATGAATGAGTGGATGGATTGATGAGTGAGTCTATGGATGGATGGGTGAGTGGATGGATTGTTGAGTGCGTCTATGGATGAGTGGATGGATGGATGAGTTGATTAGTGGGTCTATTGATGGATGGGTGAGTGGATGGATTGATGAGTGGGTCTATGGATGGATGAGTGGATTAGTGGGTCTATTGATGGACGGGTGAGTGGATGGATTGATGAGTGGGTCTATGGATGAGTGGGTGGATGGATGGATGAGTGGATTAGTGAGTCTATTGATGGACTGGTGAGTGGATGGATTGATGAGTGGGTCTATGGATGAGTGGACGGATGGATGAGTGGATTAGTGGGTCTATTGATGGATGGGTGAGTGGATGGATGAGTTGGTCTATGGATGAATGAGTGGATGGGTGAGTGGATGGATGGATGAGTGGGTCCATGGATGGATGAGTGAGTCTATGGATGGATGGGTGGGTGGGTCTATTGATGGATGAGTGGGTCTATGGATGGATGAGTCAATGGATGGATGAGTGGGTCTATGGATGGACGATGAGCAGATGAATGAATGGGTGGGTAGGCCTGGATGGATGGATGGATGAGTGGTTCAATGGCTTGATGAGTGGCTGGATGGATGGATGAGTGGATGAATGGATAAGTGGGTCTATGGATGGATGGATGAGTGGGTGAATGGATGGATAAATACTGTAGATGTATGGGTGTAGATGAACTTTGAATTAATATGTAGCTTTCTTTTTAACACTTTTTAAGGTTGTTTCAATATAAACACTACTTTAGTTAACGAAATACAGGTTGTTGTTTTTGTTTGACTGTAACAAGTTTAATCTACCATATTTTTACAGCAATGTTCTGGCAATCACATCTACCAAAATTATTTCCCTTTTCCCTTTAAAAAAGCAACATTTGTAAATTTTTCAAATAACCCCATAAAAGCCCTTTATCCATGGCAGTAGTGTTTCAGCACTTCTGATGCAGTCAGATACTATCTGTCACACTATTTTGTGAAATTGCTGTACTAATAGAATCACAGATAAACTATATGCTCATCCTCGTGTGCATTCAATCTAGACTCTAAAGCAACCAGCTTAAAAGACAGTTGTCCTGAATACAAGGACAAAATATTAGCTTCTTCAAAGGTTATTTGAAAGACCTGATAATATTACCTAGACAGATAATATCTGCAAAAAATAATAATAATAATAATCACAATCTGCGATCATTTATGTAGGCAGGCATCTCAAACCTGCTTGTGGTTAATATGACGTTATATGTTCATTCAAATATGAGGCTGCCTTAAGTTTGTTAATTTATCAAACATTCTCAGTCTAGAGATATTTAGATCGTTTCAATCAGCAAGCAATGCCTTCATTTTTGTGTAATGAGTAAATGTTCACCCATCTGTGAGAGGCCAGTATGTGTGGGTTAATTAGCTGGATCTATCATGCCTAATGAAATGGAAAAGTGAAACACATTGACCCAAAATCTGTAGCACTGAATTTCTTCCAGTGAGCAATTGAGATTTGATCAAATTTATTGAAAAATTAAAGTGCATATTTTGTACCAAAATGCAGCAGATCCTTGTCAATAATTAATGGAGCATTTCTGGCAGGAGTTAAGATAATTCTCAACCTCTCTGGAGGATGTTACAAGACGGCAGGTTTAACAACACTCCAGATGTGGTTTTGGTAGAGATATGTCTTAATTTGTGTTAACAAGCGTGAGATTTCATATTTTATAAGTAAAAGATTGTTTTCTAAGATCAAGTCGGTCAAATCAATGAGACGGTCATGGAATAACAGCAATAGTTTGGGAATATTGTCTGTGGCAATATGCTTTGTGTGCTAACCTGCTTGCATTCTGCACCACAGTGCTTGTAAAATGCATCAGGACACCAGCCATGATTTGGGTTTTTTTTGCTACAAAATCTCTATTTTTCATGGAGAGACAGAGAGCTCTCAAATACACATTGATTTCTATGTACAATTGCAATAAGAGACCACAAAATCACGATATCCAACTACTCTCGTCTCCGAATCATCATGTAAAGCATGTTCTTCGGACACATTCCTTTAGCATTTGTTATGCAACTTTGGAATTAATTGGCAGAGAGGTAAATATTACTAAATTTAAGAAAATAATATAGGAGTCTACAGGAGGAGAGTACAATTTACAATTGTAGTTAAGAGACTTTCACAGCCATTGAGCTGAAATCAGCGTGAAAAGAGTTTCAGAAAGCATTATAGGATCAGAATATAGATGACATTACATTGTGCTCAGGGGGGTGAAACTAATATCCTTTCCATACCGGTCTAATGCAGTTGAATTTACTAATTTAATAAGCATGAAAATAAAGTATGCATAGGAAGACTGATGAGAAACCTTAACTGGGAATAACACGATGAGTTCTGAAATAATGAACACAGAAGGCATGAATCGGTAATTGTCTCTCCATAAAAACCTGGATGGACTGCTGTGAGAGATTAATCATTTACATAAAGCATTTAAAAGAACAATAATTGCAGTTGAACCAATGCTCTCTTAGTTAATTGCTGCTCCCATGTGGTCATCAGTGAAAACAACCACACAAATGCTGTCAATGGGCTAGTCATTTTTCTTTAAAGCAAATATCTGAGTCTTTGTGTTGGATGTAGACCGTGCTATCGTATTTCATGATGGTGTAATGCAATTAATAATTGTGCACACTAAGCCAAACTCTTGGGGAACATGCAATAGTTGCGCTCTGTTAAAGGAATATTTCACCCTCATGTCGATCAAAGCCTATATGGAAAAAACAAACTCGGGGATGACAAAACCTCAGCGTTCCACAGATGCAAGTCATGCAGCTTGGATTGACATGAGGCTGAGAAAATGATGACAGTGTTTTCAACTATTCTTTCATTGAAAATAGAGACACACACACACACACATAGGCTTCCATGTCTTTTGAGACTCACAGGATGCTGATTGAAAGGCAAGCGTGACAAAGAAAGAATAGTTTTCAGTTTCCAAAATTCAAAATTTGAACAATGCAGACCAGCTGGGATCATGAAGCTGGTTTTATTAGAAACAAAACATACAATACTGCTAGAATTGGCTCATAAATATCAGAGCGACAGACAGAAAGGCAGCTTATAAATTCCGCAAGTCTGTGTTTGGAACGGGCCACTCAACCTTGTGGTGAAACACAAACCATCAATAGCAACGAGACGAGAGACGCGCACAGGTTCTAAAAATAAGCCATTGTTCTGCGCTGCTGGCTAGAGGCGGCGTTCAAGCTCTCATGTTTAATTGGCTACATTGGCACAGCTTTTACCTTCCATGACTAGGAAAACAAAAGTATCTGAAGCAGGTGTGCTAAAAAGAGCTAGATTCACTCCCTCCGTTCAACAAAAGGTCTCATCACAGAGCTTCACACATGTAAACATCAGAGTTCAGTCAAAAAATGTACATCCCATCATTATTTACTCACCCTCATGTTGTTCCAAACCCGTATGCTGTTGTTATTTTTTCTCTCCATTTAAAGTATCGCTGTCATTTCTGCCACAAGAAAAACAATCAAATAATCGATATGACTCATTCCAGGTTTTCTGAAGCCGTACGATAGACCAAACAGATATTTCATGTCTAGTTTGCAAAAATGGTGCAAAAAAAGCCATCAACCAAAAACGGCATTGTTTTTTGTTTGTGTAGTAAGCAACATACCATTTTTTTTTAATTTTGGAGGAAAATACTAGACTGTGAATTTAAGGGAAATGCTGACTAGACAACTAGAAAGTTATCATATGGCTTCAAAAAAAGTCCCATGACAAAAAAAAAGGCAGCATATGGGTTTGGAATGGCATGAGATTGAGTAAAGAATGAGTGAATTAAAACTGTGTAGCCACTTCACTCACTTAAGTAGATAAATTCATTCTGATTACATCAGGACAATATATTTGTTTCTGTTTCATACTCAACATGTAGTGTTATGAGGATGCGGTGTTTGCCATTTTTTGTCGCAATTAAATATTAAAGAATGAAACTTCCATTCACGAATGACTTTTTAAAGGTCTGGGCTCCATATTTGGAAGATGGGAAATAAACTGAGAGCAGTGCCAATGTAATCCTGCTGGCTGTGTGTTACTGACAAAAAGATTGACGATTGAAGGCTCTTAGGCAGCGCTGGAAACTGCCAGCTTTTTCAGATGATCCATAAACACCTGAAGACTCACGTCGTCTGTCAGAATGGGTGCGCCAGACTCCTACACAAACACAGGAAGTGGGATATAAGCAGTGGCGGTGAATATTAGAAAAAAAGACGTTTACATAGTTGTATAACAACAGCTCGTTACAGTAGACTAAGGCGTAAAAAAAAAATTTGTTTGTTTCCGGTTTCCGACCGACCCTGTCAATTTATGTGCGACCCAAAATTATTTTATGAGCTTGGGGAAGAAATAATAAAAATTAAATAAATACACAAATAAAAAACTCTGAGGCGAACTATTAAATTTACGTTTTTGTACAGCTCCGTCTTTTTATAGCACGCGATATAAGTCTTGTCCTAAGATGCATCTTGTCATCTATTAACAAACGAGGCAGATATCGTTCGTCAAACTGAACTATAATACATATTATACAAGTCTTTTTTTTTGTAATTTAGGATATTTTTATTCATATTCGCACACATACAAATACATGCATTCATAGGCATGCACACACCACATAGCCTACTAATACCTCCATCCGCCTAGTTTTATTAAAAAATCATCCTATCATGATCCAATCATGATCCCAATCCCATCTTCTGCTGTCTAGCACTTCTTTCGCCATGTATTTGTTCGTTTCTTTCATTATTTTATGCAATCCAAAACACTCTAACCTGCCGCGGTTCGTATCTCTAGAGCCCGTCTAACTTGTCCGCTTTTCCGGGACAAATGGAAAGTAAAAAGAGAATTTTACTTGCCCCAACGGACAAGTAGCCTGATTAGAACATCAATAACAAACAAAAAAAAAAATAACTAGGGAATCACTAAACCGAGAGAATGATTCTTATTTTATTACATTTATTGCAAGTTGCGATCGATTGTGGATAATAAATGTAGCAGGCCTACTGATGGTAAGGTTGCGCTGTTGACGCTCGCGCAGAGAAATCTACACACATGAGCGGAGCACACACACAGTTAACAACATATTCTGCCTATAAAAAATCTAAATGTGGAGTTTTTATATTATAACATATGTTAAGCACTAAGCAGCCTAAATTATTTTTCCTAAATACCATCACGATTGAAAAAGTGACATTGATTTCCTACAACAGTTCAATAAACAGTTAAGATTAAGTCACTTACTGTTTATAAGCAATATTGGGTGTTTTTGTTCCATTTCAGCAGCGAAAATAGTTCCAAAGAAAAGTCACAGCAGAACCACGACGCATCTCACAGGAACTCATCCTGTTTTCATTACTGAATGATTCAGCATTTTGAACGAATCGGTTGAGTCAAGGATTCAATGACCCATTCATAAACATCAACATCCGTCTCATTCTTGAATGAATCAACCGTTTGAACGAATCGTTTGAATTAATGAATCAATAACTCACTCATTTATACGGCCGCCTGCCGCCACCTATTGGCAGTTTAGTGTTATGTTTATAAGTAGCCTAGTATAATTCTTTCCAATATTTCTTATTTGCACATTTAAATCAATTTCATAACATTATTTTATGAAATTGTAATTTTTCAGTGTAAATGATTTAATTTCATCAGCCCTACCTAGGGTAACAGTATGCTTCATCTTTCATTTTAAATTCCTAAATTTGATCAATAAATTCAATTATTTAGAATAATAAGACACTATAGGGCATTTAATAATATTGGTGGAGGGGATGCCCTTAAAGGTGCAGATATTACAATTTGCCTTTTAAAATATCAAAGCTGATTGAACACTGATGAGAATATTGCTTCAGAATAAAAAATAAATAAATTTTAAAAATCCGGACAAGCAACTTTTTTACTCGGACAAGTGATTGACAGATTTACTTACTTGTCCGGAGGACAAGCACGTGAAAAGGCTTAAGGGTTCACTTTGAAATTAATTTTTGATATGTTTTAGCTTAACTCAAGATGTAGGTGTCTTTGTTTCCACAGTAGTTTCAATTTTGATATTTTTAGGTTTGACTATCCCTTAATTGTCGAGCCCTGAATAATTTCCTACCCATCCCTTGCTGCCACTGAAAAAAAAAAAAAAAAAAAAAATCCCTACCGACCCATGACCTCAACTGACAACCAACCGGAACCAAACTTTTTTTTTTTTTAGGCCTAATCAATATTCCTCACAAAGGAAATGTTCTTGTGTCGGTAAGATATACAGCACTCACCTGACCCCATGCATACATGTTGTTGTGAGTCTGAGAAGGATTCACTTTGGAGAGGAGGAAACGAGCCTGGAGGGAAAGAAACATAAATCGTGGTAAAATTTCAGACCATAAAACCAGTGTATTAATATGCAGAACAGTTGCCAAGTCTCAATGACCCATTAAAGTCATTTATTCACAAGCAGCATTTAAAAATCCTCCAGGGCGAGTTTCTCAAGCGTAGAAATTGACTGAAGAGCTGTCAAAAAAAACTGTTTTCAAAGTAGCACCTTCCATTTGAGCTGTCATTTATCAAGGCTTCAGAAAATGGAGGTGGTTTTGTAAAAGCAATTTATAAATATTAGCACTGACTATCTGATCTAAAAATTACTGATTCAAACTGTCATTTGCCATTTAACAACATGGCTCTTTCAAACCAAATCCATTATTTAAAAGAATTGATAGATCTTGCTGTAAAAATCGGTTGTAAAATTGCCGGTAGGCCTACACACACACAAAATATTGAACATCTATCTTTGTGCGGACATTAATTGACACAATGCAATCTCTAGCCGCTTACACTAACCTTACCTATCACAATTAAGTGCCTAACCCGAACCTTTACCATGAACTTAATTATAATCTTACCCCTAAAACCAAGTGTTGACCCTCAAACAGGCCTTTAAAGGGGTCTCGGAAAGTGAGGACCGGCAAAAATGGTCTAAAAACTCAAACTGGTCCTCACAAGATAGTTGTATAAGTACAGCGCGCACACACACACACACACGCTTCGGGTTCTCATGTGTGCCCAAACATCAGCTGAATTCCATATTTAAGAGCCAAGTGCACTTAAATGTTGCTGCAACACAGCCAAAACATCTTTGCGTTTTTTATGCTGCTTGGCAACCATAAAACCTCCATCAGGCTAATGAACTAGATTACTTGGCAGAAGAACTGCTTGTTTGTTTGGGTTTTCTTATTATAATTAATCAATTTAACTGTTTATTGCAAATGGGCATCTTTTATATTGTAACTGTTCCTACCATTCCATTTAGAAAAAGCAATAATCCACCATGGTAGTGTGATTTTTAGCACAATTAAAAGGATACTTCAGGATTTAGCACTAAGCTTTGTATTAGTAGGAAACCTGTAGTATTTTCAAATTACCATGATTTCCACCCTCATATCCCCCTGAGACGAGAGATTTATGTATTTTTTGTCTGAAAAAAATCCTCCGATGACGGAAAAATCAGCATTTTGCATCATCGAAGGATTTTTTTGCCAGAGGCTAAAGACTACAGCCACTAGTAGGAGCCGTCCCGCATGTTTTCAACCCGCCCATAGTGGATGGGATCTCATTTACAGAATGTACACATAGTGTCAACCATCTTTTTTTTTTTTTTTTTGGAAGCTAAGCTAGCAGGCTCTTGTTCTGTGGAGAAGTAGTAGGTAGGGTTACCATTCATCCTCTTTTTTCCCGACAAGTCCGGCCGGAATTAAATTGCTTGATTCATATGGATTTATTTTACGTTGTCTTTATGAATGTCCGGCCACTCCTCTGTGAGCGATACAAGACCGGTGCGTTTCACAGTTGTCGCTCATCTGTAATCACTCCACCGGCCTGCGCCGTTCCCTCGCGGCCCTCACTCATCCTGCTCGCCACAGTAAACATAATGAATGCCGACGTAGAACGCAAAAGCCGAATCCTGGACATTTTGGTGATCTCGAAACACATTTTCAGGGAGACTCATCACAGAGACTCACTAGCCTAGACTTCTGCGTACCTTCTAATCTAGAG